>CM070547.1:51774737-52155926 GCA_036346405.1 Phyllostachys edulis | reverse complement strand
TCAAAGGAGAAGAAAGAAATATCAAGAGGAACCTTTGTGTAAAGGAGAGTTTTTCCTTTCTTTGTGAAAATTTATTAAATATTTTGGGCTTACTTAAAATGGGTAAAGTATTAATATTAGAAAATATATGTTACCTATTTTCCCAAAATGATTTATGAATCTTGTGAATGCATGTTTTTCATTCTCATTTGTTTCATTTGATATTTTTTTTGAGTGTGCAAGTTAGCCTTTTTAAAGAGCCTCTTTGATCAAAAGTCAAAATTTTTGCTTAAAAGGCTAAAATTTATGAAAAACCAGATAAAAGAACTTAAATATGTATTTTAAATGTTTTGCAAAGATTTTGGAGTAAATATTCCTAGTTTAGAAACAAAGTAGCAACTTTGGCCCCAAAAGGATCTTGTATGATCTTGATTTTGAATTAAAAGATATATTTCCATAAATCAAAATCTATTGAGTTCTTGAAAAAGTTGTCAATATTAAACTCATAGTGTTGGTCATTTTAAATATTTCTCTAGTTCAAAGTTCTTACAAAAGACCAACCGTTGAAAAGTTATATTCATTTGAAGCTCCTTTGAAAAACTAGTTTTGACCCAAAATGACTTATTCTTGCATTTGAGCGGATTTCTTTGTGTATCTTGGCTTGAAATAGTATGTATAACTCATACAAATCCAAGAAAGTTAAAAACTCCATGAAATTCGAATTGGATTGCATTTTGAAGTTTGGATGAGAAATCATTCTATTTTCTTGCATACAAATTGTTTTTTCCCCATATCTTTTAAAATAAAACTCCTTTTCAAAAATTATTTTTGGGAAAATTTTTAAGTAGTCTAAAGTTAATATCCAAAAATTTCAAAGCTTTTGGACTTCATTTGAAAAAGTTTTGCTTTTCTTCTCTTTGAGAAAAAATCTAGCCTCAAAGCTCAATTTGGCATATATTTTGAATGGAGACTCTTTTTCCAAAAATTATTTTTGGAAATGTTCTTAAGATTCAAAAGTTTGTTTATAACAAATTTGAAAATATTTCAACCTGGTTTGAAATTTTTTGACTTTTCTCACTTTGATCAAATCTGAAAATTAGGACTTTTGCATAATTTCATCTTTGTTTGTGATTTTCATTATCTCTAAATGGGTTCATAATTTGAGGAGATATAATTATAAAATTTTATCCTATATAGTTTTTATTTGTTGAAAATTTTTATCATATTTATTAGATCTCTTTTAACTAGTTTTTGAACTATCTTTTGAAGCTCAAATAGAATGTAAAATCTGAAAAACACGAAACTTTGTGATTGTTCACATCTTCAAAATGGTTGACATTTGGTTGAGCCTACCAAAATGAAACTTATGTTTATTTGTAAGTATTAGGTCTATGATTTATCTCATATTTTTGAAACTTGTTTCCACATATTTCCCAATGCATTAAGGAGTTTTGGCTATATTGTTTTGAGCTCCACATGATTTCAAATGCACATCTCTCTTTGGACATTGAGAAAATGAGCATGGTATCTTCATGAAAAATGTTTCTTGGGAAGATTTCAAGAGTGAGCTTATTTGAATGTGTTCCAAATATCATTTCCTTTAGATAACTCAAAATATGACCTTATTTCAAGTTGTTTTGCTCTTTTTGGCCAGAAAGAGGGAGTTTATGACTTAATTATGGTTTCCTTCAAATTTCTTGGAACCAAACTCCCAAATAGGTCATATGTATATATTTCATACTCTTTATGACCAAAATAAGATGAATTCATTACCAAGATCATTGTTTTGCAAAGACTCCATTTTGGCTAAGCTTTATTTTGTATTTTTGGTGATTAATGCCAAGGGGATAATTTTGTGAGCTATGATAAATCTTCATTTGGATGATTGATATGTTCTCTTGTGATTTCACCTTATTTCATGCATGTCTTGAGGAGAACATACACATAGCCTCATGTATGCATCATGTGCACAAGCTTGCCATTCTCATATGCATAATGCTTGAAGCTTTAATTGTAATGCCTAAAGAGCTTTAATTGCTTAGTGACATGCATGGATGTAGTTCAAATAGCTTAAATTACTATCATATGTTAATTTATATCCAAATGTTGTTATTGATGATGGATTTGTCATCAATTACCAAAAAAAGTGTAAGTTCAAGCTCCATTAATTTAGTTTTGGTGATTAATGACAAATCAGTATGTGAGACTAACATGTTTGTTGACTATGATATTATTTAGACTCAGTTGGATGAAAAGGTGAAAATCATGAGGTATGCATTCGATATCATATTCTTATATTGCATTCCTCAGATCCAAAATATAGATTGAACTCCACTAAAAGTTTAACTTGAATATGCGCATATGTTTTTATTACACATTTGTGTATGCACACATTTAGGGGGAGTTCACTCTATGTTTTGTGGTTTCATTAGTATTGATCCATATTTTTTATCCACATATATTGGGGATCTCTACTTTGAAATATGTCCTTTGAGTAGATAAAATTTATGTAGTTCATATATACTCATATTGCTTTATATCCAATTAATGACAACAATGTGTTAAGGGACTAACGTGTGTGCTAAGATGCTTTTAAAGGCTTAGTCCCAAATTATGGATGACAACATGGAAATGGCAATGCAAAGATAATAGAAGGATCATGGCTAGTAGTTTGAGGATTTATTATGTGCCATCCTGATCAACTAAGAATCATGCATTGCATCTATAATTGCTTATGGAAAAAGTTTAGTAAAAATGGTATGACCGCATCTGAGAAACGGTAGTATCACAGTGTGGTACGACCGAATTCTAGTTGGCGGTACGTAAATTCCAGAGAGCATGTTTTTTTTTGGAGTTTTCCTCTCTTGGAAATCGGTAGTATCGATTGAGCCGAGAGGTACTACTGCCGTGCGATAGTACCAGACCTTGTGAGTGCGGTAGTACCACACCTTTCTGCAACGGTTAGTTCAGAAGCATTTAATGCAGGTATATTTTGGTAATTAATGGCAATCACATTGCGGGACTAACATTTTCCATAAGTTAGGTAAATAGGTTATGTTCCATGATGATGGAGAATTTGGATGTCATCATGAGTTGATCGTCATCAAGTCAAGGTTTAAAAAGAGGATGCATCATGTGTTGATGCATATTAAGATCTCGAAGAAGAGATGATCATGAGTTGATCAACAAGTCAAGAAGACCCATCATATGTTGATGGAGGCACGTGAAGGATGCATCATGGGTTGATGCATATCAAGACAATGACCCAGACTTAAAGTGAAGATATGGGTCATCAAACTTTAAAAGGGTGCTCAAGTCAAAGTTAGCTAGGGATAATGAAGTGTTCTTAGTCTTTTACCAGTCTTGATGTTTGGTTGGAAGACCAGATTGCTAGTATATGATTGCCGTACTATTAAGTTGGGTCTTGTCTAGTAGCTTAAGTCTCATCATGTGTTGATAGCTGAATCTCGCTTGCTTTAGCTCTCCATGGCATGATGCTATTATTTGTGAATGTGTGTTGCAAATAGTTGAGACTCATGCATCTAATCCTTGTAACATGTGACTATACTTTGCAAATGGTTGAAGTCCATGCACCTACTCCTTGTGGTATGGTATAAGTTTGTAAATGTGTTTTGCAAATTGTGGGGATTCATGCATTTCCCTTGGCATGGTCTAAGATTGCTTGTTGCTATTTCTTGGGCAGAGACCATGGTAGTGACTCTTTGCATTTCTTGTGCGTTTTGCATTGATCTAATTTGGTTGAGATCATGTAAATAGGTGGGTTGTTTAGTCCTCTGAATAAGCCTTCCATAGAGTCCAAGATCACTCAATTCCGACATAGGAGTCAAAAGTTATGACCTTTTTCGAGTATCATCGTGTTGAAATTTGCCTCTGGTAGTACCGCATGAGAGGCAGTGGTACTCTGCCGAGCGGTAGTACTAGTCCTGTGAGTGCGATAGTACCACACTTACACTTTAAAGGCTAGTTTTTGTGCATTTAATGAACCCATTTCGAGTTGAGCAGTAGGTGCGGTAGTATCGGCCATCCTATGGCGGTAGTACATAAATGCCCATTTTGCTCCCCAGCGGCTAGTTTTTGTGGCGAGGCTATAAATACCCCTTAGCTGGTTGAGAGACAATCCTGGCACTCCACTTCATTCTCTTGAGCTAGTGTGAGCTTCTCCTCTTAATTATGCATGTGTTGCACCTTGTGAGCAAGGAGATATGTCTCTAGTTGCATGTGTTGCATCTAGAGGTGGATTTTGTGTCCACTTGAGCTTGTGCATTTGTTGCACGTGGTGAGAGTCAAGCAAGGGGCTTGAATTATTACCCCTTGAGGTTGCTTGACTCTAGGCGGCGTTGGAGGTGTCGGTGTCCGGTGATCTCTTCAAAGAATATTGTGAAGAGGCTGGCATGTTGTGAAGGTTGGAGCTCGCCTACGAAGAGGGAAAGAGCTACCACTAGTGGAATTGAAGTGTTTGGATTAATTCGTGGAGCCGGTCCAATTCGTTTGGGCTTACCTCGGCGTGGACTAGGGAGACCGGTAAGTCACCAACACCACGGTAAAAAAAACCGTGTCATTGTGGTTTGCTTTCTTGTGCTCAATTTATATTCAAGCTTTTTACATTCTTAGATTAAATTGATTGTTTGTCATCCTGGAATTACAAACCTTGACATAGACTTAGGTTGTTGGTGCACTTAGTGAGACTAGTTGATTTAGGCCTTAATTGTGTAAAACCGATTTGATTTATTCTTTACATACATAAACTCGGTTTTAGCCAAAGAAAATTTAACAATCGCCTATTCACCCCTCGCTAGTCGACCTCCTCGATCTTACACCCATATATTTGTCCGCTACTTGAGGTGGGGTCCTGGAGGTTCGTTGCCGGTAGGACTCTTTGGATCTTATTTTCATACCTTTAGTAAACCTCGTGTGTCGAGAGCGAACTTACGCAAAATAGTTAGAATAGTCTAGCCTTGTAGCATCACTAAGGAGATCAAGAACATTAGCAAATGCTTCAATTTTAATCTAAAATAAATGCAAATGCATATAGGAAAGGCATCTCTCTCCAATATTTAAGGTATATAGTTTTCATAGCAACAACTGCCTCGCATAAAACTAAGTCATTTTCATACATTTTCAATTGAGTAGCAATTTGTAAAATACTATACACATTAATAGGAGATGTTGGATAGTAGACAATGGAGAAAGCAACAGTGGTCTTAGTGCTCGGATATTGCGTTTGAATAAAAATAGAAAAAGTGCTCTTATATGACAAAAAACTCTTAAGTGTCAAGTAAGTAGAGTTGCATCTTACCGACATGTCCAAACCAAACTTTCTTGGGCGTACACCCGCCATACCTGAAGTTCTTATATCTTGCTATTTTCACGTTAGAATTATTAGAAAGATATCGCATCGCTATAAAGATTAAAGATACACATCCAAACTCTTCAAACCGTATTTTACTATAAGGTTAATAATATGACAAGCGCATCGCTGATGTTGGAAGAAGCAATCAACATATGTACTGAAGATTGGAGTAAGAATATCCATGGCCTTAGAGTTCACAGCGGCATTGTCTAGAGTAATTGAGAATATTTTGTTTGTTAGACCAAATTCTTCCCGACTTCGATAATACAATCCATAATATTCTTAGCCGTGTGTGCTACATCAATTAATTTGAAACCTATAATTCTTTTCTTCATTACCCAATCATCATTAACATAATGATCAACTACACTAAGATAATCCTTTCTAGAGCGACCACTCCATATGTAGAGGTTAGGGCCACCGAAAATGTACATGTAGCAAATTTATCCTTTAATTTATCACGGCAATCATTGTAGTGTTTTACTAGATCCTAGTTGTCATCTGTCTAGAAACGATAGAAAATTTAGGATTATCTAGCAGTTCTAATGTAAGTTTGGAAAGCATTAGACTCCCCAAAACCTAACGGTAAATCCTCGGAAGCAATTAAGCAGCGAGAGAGAGATTGACGGGCTACCTTAGGATCATAGTCCCGACTACGTCATAGTACCATTGGGGTTGTCTTGTAGGCTGCGTCGCCTCATCGGCAATCCTTGCTTGGCCTTACATCTTGTAGTATGTCTTTGCAAGTGCCTCGTCCCTCCTATGGACTTTGCAGATAATTCATGATGATAAATTTTGCAAACAACATATGGTACCTCATTTCCTTGTGCATCGAGCTTGGTTATCCTATCAAAATCCTCCCGGACTCGGATGTAGATGGCCTCGACCTCTTTGCTTCGGTGGTCACAAGCGAAGATCTTGTAGTAGAGCTTTGATGACATAATTACGCCTTGCCCTTAGGTAAAACCTTGGTTGGTTGGTTTGAGGCTGCGGCCTCCTCCATGGATGCAACCTCCTCCGGTGAAATTCCGTACTTAGTGAGGCGAAGATATCATAATTTTCCATAACAAAAACTGCAAAATTGAAAATAACGCTATTATTATTATTGTCATCCTAGCATAACAAATAATAAAAATAAAAATATTAAAAAACAGTATTGTACCTCTTTTGATGACTTCTTTGTAAGATTTGAATTTCCCAAAATTGGCACTATTTTTTTGAATTTTGCCATATTATCTCTGTGAAATTTGAAAGAGATATTGAGGAATGGATGAGTGTTGAATGGGGGGGCTATGGTTCCTATTTATATATTTTTTGGGATTTTTTTGCTATTTTAAAGCCCTAAACTGTAAAAAAATTATCAGAATTTCAAAAATTCCGAACGTTACAGGCTAAATGGGCCGTGTCGTGCCGTCTTGAGTCTTTGAGCGACCAAGACCAATTTAGACCGTATGTAACCGTTTACTCGGTAGTGATGTGCTAGGCACGACCCATTGTGCCAGCGTGGCCCACTTGGCCTGGCACCCCACCTCCCCCTACCGGCCTACCCCCTAGCTTCTCATCTCCCTCAGTCCCTGGCTCCCTCCGCCCATCCTGAGTGCTACTTCCCCTTCTCCTCGCTCTTGTCCCAAGCTTGGCGTCGCCTTCTCCTCCTCTCGTCGCTCAGCCCTCCTCCTTCTCTCCATCCCTCCCTCCCTCATTCCGTGTCACCTCATGTTCTCCTTCGTCCCATCCCGGCGCCAACACGCCTTCTCCTCCTCGTCTTTGGTGTCGGCCTTGCCCCCTCCTCCTCCTCCTCCTCCCTCCTCCTTATCACTGCGCCCATGTGCCCAGAGCCCTGGCGCCACCTCGCCTTCTCCTCCCTCTCGTCTCGGCCAGCAGACGTCACCTTCTCCTCCCTCCGCATCAGCCATCGGTGCCACCTCGCCCTCCTTCTCCTCCTCCTCTCCCCCTCCCTCATCGCTGCGCTCGTGTTGCCCTTATTTCATGGCTCGCCACCTCGGACACCCCGCAAGTAGGCGGATGGGTAGTGCACACGTCGTCTTTGTGCTGGCATGGCGACACTATTCATGTTGTGTTGGGTATTGCCCAGGTGCAGACCAGCCGCGTGCCTTCATCTTTGGGCAGCACGTGACCAGGCAGATGTGGGTGGGTGCGTGCACAGGTGGGACCAGCGTGTCATGCCTTGGGCGGCACGGCAGCCGACCCATCTAGCCATCTCTAGGGGGAAGGGCAAATGGGATGAGGTTAAGGGGTTTTGTTCAGTGGCAATTGTTGGGTAAATTCTCCTCAACTCCATGGGCATTTTGGTAAGTGGGAGGCTAGCTCTGTGCGGAGAGTGACCCCAAGGTCGATCCATGAATTACACTACCCAGCTGCTCTTCTCTTTACTAGATCCAGATTCTCTAAATCATGAATCAGATGTGTTTGGTTGGACTCCGGCTGCTCCGATTGAGCATCCAGGAGCTAGAGCCCTACCAAACAGGCCCTAAGACAAATACTATGGAAAACTATAGCATTACAATGGTATAGTTCCTAGTCGTTCGATCCGCCCCAACAAATCATAAGGCTACGTCTCCTTCACACCCATCTCTCTCATTTATCTTTCTCTCTCTCTCTCTCTCTCTCTCTCTCTCTCTCTCTCTCTCGTATCACTCCCTCCTCGATCTCTCTCTCCATGTCCCGTAGGAGTGCGTGGAGTGTGGTGACAGGAGACAAGCCACCCCTCCTTCTTGACCTCGGTGTTGCCCTCCACCACCTCCTTCATCTCGGCTTTGGATTTGAAGCGGGCGGCAACACGGTGCTTCACCTCTAACCGGATTTGTCAATAGGCGTGTGGCGGCACAACTCATCACAGGCCGAATCTGGCGGTGGTGTGGTGCGGAGCTCTAGCGAAGATGGGGAAGAGAGATGGATGCTCATCACGAGCTCGAGCACGGATTCGACGGTGGCGGTAGTTGGGGTTGGAGCAGAGAAGAGGGTGCATCGTGGCGCATTAGTGCGTCGTAGCTACATGAGTTGGCAAAAACTTGTCGAAACTTCGTTGAAACCTTCTTGAAACATTGATTGAAAGTCGTTGAAACCTATTGAAACTTTTGTTTTGAAACTTGTTGAAACTCTTCGGCTGAAACTTTTTGAAACTTGTGTTCCAAAACCAGAAACTTCTAGAGCCGGAGAGGTCCCATGTAACATCCCAAAAATCCGAGTTTCAAAAATCTTTTGTGTAGATTAGGTCCCTGAAAAATCTCACCAATTTTCTTTGGTTTAATAAAGCTTAAATGAGACTTTCTGAAATTGAAACAATTTAATTTGATTAATGTAAACTTCAATTAAATCAAAACCAGTGTTATTTGGCTTCCTTGTTTTCCAAGAAATTTTCCTAAATTTTTGAGTTTGTTTGCTATTTATTTTGCCTCATTTGAATTTAAGCCTTTTTCGAAATTAAGAAATCAATTTCCTTTTCCTTTCCTTTTCTCTCGTGGGCGAATCGCTCAGCCCAATCCTCTGCCTTAACTATCACCTCGGCCCATCCCTTGACCTTCCTGTTCTGTCTCCTTCCTGCCTCGGCCTAGACCCACTCTTGGCCGCCCTAGTCTTTGGGTTACGCTTCTTAGGCTCATTGCTTGCGTGTCTTTGCCCCTGAACTTCTGCTTACGCTTCGTGTGTGCGTCACAGACCTGAACACCGCCTCCGCTAGCTTGGTCCTACGCTAATGCGCCATAAAAGCCATCATCCTTGCGTGTATCAAGTGCCTCGCAACCCACCGCCTCCCATGCCCTAGCGCCTTGGAGAGATCCTCTGTGCCGCGCCATCGAGCTCTTCTTCTCAAACTCTAACCACCACGTGTGCCCGCCATTCTCCAATGACAAAGCACCTCGGGATGTCCTAGCAGCGCCTTGGATAACATCTCTATCCATGAGGAGAGTATGCAGTGTCATTGCAAGTAACCTATGCAGCTTGCATCCGTTTTAGGAATCAAGTTCATCTTTGACTTGTTACCGAGGATCATCCAAATTCGAAGGCACTATGACAAAAGCGGTTAAATGAGTTTGCGAGAAATTATAGAGCGAAGCGAGAGAATTTTCTCGGATAAAGCGGTGTCAAATCAAGTTCATCGACTTGACATGCACTAATGTTAGCTATAAAGTAAAATGGTAGCACAAGGATGTGCGAGAATTTTAGTCTATCCAGGAGCTAACAATCAAGACCTTAGAATTAGCCTGTTGAGTTTTGAGAAAGGGTTGCATTTTCCCTAAGATCATCCATGAGCAGGACAATGTCAGTTGAATACCAGCGAGATAGTCATTTCAAGAAGTGTCAGTTGCAGACCAGTGAGACAGTCATTTCAAGACAGCCAAGCCCCTCACCTTGTTGTAAAAGGAAAAGTTCACCAAGATAGCCAGAAGTGAATTGAATTTGTAAAAAGTAAAGAAGAGTTTGATCGCCACTCTAGCGTTCATACTACTAGATACCAGGAAGAACCCCGACATCTTTAGGGATGTTTTGTGTTAAGAAGTTTCACCTGCGCTTCCTAAAAACTAAAGTTTCAAGCAGAGGATTATCCTAGTCATAATTCAAAGTTAACTAACATGGAGCAACAAAGATGGTTTTGTTGGATTGAGAACCATGAGGTGGTAATCCGTTATCCCCAGGCCAGATTACTGTCGTGGCAAATGCTTTGAGTCAAAAGGACTACTGCAGGAACTTGTTGATCAGAGAAGAGTCAGCCAAAGTTACCTCTGAAATCCAGAAGCTGAATATTCAGTCAGTTACAAGAGGATATCTGTTGAACCCCAGAGTTCAAGTTAATGCTAGAAAATTAGATTTGACAAGACAGTGAAATGACAATTATGTCACGGAAATAGTTCCCGTGAAGCAAGGTAAAGCCTTGGGATCCATTGAAGGCGAGCAAAAGGTTCCATGAATCAATGAGCTGCTTTGCGTATCTGAATAAGAAGAAACTCAAGAGGTTGATACTCAAACCAGTATTTGAGTACAAGCATTCCATTTTCTTTGAAAGTACCAAGTTGTACCCAAGTCTCAAGGTTAAACTGTGATGACCTGATATGAAGCAAAGTGTCACATAACGTGTTACCATGTATCTGGTATGCCAAAAATCGACTAGCATGTTAGAGGTGGTCGGTCGATATCTCTATCCACGAGAATTCAAACATGGGATTTCCTAGGACCAATCGGGATGTAATTAGTGAAGAGTTATTGTTGATCACTTGACGGAGATTGCGGCAACATCACCGCTAATATCACCCGGTCTGGAAACCATCTAGCGAGAATGGTATACAATGAGAGGTTGTATCGACATAGATGGTATAGTGTTAGGCGACATAGATGGTCAATATGTAGAATGTGTCGGAGGAGTTAGCGTCGGTGAGAGGATTCAGTTCACCTCGCATTTTTTATAGAGTGCATGAATCCTGGGTACTCATTTTAGTTGATCGGTGTATCATCCCAAAAGCGGTGAATGATTGAAAGAATTAATGAGTTGTGCCTTAACTCATAGTACCGGTTGGAGCAAGTAAGTGTTGTATGCCGCAGTTTCCACTGCAACATTAGTCGTCGACCAATTCACAATTGTCACCATTTTGAATCTCTATGAGTGGCCGTGCAAGTCATCATTCAGCTAGAGAAAAGCAGATCACAAAAGTCGTGAACTTGTATCAATCAAGAAGCGAAGATCAAATGTCCTAAACCTTAAATGGGTTGGAAGTAGCTTAATCTAGGAAGAAAAGCTACACAAATTATCACCCTCACAATCATGTCTATTTGCGGATACTGTTGAAAGGTGTTAAGAAAGTATCAAGCATCAAACTCAGACTTTGAAGCGAGCAGATTGGACCCCCTCCGTTCTAGGCCAGCGTCGATCCTAGCACAATAAGTGGAATGACCCAAGACTACCCCTCCGAGGCGTTCCTTACGCCAAAGGGAAGGGGGGCTAGTGTTGGAAAAATAATTCATCCCTCGCACTAACAGGGCCCGCTTTGTAGAAGACACGCGTACAAGTCCAAGAAAGCGATTATACTCATAAAAGGCGTAATACCCTCGCATGTACTCATAGACTAGCTATCTCATTGAGGGTATTCCCATCATTTGTACATGCCCAAGAGCCTATAAATACCCCATGTATCTCCCATTTGGGAGGAGAAGAAAAAAAAAGACAAGAAGGCATTCAAATTGGTGTGCCTCCGGGAGGATCCCTCGAAAACCCCCATAAGCCACCGATAGGAGTATCAGAACGGGTTCATATCTGGACCTGTATCTAGCCACCACCAAAAATTCTGCTACATGCTGCCTCTAGGAGAGGCTATGTAATCTCCTTGGGGCTGTGCCTCCAA
Source organism: Phyllostachys edulis (assembly GCA_036346405.1). Classification (NCBI taxonomy): domain Eukaryota; kingdom Viridiplantae; phylum Streptophyta; class Magnoliopsida; order Poales; family Poaceae; genus Phyllostachys; species Phyllostachys edulis. The sequence continues at coordinate 52,144,226 of CM070547.1, read as the reverse complement.
ATCCTTGTGTAGTCAAGTATCGTCGGACCACCCACATCTTGGATCTACATCACCGCTTACTCCTTGGTTTGTTCTAGTGGCCTCCTCATGCCAGCTGCGCCAAGCGTCCCTTGGCAGCTATGTTGCTTCTTTGCCCGAAATCGTCGTCACCCGTCGCTAAGTACTATCGGACCACCCACATCTTTGTCGGAGATAATGCCAAAATAAATCGTATATCTTGCCAAGTCCTTGTTCGAGTTGAAGATGATGCAAGCATCTTGTACATGAACAAGTCATGTATGCATGCATGTGCTGGCTAGTTCATGGATCACCTAGTTTGCTTTCCACCTCGACGACAAGCCCTTCTCGTCGAGGGGACATGTCATCTTCCTCATTGTCTTTGCTTGCGCTAATCGCCATCAACCGATGAGTCGATCATATCAGATTTTTCAAGTCTACTAGCACCACTTTTGTTTTACGATTTGGCTTATCCGGTTCGACTTGTCATGACTTCTTCCACTGTTAAAGAGTGATCTTTGTTAGTATGTTGCTCCTTTGAGTCATTTTTCCGTTGCGTCCATCTAAGTCCGTAACCCTCTATCTTTGAGTTCGTCTAAGCCATGCGAGTCAACAAATTCATTGTCGGTCAATTGATTGCTTAGCTAGCCCTTTATCATCCTCTTGGATCGAGAGTGGCTCTTTTCCCTTTTGCATGGCGGCGATGCGCTCTTCTCTCGAGCATTGCGGATCGTAGAAATCATTACGATCTGCTTCTTTTCGAGTCGCCACCAGAGCTTCTAAGGCGCCACACTTCTTCTACATTGCGCCTCTCTTTGCGCTTCTTGTGCCTTTGCTGCTTGCCGCCATCTTGAGCTTCGATCTGTATTTGCCATGCTTCTATCCATTCCTCTACGGCTTGATTTGGACTCTCTCTCTATTCTGTCGGTTTCATCATCTTCTTCGTTGTGTTGCCATGGTGCGACTTTGCTCGCTTGCCTCTACTTTCTTAGCCCCTACACCTTGTGCTTTATGAGCTATCGCACGACCCCGAATAGGAGGAGATCTTTTGATACTCGACATATTTTTCAAGAGCTGCACGCTACGACGACATTATCAAGATTCAGACTTTGGATTTTCCCTATTTTAGTGACAACCCTTTCCAAATGCAATGATATTGCATATGCTTTGTATTTGAGGGGAGGTGTTAGAATAGGAATTCATTTGTATTTCCTTATATGTCTTTTGTATTTCCTTATACATGTATGACATATTCTCTTGCAATATCCTTTGTACTCCCTATATATATTGCCCATTGGGCCTTATGAATATACACACAATATTCATAACATCGGAGACCCACACGGATAACATGGCACACCATGTCACAATCAGCAACAAGCAAATAGCAATAACAACATGACCAAATCAATAAAATGAACAACAAGATGATATAAATAGAGGATAGAACCATGAAGTAATTAACAAAGGATTAGAAGGTTCATCTAACATCACTTAAAAGACTATGGTTCACATAATACAACCCTTAAACAATGCATAACTTGTTCTGTTGTTCACAAAAGTACATAACACAAGGCTTGAGCAATGCATAGCTTGCTAGTTCCAAGCACAAACCATAGAAAACAGAGACACACACACACAATACTTTAGCCTTACATTGCACCACAAATCGTTACAATAACAGCTCATATGACCAAAGCAGTTAAGAGCATAATGAACCACTTGAGGGGTGGCAAAAGAAAAATAAAGGACTTGGCGACAATGGATGAATTCCACATTTCCACTTGAGCACTTCACCATTTGTAACAGCCCCAATTTTAATAAACATAATTATATGCATTTTACATTATAATTGTTATTTACGGAGCATGTGCATAAATTATGCATTAGAAAATCTTAAAATCAAATGTAAATCTTAAAATCAAATGTAAACCTCCAATTCAAATGAAAGCCACAAAAGAAATTTTAAATAAATGTTCATAAGATCTCGGAAAATAATTTATTTAAATACTAGAATAACTACCATAAATAAAAATGAATTTTATCAAATATAGGAACTCAATCTAACCTAAGTGAATTTAAACAAATGAATAAATCATGAGCAAAATTTTTAGAAAAGTATATATATATATATAGAACATAAAATCCTCAAACAATTGTATAAAACTTTACAATATATCGAAACCCATCACGAAATTTTATAATTTTTGGAGCTCGATAACTTTATTTAGCAATTCACTTAGCCATCAATTATTTATGCGAAACTCTGGAAATTCCATTCTTTTTCTTCTCATTGGCGGGGGTCCGTTTGCAACATTTCTTCTCCACACCTCTGAGCGAGGCCAGCAGATTGTTTCGCTCCGGTCTGCGCGAGCCACGCGTTCATCTGCGCCGACACCGTTCGTAGTGCCGCCTCTTCTCTATCTTCTTTTTCGGCAGCTTCTCCCCTCCACGGCCCGTCGGTGTCGTCCTTGTCTGCCATTTCGTCTCTGCCCAGGGCGTGTGTTTATCTTGTCCTAAATACCTCATAGCATTTAGCTCTCGCCATTTTCTTTGGCTTCAAACTTTGTAGCCCACAGGACCGCCATCCCTCTCGTAGCTTCTTGCACCTCCTTTTCCTTTCTTCCTTCCCTATTCGGTCAAACACCACCAGGCAGCTCCTATTTCCATTTCTTTCCCCAAATCTACCTTCTTCCTCTCCTCTTAATCCATGGCACCACCACGAGTCCCCACACCACCGCCCTTCTCTCTGGTCGCCACCTCCTCCACGCATCACCGCCGAGCCACTGAAGCTCCTCCTCACTGAGCCGCCATCCTCATCTCCGCCGCTTGGCTCCTCCTCAACAACCGCCGCCCTTCTCCCCTCTGCTCCTTGGCCTCCATTTCCCCATCGTCGCCATGCTGCCTTGCCCGGCTCCTTCCTCGATCTCCACCTCCCTCCCGGTCACCTTGGCACCTCCTAGCCGCCCGCGCCTCGGCTTCTTCTCGGCTTCCCGGCCTCCCTCCTGCCGTCCCTTTTTTGCCGCCCTTCTTTCCGTCGTGCAGCTGCGCCTTGGCGGTCTTGCCGCCTCCCCAACCGTCGGCCACCTCCTCACCTCCCCTCCACTCCCACACGCTGTCGCCCCGTCTCCCTCAGCCTCAACCCGGCCGCTGCACCTCGAGCCGCTGCGCGACTCCCGGGCGTCATCACCCTCCTGCCGTCCGGATCCGCCAGACCCAGCTCTGACCGCCCTTCACGCCTTGTTGCTCTGCCTGTCGGCTCCTCCACCCGGCCACCATATCGCCGCCGGCTTACCCATCTTCAGCACCGCCTCGGCTCCGTCGACCCCAAGGAGCACATCGAAATTGTTACGGTATGCTTTGTGGAGAATATGAGACAGTATTATCAAGCTGCGCAACAATATCGGATGAGAAGCTGGAAATCCTTCTTGGCAACCCGTGCTGATTTTTATGTTTATTGTATTTGACTTCTCTTCCGTGGGGTGGTTGAATTGTTTGAGCAACTTCCGGATGAATTTGGGCGAGTTACGGTTGGAATCTGATCTTACATAAGCATCGAAGGCATTTTGATGATATTGCTTTCTCGATCTTTGAGGCGGATAAAGGCAACTCTCCCAATAAAAAGGATTTCATGGAAGATCTATGGGAGCGTATTCAAGTTCTTTCCCGTAATGGATGGAAGTTGCCCGCCTACTCTTCGCAATTATCTTCGAAATCTTAAAAGGGCAAGAGAAGCATGAAGCCGATCTAAAGTATCCTTAAAGACTTCGTAGGCTTCATATATTCCCAACAAATAAAGTGAGAGTATGCAACCTGTAGATCGTTTTGTTGTTGAAGAGTGCATTTTGGATGTCTTGCTTTTCTTAAAGCATGCATGCTATATCTCAGCATATATCAAGAGGACTACATAATCTGGAAGGATGATTTGGTGAAGCAAGGGAATCTTTGAAGGTTTTATCGATGAAGTAGAAGGCAAAGATATAGAGGAGGTTGCAGGAGCTATTTCAATGAGCTTATCAATAAGGGAATGATCCGACTGTAGATATCAACTACAATGAAGAGGTGTTGTCATGTCTTGTGCACTACATGATGCTTAATCTTATTAGGTATAAGTCCATCACTAGGTAGTTTATGCAAATCGAAATCTGAAGGCAACTAGAAATATCGTAGGATCTCTGTGTAGCTCTCTGTTCTTTCTTGTGTAGCATAAATCAATGAATGATAGTAGGTCCTTCCAAATAGAGTGGATGGCTTAAGGAGCTTAATTTGGGTAATTAGAGTGTTAATATCATTTAACTCAAGAGGTGAATTTCATAACATGAGACTATTTTGCTATAATTTCAGCTTCATAAATTAAGTAACTAATTGAAATGAATGAGCAGAGAAGAATGTGAGGAGAAAAGAAATTGTTTTGTCATCAGAGAGACAGATTAGTGCTAAGTGCTGTAATTAGCTACTAGATCACTTAATCTTTGTTTAGAAAATGAATATTTTGAATTAATAATCAGGCCTAGTTAACAAACCCCTTTCTCTGAAGATTTTGTTTCTAACAAGATGCTTGGGCAGAGGTAGTATGAGATTAGTTCAAATGGTTTAACTATTTTGGAAGTTGGTTTTGTAGATGGTCACTAGCACCTCCTTTTGAGAAATAGTTGCATAGAGGAGACAAGTTGATATTTGAGCTTGGTTACTATATGTTGTCATTATCCTGCTAAGGCAAATATGAACCTGTAGCTCTAACGAATGTTACTTCTTGTCAATTAGTAATGTAAGGGTAAGTTAGCCTTTTAGCTCACTTAGCTGTAACCTAAACAAAAATACTATTTTGTTTATAAGGCATTGAAGCAACAAGTTTGGTTTTGGTATTCTGCGTTTCTGCTTGTTTGGGTTGGTCAAACCGATTGCTCTGACATGGGCTTTAACTCTTTAGTTCTTATCAATTGATGCTAGTAAATGATAAGTTAGCTTGATACACTAGTTAGGAATACTCTGAACCTAATCATAGCACTTTACTTGTGTGTGTTTAGATCACCAAACTTTATCTTAGCAATCTGTCCTGCAGTCCAGTCAAAAGCTGCAGTTTCATTTAAACCAAAATTGAACCACTAGTGTCAAATGATGTTAAGTGGTAAGCTAGGCTTTGAATTCTACTCATCTAGTTGTAACTTAATCGAAAATACTCTTTTGTCATAGTATAAGTATGCAGACAAAACATTCCTTGCAATCTGTCCCAAAATTTCGGTTTTGCTAAAACGATCTGTAGCTAACTGAAACTCCATTCCAGTCTTCTTGCTATTCTTTGAGCAGGTCAACAGCCTATATCTGAGTTAGCCCTCCATTTCTTCTAGTAAAGTCTATAAGTAATAAGTTAAACTTTTAACTTCATTAACTTGTGGTTTGTAGAAATCAACAACTATACTCATTGAAAATCTGTCCATTTTTCAGTTTGCCAAAATCTGAAACTTTAGCTAACTTGAATCTCGGTTCGGCCTTGCCGTTCTTGCCGACCATGTGAAATCTGTCCACTTTCACTTTGCCAAAATCTGAAACTTTAGCTAACAATTTCGAGTTCGGTCTTCTTTTTCTTCTTAGGTCATGTTGACCACATATACTGACAAGATGTAGCCCTGGTATCGATTAGACTTTTAACTCTATCCACTTGTGAATAGTATCTTAGTAATTAACAAGACAATGAAATAAGCTATTCTTTGAATACTTGTTAAGACTTTAAAAGATTAATTGATAAGAAAACATATAAGAGGATTAATTTTGATTGTATGATCATCGTAGATGTATACATAGAATGCCTAGAGAGTGTTTGTGAGTACTAGGTGTCTGTTAAGAAAACAATATCACCTAAACTCTAGATATCATCGGTTATTATAATTACCCCGAAATTGAATTAACCTCAACAAATTCATAAGAAGTTGAACTCCAATTAAACTAAAATCTATACCTAAATGCATATGGAATCATAACTTCATTAATATATATAATTATCATGCATTTTTAGCATTCGGATTTCTCGATGTTATTGGTGTTTATTAAGCTATCGCATTTTCTCTCTAGATTATAAATTGCGCGGAGTGAATAATTACGCCTACATGAGTGAACAAGTGGACTTCTACCAAGGCAAGCTTCCTCTCGCACCATGTTGATCCCAAATTTATGAGCGTAGATTTACAAAATACGGTAATCTTGTTGCATGCAATTTTCTAAAATTATTTGTGATCATCTCTAGTTAGTTACAACCTAAACTTGTGGCTTACCTTAAATTGTATCATACACTCAACCTAGGGTAGTCTGTGGTATTATAATATTTAGTTTTAAATTTTTGCTTAGCCATGCAGTCCATAGAGCGGTAGTGTTTGACAAGCTTATCTTGTTAAACACAGGAACAACAAATAAATTTAATTTATTTTGATTCCTTATTCAGTTGTTTAAATCGAAATGAATTTAAATCTTGTTTAATAAACTGAATTCAAATCTGGACAAGTGGATGCTAGTGATGGTGCTTTGTGCGAGATTGGGAAATGTGGATGTCTTATGCGGATTGATTAAGGAATTTGAACTCTGACGGCCCAATTCAAGCTAGCGTACTTCCACCGCGAGTGTATGGGCCTTTGTTGGGTTAAGTAAAGGGTTAATATTATTGAGTTGGATACGAGGAGAGTAAGGACATGTGTATTGATTTCATATGGCATAGATGCTTAAGTCTTGGGCGTGTCGTATGCCATGTGGAGCTTATATTGATATCGGATGTTCTTAGAAGGGTAAGGCGTAGATGTGTTACATTGCATGTACGTTCCTTGAGGGCCCGGCTATGATGTGTAATATGTGTGGCTAACACGAGTTTGCATTTAATTATTTGGTCGGCATTCGGTACAACATGTGAGCCCGGTTGAATGTATGCTATCGATCTGGTTTAAGCGGGATTAATCTCACATGGGTCATCCAACTCAATAGTGTTAACTTGTTGAGAAATACCAAATCTTAGTTTACGGCCGGCATACCAAAGGCGGTGTGCTACTATCCAGGAGACACGGGCTAACTAAGTCGTGTGGGTAAAGATGTACACCCTGCGGGGTATAAAACTATTGAATAGCCGTGTCACGGTCATGGACAACGCTTGGATTGATGTCACTGTATAGATTTTGCTCTAATTTGGTTTTGGGAACTACTTGGCATGATTGGTGTCATGCATTGTTTTGGTAATGGATAGCCATTTTATTAATGTTCTTTGTTTATGATTTCAATCATTTTGTTAATATTCTTGTTTATGTTTATGTCTCATTTATTTCTTGTTTTAGTCCAAATTGATTTATTAAAGCGCTTTATGAAAATTTAGCAATGTTAGGTTAAGTGGTATTGCTTTACATAAAATTGAACCATTATAACCATCCTGTTGTTAACCTTATGCATATATCAATTCTAATCCTTTGTATAGGTTCTATCAAACACTTTCTTTTATTAGTTTGTGTAAGTCTTCTTTGAGTACCTACGTACTCGATGGAAATTATCCACTTGTTGCGGTGAAGCCGTTCTAATTAATATTTCAAGTTGAGGCGATTGCGTTGGTTCTTGGCTTTAATCGATCAAGTTGCCCTTGGGTTGTGGCGCTCCTTGGAAAGTTTATTTTATTATTTCATCTTACATTTCTTATTTACTAAATGTTTCATTGTAAAATTTTCTTGATATTTATATTCTAGTTGTGTATGCATATTCTAATCGTGTATGCTTGTGATATAATGTTGTGAGGATATGTGTATGTTAGCGGTGATTACGAGGAGCTAACATGAGGCACATATCAGGAACTGAAGATTGGATTTGTTACTTATTATGATTATACCTCTAGTATGATTTTAATGAAGGAACTGAACTGTTCATAATTAAGAATCATGCTACTAGTATAATTTTAATTGACACATTTCAATATTTGGGGTCCTTACTGACGTTAATATCAATTGTGTTATTTGTAGGTTAAAGCGTAGCAATGGACGATGTTAGGAATTTGGTTTGCAAAAAGTATTTTCAAAACTAGCAAAATTTGGCAAAGCTGTAAGTAATATAATTCTTTTCTTTCTTACCCATCCTAGCATCTAATTAGTATCCCACCATTCATTTGATTTGTGCAAAGTAAATTTTCTCCTTTGCTCATCTCTTTTCTCCAACGATGAACACGCTAAGTAGTCAATGGTGAGGACAATGGGGACGGAGACGAGAAGATGTTGCTTTCTCACAAGATTAGGATTAATTTAGGGATTATTCTTAGATTATATACACCATAATTATATTGTAGGCGCTGGATTTTATAATATAATCATTTGGTCTCTTTTGTTCCAAGTAGTTGCACATCGCCTCTGAGGCGATATGTATAGCAACTATGTCGGAAAACTAATTATGGTTCGAGTTGTATCTTGTCTTGGTCTTTGAACCTTAGTACACCCATTTGGGTTTTGAGTTGCAAAGTTTCCCATTTGGATCTTGATTTGCAAGATTTTGGCATTATGCATTCATGATAGAAAATTATTGCCTAAAAGTTGCCCGTCTACTCATCTTATGCTCATTCTCTCCTCATTCTATCTCTTATGCACCAACATGTTAAGGGGTAGAAGCTATCTAAATTATGTATTAAGTATCATGGTTCCTACCCTTTGATCATGCATATAGTTTTAAGTTAACTTAAGAATATTTGGTCACTCAGGTTGTTAGCAAGTATCATAACTAAAAAGAATTCATATAAATCAAGATGCATGGTTAGCATTCTTCATGTTAATTAAAGCATAGAAACAAAAATTTTAGTCTATAGGAGTATAAATTGAACTTTCCTTAAATTGTTTTATCTTAAAACATTAACTAAATTAGAATTGAGCGACTTACCATGCTAATATAGGTTCCTTGCATAAATTTCAAAAATTGAAGATTATGAATGTGTAACTTGAGATCTTTGGATAGTTGTAAAATTTAAGAATGCTTGTCTTTTAAATTCGATGACGAATATGTCATAACATGAACTAATGGTAGCCTATTTGTAGTATTGATCAACTAAAAGCAATTAAACCAGTTAGGTTATACATGTAGTTCCATACTTTTCAAAGAGAAACCCATTTCTTGTTAGTGTGTAATTATTGACCTAAAATGATGAAATTGTGCTCGATAATGTTAGATGATCTTAAAAATTTTTTCATAATATCGACCTAAGCATCGATAGTGTGCGTTTCTTTGAATTTGTTATACCGAATTTAACTCAAATATTTTGTAAGCCTATTCTAGCCAAGTTTAAAAGCTGAAACAAATAGAAATGTTTTAAATGTTAAGGACGAGATCATGATAGTGTGAATTCATGTTGTTTATTAAATCTCATGCTCATCCAACACCAATGAAATTAATTGGTTGCATTTTGATAGACTCCTGTAAGCATGCATGTAGTCCTTTGCACTTTCACTAATCCAACTAAATTTGTCATAAACTGAATTCATTTATACATCCTTTCATGCATTCCCCAGTAATGCCCGGCTTGGAAGAGAATACACTAGCAAAGTGGGCAATTAGAACTAGTAGAGTAAGAGTTAACTGAGACTACCAGCAACCTTGCTTTGTCTTCTCTAGCCTCTATGCAACATTCCGATATTAATATTAGATTACTATTTAACCAACCAACCTAAACCTTACAAATAACCTCACATGTTTTGGATTGAGTTCTGGTTGTGATAAAATCCGAAGTGTGGCACGATGACCATCCTAGCTAGATTACCTAGCATTTCATCCCAATTCTGAACCATAGGAATCTCGGGGCGAGATTACATTAAGAGAGGTAGGTTTATATGACCCAATTTTAATAACGATAATTATATGCATTTTTACATTATAATTGTTATTTACGGAGCATGTGCATAAATTATGCATTAGAAAATCTTAAAATCAAATGTAAATCTTAAAATCAAATGTAAACCTCCAATTCAAATGAAAGCCACAAAAGAAATTTTAAATAAATGTTCATAAGATCTCGGAAAATAATTTATTTAAATACTAGAATAACTACCATAAATAAAAATGAATTTTATCAAATATAGGAACTCAATCTAACCTAAGTGAATTTAAACAAATGAATAAATCATGAACAAAATTTTTAGAAAAGTATATATATATATAGAACATAAAATCCTCAAACAATTGTATAAAACTTTACAATATATCGAAACACATCACGAAATTTTATAATTTTTGGAGCACGATAACTTTATTTAGCAATTCACTTAGCCATCAATTATTTATGCGAAACTCGGAAATTCCATTCTTTTTCTTCTCCTTGGCGGGGTCCGTTTGCAACATTTCTTCTCCACACCTCTGAGCGAGCCAGCGCTGATTGTTTCGCTCGGTCTGCGAGCCGCGTTCATCCTACGCCCGACACAGATTCGGCCGTGCCGCCCTCTTCTCTATCTTCTTTTCTAGACTTCTCCCCTCCACGGCCCGTCGGTGTCGTCCTTGTCTGGCATTTCGTCTCTGCCGGATGTGTGTTTATCTTGTCCTAAATATCTCATAGCATTTAGCTCTCCGCCATTTTCTTTGGCTTCAAACACTTGTAGCCCACAGGACACGCCATCCTCTCGTAGCTTCTTGCACCTCCTTTTTCCTTTCTTCCTTCCCTATTCGGTCCAAACACCACCAGTGACTCCTATTTCCATTTCTTTCCCCAAATCTACCTTCTTCCTCTCCTCTTAATCCATGGCGCCACCACAGTCCCCACACCGCCCTTCTCTCTCTGGTCGCCACCTCCTCCACGCATCACCGCCGAGCCACTAAAGCTCCTCCTCACTGAGCCGCCATCCTCATCTCCGCCCGCTTGGCTCCTCCTCAACAATGGCGGCCCTTCTCCCCTCTGCTCCCTTGGCCTCCATTTCCCATCGTGCGCATGCTGCGCCTTGGCTCCCCTTCCTCGATCTCCACCTCCCGGTCACCTTGGCACCTCCTAGCTAGCCGCGCCTCCGGCTTCTTCCTCCGCTTCCCGGCCTCCCTCCCTGCCGTCCCTTTTGCCGCCCTTCTTTCGTCTTGCAGCTGCGCCTTGGCGGTCGCCGCCTCCCAACCGTCGGCCACCTCCTCACCTCCCTCCACTCCCCCCTGCTGTCGCCCGTCTCCTCGGCCTCAACCGGCCGTGGCTGCACCTCGAGCATTGCATGCGCTCCGGCGCCATCACCCTCTGCCGTCCGGATCCGCCGGGACCGCCGCTCTGACCGCCACTGCCGCCTTGCTGCTCTGTGGTCGGCTCCTCCACCCGACCACCATATCGCCCGGCTTACCCATCTTCAGCACCGCCTCGGCTCGTCGACCCCAAGGAGCACATCGAAATTTGTTACGGTATGCTTTGTGGAGAATATGAGACAGTATTATCAAGCTGCGCAACAATATCGATGAGAAACTGAAATCCTTCTTGGCAACCCGTGCTGATTTTTATGTTTATTGTATTTGGCTTTCTTCCGTGGGGTGGTTCGAATTGTTTGAGCAACTTCCGGATGAATTTGGGCGAGTTCGGTTGGAATCTGATCTTACATAAGCATCGAAGGCATTTTGATGATATTGCTTTCTCGATCTTTGAGGCGGATAAAGGCAACTCTCCCAATAAAAAGGATTTCATGGAAGATCTATGGGAGCGTATTCAAGTTCTTTCCGTAATGGATGGAAGTTGCCCGCCTACTCTTTCGCAATTATCTTCGAAATCTTAAAAGGGCAAGAGAAGCATGAAGCCGATCTAAAGTATCCTTAAAGACTTCGTGAGGCTTCATATATTCCCAACAAATAAAGTGAGTATGCAACTTTGTAGATCGTTTTGTTGTTGAAGAGTGCATTTTGGATGTCTTTGCTTTTCTTAAAGCATGCATGCTATATCTCAAAGCATATATCAAGAGGACTACATAATCTGGAAGGATGATTTGGTGAAGCAAGGGAATCTTTGAAGGTTTTATCGATGAAGTAGAAGGCAAAGATATAGAGGAGGTTGCGAGGAGCTATTTCAATGAGCTTATCAATAAGGGAATGATCCGACTGTAGATATCAACTACAATGAAGAGGTGTTGTCATGTCTTGTGCACTACATGATGCTTAATCTTATTAGGTATAAGTCCATCACTAGGTAGTTTATGCAAATCGAAATCTGAAGGCAACTAGAAATATCGGTAGGATCTCTGTGTAGCTCTCTGTTCTTTCTTGTGTAGCATAAATCAATGAATGATAGTAGGTCCTTCCAAATAGAGTGGATGGCTTAAGGAGCTTAATTTGGGTAATTAGAGTGTTAATATCATTTAACTCAAGAGGTGAATTTCATAATGATGAGACTATTTTGCTATAATTTCAGCTTCATAAATTAAGTAACTAATTGAAATGAATGAACAGAGAAGAATGTGAGGAGAAAAGAAATTGTTTTGTCGAGAGAGACAGATTAGTGCTAAGTCTGTAATTAGCTACTAGATCACTTAATCTTTGTTTAGAAAATGAATATTTTGAATTAATAATCAGGCCTAGTTAACAAACCCCTTTCTCTGAAGATTTTGTTTCTAACAAGATGCTTGGGCAGAGGTAGTATGAGATTAGTTCAAATGGTTTAACTATTTTGGAAGTTGGTTTTGTAGATGGTCACTAGCATGACACCTCCTTTTGAGAAATAGTTGCATAGAGGAGACAAGTTGATATTTGAGCTTGGTTACTATATGTTGTCATTATCTGCTAAGGCAAATATGAACACTGTAGCTCTAACAAGAATGTTACTTCTTGTCAATTAGTAATGTAAGGGTAAGTTAGCCTTTTAGCTCACTTAGCTGTAACCTAAACAAAAATACTATTTTGTTTATAAGGCATTGAAGCAACAAGTTTGGTTTTTGGTATTCTTGGTTCTGCTTTGTTTGGGTTGGTCAAACCAAGCGATTGCTCACAGACATGGGCTTTAACTCTTTAGTTCTTATCAATTGATGCTAGTAAATGATAAGTTAGCTTGATACACTAGTTAGGAATACTCTGAACCTAATCATAGCACTTTACTTGTGTGTGTTTAGATCACCAAACTTTATCTTAGCAATCTGTCCTGCAGTCCAGTCCAAAGCTGCAGTTTCAGTTTAAACCAAAATTGAACCACTAGTGTCAAATGATGTTAAGTGGTAAGCTAGGCTTTGAATTCTACTCATCTAGTTGTAACTTAATCGAAAATACTCTTTTGTCATAGTATAAGTATGCAGCAAAACATTCCTTGCAATCTGTCCCAAAATTTGGTTTTTGCTAAAACGTCATCATAGCTAATCGAAACTCCATTCCATCTTCTTTGCTATTCTTTGAGCAGTCAACAGCCTATATCTGAGTTAGCCCTCCATTTCTTCTAGTAAAGTCTATAAGTAATAAGTTAAACTTTTAACTTCATTAACTTGTGGTTTGTAGAAATCAACAACTATACTCATTGAAAATCTGTCCAGTTTTCAGTTTGCCAAAATCTGAAACTTTAGCTAACCGAATCTCAGTTCGGCCTTGCCGTTTCTTGCCGACCATGTGAAATCTGTCCACTTTCAGCTTTGCCAAAATCTGAAACTTTAGCTAACGAATTTCAGTTCGGTCTTCTTTTTTTTCTTAGGTCATGTTGACCACATATACTGACAAGATGTAGCCCAGTATCGATTAGACTTTTAACTCTATCCACTTGTGAATAGTATCTTAGTAATTAACAAGACAATGAAATAAGCTATTCTTTGAATACTTGTTAAGACTTTAAAAGATTAATTGATAAGAAAACATATAAGAGGATTAATTTTGATTGTATGATCATCGTAGATGTATACATAGAATGCCTAGAGAGTGTTTGTGAGTACTAGGTGTCTGTTAAGGAAAACAATATCACCTAAACTCTAGATATCATCGGTTATTATAATTACCCCGAAATTGAATTAACCTCAACAAATTCATAAGTTGAACTCCAATTAAACTAAAATCTATACCTAAATGCATATGGAATCATAACTTCATTAATACATATAATTATCATGCATTTTTGAGCATTACGGATTTCTCGATGTTATTGGTGTTTATTAAGCTATCGCATTTTCTCTCTAGATTATAAATTGCGCGGAGTGAATAATTACGCCTACATGAGTGAACAAGTGGACTTCTACCAAGGCAAGCTTCCTCTCGCACCATGTTGATCCCAAATTTATGAGCTGTAGATTTACAAAATACGGTGATCTTGTTGCATGCAATTTTCTAAAATTATTTGTGATCTGTCTCTAGTTAGTTACAACCTAAACTTGTGGCTTACCTTAAATTGTATCATACACTCAACCTAGGGTAGTCGTGGTATTATAATATTTAGTTTTAAATTTTTGCTTAGCCATGCAGTCCATAGAAGCGGTAGTGTTTGACAAGCTTATCTTGTTAAACACAGGAACAACAAATAAATTTAATTTATTTTGATTCCTTATTCAGTTGTTTAAATCGAAATGAATTTAAATCTTGTTTAATAAACTGAATTCAAATCTGGACAAGTGGATGCTAGTGATGGTGCTTTGTGCGAGATTGGGAAATGTGGATGTCTTATGCGGATTGATTAAGGGTGAACTCTGTGGCCCAATTCAAGCCCTAGCGTACTTCCACCGCGATGTATGGGCCTTGTTGGGTTAAGTAAAGGGTTAATATTATTGAGTTGGATCTGAGAGTAAGGACATGTGTATTGATTTCATATGGCATAGATGCTTAAGTCTTGGGCCGTGTCGTATGCCATGTGGAGCTTATATTGATATCGGATGTTCTTAGAAGGGTAAGGCGTAGATGTGTTACATTGCATGTACGTTCCTTGAGGCCCCGCTGCGGTGTAATATGTGTGGCTAACACGAGTTTGCATTTAATTGGTAGGTCGGCATTCCGGTACAACATGTGAGCCCGGTTGAATGTATGCTATCGATCTGGTTTAAGCGGGATTAATCTCACATGGGTCATCCAACTCAATAGTGTTAACTTGTTGAGAAATACCAAATCTTAGTTTACCGTACGGCATACCAAAGGCGGTGTGCTACTATCCAGAACAGCGGGCTAACTAAGTCGTGTGGGTAAAGATGTACACCTGCGAGGTATAAAACTATTGAATAGCCGTGTCACGGTCATGGACAACGCTTGGATTGATGTCACTGTATAGATTTTGCTCTAATTTGGTTTTGGGAACTACTTGGCATGATTGGTGTCATGCATTGTTTTGGTAATGGATAGCCATTTTATTAATGTTCTTGTTTATGATTTCAATCATTTTGTTAATATTCTTGTTTATGTTTATGTCTCATTTATTTCTTGTTTTAGTCCAAATTGATTTATTAAAGCGCTTTATGAAAATTTAGCAATGTTAGGTTAAGTGGTATTGCTTTACATAAAATTGAACCATTATAACCATCCTGTTGTTAACCTTATGCATATATCAATTCTAATCCTTTGTATAGGTTCTATCAAACACTTTCTTTTATTAGTTTGTGTAAGTCTTCTTGAGTACCTTACGTACTTTCGATGGAAATTATCCACTTGTTGCGGTGAAGCCGTTCTAATTAATATTTCAAGTTGAGGCGATTGCGTTGGTTCTTGGCTTTAATCGATCAAGTTGCCCTTGGGTTGTGGCGCTCCTTTGGAAAGTTTATTTTATTATTTCATCTTCATTTCTTATTTACTAAATGTTTCATTGTAAAATTTTCTTGATATTTATATTCTAGTTTGTGTATGCATATTCTAATCGTGTATGCTTGTGATATAATGTTGTGAGGATATGTGTATGTTAGCGGTGATTACAGGAGCTAACATGAGGCACATATCAAGGAACACGAAGATTGGATTTGTTACTTATTATGATTATACCTCTAGTATGATTTTAATGAAGGGCTGAAGCTGTTCATAATTAAGAATCATGCTACTAGTATAATTTTAATTGACACATTTCCAATATTTTGGGGTCCTTACACCATTGTAGAAGGACCAGCTCACGGTGCCATCTCCTATATACACGAATGTGTCAATTGCATGATGCACCACTTCCAAGCCGTCCTTCACAATCAAGTTGGGAATGTGTGCACAAAAGCATGTGAAGCATCATACCTTTCAACATAAGCTTACGGCCCTATCTTCATCACTAACAAATTAATTATCTTGTCATTTGTAGAGAAGTCCTCAACATGCACACTAGATCGCTTCTCATCGAGATTCCAAGCAACCAAGGATTCAGAAAGCTCTTCAGTAATAACTTATGCAGTTTGTGGAGCTGGGACATAAATGATCCTTCATAAAGTGCAAAAGTTAGAAACGGGTTGGGCAACAGCAAGTTGGACAACAACAACAACAACAACAATGAAAGTTCATGAGCGACAAGAACGAAAGTTGGATAGCACCAAGAAATTACCTCATGACACTTGTAAGCTTCCATAAGTCATCAATGAAATGAGCTATGATATCCATGTAACCTTTATTTTGGTTGTTAGGCGTCCACATGTCATTAGTGATAGCAATTCTTGATCTATTTCCCGCCATGTACTTAGTAGCCTTCTTCCTTTCTTCTTTGTATTGGTCCACAATGTCCTTCCTAGGAATTGAGAAATGACAACCAGACATTGGAATACATAGAAAATTGAGAAATGATAATTGGCAAATAATAATTTAAACATTTCATACCTAATAGTATTCCTTGACACCTTTTTGAATAGGGGCTGAAGTGCATTAACAAATCTCCAAAAACTAGCATGATCAACCACAAATAATGGGTACTCATGCAACACCATCATGGTAGCGAGGCTCCTTTCTAGCAACTTCTTGATCAAATGTGTAGTTCTCCACGACAACTTCTTTAAATGCTCTTGGAAATATGTTTTAATTATGTTTAATGCTCTGGAATTAATTATGAATATTTGCTAAAATTGCCAATTTTACAACAATTGAGAAAATCAACAATTGAATAAATGGCTTCGTAAATGCGATGTCGTTAAGCGAAGTATTTAACGGTGCCAACTTTAGCGTTGGTAGGCTAAAACTAAGTTATGGTGGTGGCCTCGAGACTTTTACGGGTCATTTCAAATCCTCTAATGTTTCCATTGGAACCCCTTTGAAATGACATGGTGGGAATGCGAACAATTAAGTCTTAGCTCGTTTGTTAGCCATCCTATCCAACCGGCTGTTCGACGTACATGTTAACTTTAAGGATGCCAAGCAACTCTAGGACGAACTTGATGAGAAATATTCCAAAGGGCATAATAGGAATGAGTCATTCATAGCTACTATCTACTTAAACTTTAAGATGGTTGAGGGGTGGTCGGTGATGGAGCAGCTCCATGATCTACAACTCCATGTATGTGACTTAAGTCAGTACGATTGTGTCCTACCAGAGAAGTTCCAAGTAAATATCATCTTGGCTAAGTTACCGCCCTCGTGGTGTGACTCTGTGACCACTCGTAGACATATAAAGGAGCGCTTGACTCTCAATGAGCTGCCAGCTGCTATTAATGTCGAAGAGCGTGTAAGAGCCGGTGATGGTGTAGGAAAGGCTCAAGTCTAGTCTCATCAGGTGGAGGTCAAGAGTGTTGGAGGCTTTGGGAAACAAAAGTTTAAGAATCAGCCCCAGAACAAGCTCCAAGGAAAGAAAATGAAGAAGGAGGAGGAGATTGTCTACTTCCTTTGTGGAGTGGTTGGTCATAAAGCCAACCATTGCCGCAATCTTAAAGGCAATGGTCCTTCTCCTGGTCAGCATAAAGGTCATAAGGCTAAAGTGAATGTCACACTAGCTAGTTCTAGTTCAGAAGTGTATGTACCTCAGGCCTTTATGGTAAGTCCATCTATTGATTGGTGGATTGATACAAGTGCTACTAGACATATATGCGTTGATCAATCGTGTTTCTCTTCATTTCAGGGTGAAGGTGGTGGATCCGTCCTGATGGGGAACAAAGTCGCTGCTACAGTACATGGGATTGGATAGGTTTGCTTGAAGCTTACTTGGACAAAACACTCATTCTAAAAGATGTGTTATGCGTTACGCAATGACTTGCAATATTATGAGTGGGTCTATGCTATGTAGGCAAGGAATAAAGCTTGTGTTTGAGTCCAATAAGGTCGTGTTGACCAAATTTGGTAATTTTGTGGGCAAAGGCTATGATAGCTTATCCATTTTTTATTTCAATAATGTAAATATTTTTAATGTTTCTCATTGCAATAAAATTCATGATATTTGGCATTCTCGTTTTTGTCATGTTAACTTTGAAGCCATTGTGCGGTTAAGCAAAATGAGTTTAATTCTAAGCTATAATTATGAGAAGGGTTCTAAGTGTCAAGTGTGTGTGCAAGCAAAGCAACCTCGAAAACCTTTTCATAGCGTTGAAGGGCAAAGCACCTCTTCACTTGAGCTAATCCATTCTGATCTTTGTGAAATGAATGGAATATTAACTAAAGGTGGCAAATGTTTTTTTTCTAACTCTCATAGATGATGCGACTAAGTATTGCTACATTTACTTACTTAAGTCGAAAGATGAAGCACTAGAACACTTTAAAATCTTTAAAGCCGAAGTGGGAAATCAACTAGAAAAGAAAATCAAACGGTTAAGGTCGGACCGAGGCGATGAATACATCTCAAATGAATTCTCTTATTTCTGTGAGGAAAGTGGAATAATTCATGAAATTACTCCACCATACTCACCCCAATCGAATGGAATAGCTGAAAGGAAGAACCAAACTCTTTATGGCTTGGTTAATGTCATGCTACAAAGTTCAGGTATCTCGGACTGTTGGTGGGGTGAAGCAGTTCTCACAACTAATTATGTCCTCAAAAGGGTGCCGCCTCGCAATCAGGAGGAAACACCTTATGAAGGATGGAAGGGGAGAAAACCTAACTTATCATTTCTTCGAACTTGGGGATGCTTTGCAAAAGTGCATGTGTCGTTACCGAAGAAAAGAAAGCTTGGTCCTAAGACTGTTGATTGTGTCTTTCAAGGGTATGCTAAAAACAACACGGCTTATAGATTTCTAGTGGTCAAATCTGAGGTGAGTGACACCTCTACAAATGTAATGATGGAATCTCGTAATGCGACGTTCTTTGAACATGTGTTCCCTATGAGACCAAATGAAGTTATTGACTCCAATGGTTCAGATGACCACTCTATTCTTCCTAGTGTGGATAACACCGCTCCAGAATTGGAGTTGTGGGGGAGTAAGAGGTAGAGGACTAAAAAATATCTTGGCGATGACCATGTCACCTATGTCGTGGATGATGAACCACAAACCCTTTTAGAGGCATACGCATCCCCGGATGTGGATTACTGGAAGGAGGCAGTGCGTAGCGAGATGGATTCCATCATAGCTAACAGAACTTGGGAGGTTATGGACCTCCCATCTGGATACAAGCTAGTGGATTGCAAATGGATCTTTAAAAGAAAGCGTAGACTTGATGGTACTATAGAAAAGTACAAGGCCCAGTTAGTGGCTAAGGGTTTCACGCAAAAAGAGTGTGAAGACTATTTGGATACATACTCTCCTGTGACTCGTTTACCCACAATTCGAGTGCTTTTAGTACTAGTTGCTGCATACAAACTCCAAGTACATCAAATGAATGTAAAGACCACTTTCCTAAATTGAGAGTTGGATGAGGAGATTTATGTGCAATAACCCAATGGTTTTGTGGTTGAAGGGCAAGAGAAGAAAGTATGTCGATTGATTAAATCCTTGTATGGCCTAAAGCAAGCTTCCAAGCAATGGCATGAGAAATTATATAGTACTATGATCTCGGACGGCTTTTGTGTAAACGAAGCCGATAAATGTGTCTACTATCGGTTTAGTGGGGGCGAAGGAGTCTTTTTGTGTCTATATGTAGATGACATATTGTTTTTTGGGACCAACATGGATGCAATCAATAAAACAAAGTCTTTCCTCTCTCAGAATTTTGATATGAAAGACCTAGGTGAAGCTAATGTTATCTTAAACGTCAAGCTGATAAAGGGTGAGAATGGGATTATTCTTTCACAATCCCATCATGTGGACAAGGTCCTAACCAGATTTGGATTCATGGATTTGTAAGTAAGTGGCCACACCCTATGATCCAAATGTTAAGCTACATAAAACATTAGACATGGAAAATCCCGGCTTAAATATTCTCAAATAATTGGATCCTTAATGTATCTAACTAGTACAACGAGACCTAACATCTCATATGTTGTGCAGATTGAGTCGTTATCGTCCAATCCGGAGATGATCATTAGATAGCACTAGAGAGGTACTTAGGTACCTAAAGGGACCACAAACTTGGGAATACATTATTCGACCATCCGGCGGTCTTGGAAGGATTCATTGATTCTAACCGGATCGATGGCGCGGATGAAATGAAGGCTACGAGTGGCTATGTTTTCACTCTAGCAGGTGGGGCTATTTCGTGGAAGTCTTCTAAACAGACTATCCTTACACGGTCCACCATGGAGGCTGAGGTTGTGGCAATAGACTCAGCGGCTGTAGAGGCAGAATAGATTAGAGAACTCCTTTTTGACTTACCTATGCTGGAAAAGCCAATTCTAGTTGTATTAACCTACTGCGATAACCAAACTGTTCTGGTTAAGGCGAAGAGTAGGAAGGACAATATGAAGTCCTCAAAACATATAAAGAGGCGACTTAAGTCAGTAAGACATGCCAGAGAGACGGGTGTTATTCCTGTGGAATACATCCAGTCTGAAAGAAACTTGGCAGATCCTTTCACCAAAGGATTGACGTGGAAGGCCATCCTTGTAGCGTCAAAGGGAATGGTGGTAACCTATCCTAGTAGATCGGAGATCCCGTAAACTAGGTTCTAGGACAACAAACAATGTGGGATTATAGAGCACATCTAAAGGGTCTCATTAGCTGCAATGCTCTTTTTGTATGGGAGGTTGAGCAATAGCTCTTAATGAATTCGAAACCTAAATGGTATCGGGAATCATCCTACAGGATTCTTTGAACAATTCACCTACTTGAGTATGATTGTGAGGTCACGATCAAAGGAAGATAGGGTATACTTTTTAAGTACTCATGAGCTAAATCTGAGGGACATGACTGTAATGTTCCCACCCAAGAGGAAAAGGGCAAGCCGCCCGATCTGAGAATATAACTTAGGTGAAAATTCTCACACCAAGGCATTGGATCAAGGCGAAGTCCTCCTTTGTTTGTGTAGAGTCGTAGTCCTTGTTGCTATGCTTTGGGTTCAAACCTGCGAGGTACCCATCGTCGAACAACTGTATATTAAACAAGATTTTGAGTATCTTTTATCAAATTGATAAATTGGTGGGGAATTGTTGATTTTATGAGGGCTATTTGGTAATTTCTCATTTTGAGAAAAGAAGAAATAGTAAAAGGAAAAGAAAATGGAGGGCCCACTTGACTTTGAGATAGAGGAGAGGATAAGGTCTCATGACCTTATCTCCTTTAAATGAGGAGATGTGGCTCTCGGTGCTTACTGCTTGGTCTTGGTGGCGGCATGGGCTTCTCGATCGAGTGGCGAGTCTGCTGCTTTCGAGGCGAGAAGCGCATCGGCCGATGGCGTGATAGCAGCTCGATCCCTCCTCCTCTTCAAAGGTCGTCTCCTCTCTTCTATTTTCTTACCCGAGAAAAACACAGTGAGTTTCCCCCACAGTGAGTTTCCCCCTTTGTGCTTCTTCATCTTCTCTAGATTTGGTTTCGTTCTGGGCTTTTTGGAGCTCCTGTGACACCGTGAGTAATCCGACGCCATCAGTGGTGAGGTCCATAACCTTCTCCCTTGCGCATCTTGTCGGTTCTCTTCTTGCGTCCTTTCTCTGTTAGGTGCTCTGTGAGGGAACTTGACTCTTGCGCTTTTGAGGTTTTGTTTCAGTCGGCTCTGGCTTGGTCTTGGTGAGGTGAGGACTTGTTTCTCTGGTGATTATTGCTCTCGGGTGCACTTGGCCGGTGCACTTTGGTGGTCTTGTGTGGAATATCCCTTGTACCTCGGCTCCGTCCTTTTAGTGTGTCCCAAATTGCGAAGATTGGCGTTGTATCTCTGACAACCTTGTACGTTCATTCGCAACACAGCGGGGTGATTGGTTTTCTAAGACAACACCATTCGGAGTACCATCCGCATCGTGAGCATTACTATTGTTCAGTTTGTGCATTACTTTGCTTAGTGCGCCGTGCTAGTTGAGTTAATTCTGTATTATTGTCTAGCACTAGGACACTTTGCAAGTAATGTCAATGGGATTGGTTATTGCTCGATGAGGATAAATGTCATATATGAAATTAGATTGGTAGCTAGATCAGACTTGAGCGGTTTATTTGCTTACTAGTTTGTTTGATCTCTATCAATACGGTTCTGTTACTTACAGCAGCTCAGTTGCTTTGTGCTTACTGAATGTGATTATTTGTTTACTGTGATTCTGTTTCTCCGTTATCCAAAAATAATAAGGGTTGTGATCTCATTTTGCATTAAGAGATATTTTGTTAGTCGAAAATCTTTGTTGGTGTGATCTCAATTTTGCGATGTCATACTTGATCCTTTCTTGGTGAAAGTATTATTGTTGTTCATTGCTTATGAGATAATTCCTAACATATTAGTAAAAGCATTCTTGAGCTCAAAGTCGATTGATAGTTGTCATATCTAATTTGTGGAGAGTATAGACATTAGTGACGAGGAGGCCAAGATTTCATCTTGAGTAGGCCGACATCGAGAGCAAATAAACAAACACTATATGAGTATTATGTTGATTTTGTTTGTTCTCATGTCCTATCTTTTGAGCATATTATCTGTTTAATTGACATGGAGAATTTACACACACACACATATTATATTTATATATATATATATATATATATATATATATATATATATATATATATATATATATATATATATATATATATAATTTTGTCATCTAAATCTTGTTGGAAATATGTTTTAATTATGTTTAATGCTACTAGAATTAATTACGAATATTTGCTAAAACTATGAATTTTACAACAATATGTACATACCACCAAATGATCATTAAGATACTTAGTTCCTTGTTAGTTTCTCCTCCAAGCTTCTTGAAATAGTGATGACATTTTGCCTTGATTCGACCTATGACTTTCACTCTCTTGAACTCCTTCCAAACAACCGAAGTCAACTTTCTCTTTGAGCTAACAGTGCCATCTTCATTATCTAAAATTTCTATCTCCTCATTTCACTCCATTGGTGCTTCCGAGTCATTAACCGACTCAATTACAGACTCTATGTGAAGCCTATGAGGGTGAGGCTCTTGAGGATGATTGTTCTAGGGCTAGGCCTTGGCTGCTACTTTCGGTCCGAGGGGTCGACATTATAAATCTAGATATGGTACAAGATTAAGCATTAGTGCACAATATTATGTCAAGCTCTCAAAGAAAATTATCTAGACTTCTAGAGCCACCGGTAATTCTTACAAACAATGTCTAGATTTAGAGTACATGCAATTCATCTACTACATGTATAGATCTAGAGTTCTAGAAGATGAGGATTAAGGAGTTGACTTATCGGTGCAGCTATGTGGGAGGAACCGAGGAAGTGGTCGACGTCAGTTGTTGGAGAGAGGAGAGGAGCTGAGGAGAGGACAGAGGCTGGGGCGTCGTCGTGTTGGTTTCACTACTTGGAGATGGAGGACGGCGGACAAGAGTGCCCACGTCTTGACCCACGTGCAAAAGCTTCTTTGTGGCGGATACCGGGAAATCGAGGGGATGTGCGGCGGTGCCCGACGAGAAGGCAACAGGATGCGATGGCTACCAACGACCGGCGATGGTGGGAGTGTGCAGTTGTGGTGGAATGGGCATGGAATCCATGCGGATGCGACGACGGCAAGGAGTGAGGAGACGAATTAGATATTTAGATATAGGGTTCAGGTTCCTTGACATATATACCATAGTATATAGACCCACCTATCATAGAGATGTGCTTCCCCCGATGGGGACATGTTTCTCCCAACAGTAGCCTGCTTGGTGAGGCTCTCCCATCTCCACCTAGGGGATTTCCCCGATGGGGAACAAGGAATGGGGCCCTGTTGCCATCTATACTCATCCTACTCATTTTATGAACTAAATTTGTGGCCTGATTTCAGAGTGTGTGCTTGAATTGTGAGTTGTAAACATGTAAAATTTCAATGTGTGATTGAACTATGAGGCATGTAAACAAAAGAGTTTAGAAATATGAAAATCTCAATTGAAGTGTTGCTGCTGCTCTGCTGTTGCACTGCAGGTGCTTGAGCAGCCGATTAAGCAAGTAGGACTTGTATCAGATGAACTAGTGAATGAACTTTTCATGTACAATGAACAATAGTTCCAGAACTAAACAAGGAGGAAGCACCAACAACTGTTACTATTCACATGAAAAACTAACCCATTCATCAATATTTTTTAGCATGTATAGGTAACAGGAATCACTAGTACCAGGCATCTAAAAAACTGGCACTATTCATCAATCCGGGAAATGGCACCAACTGGATATCATATATTTTTTGACCCATTATATTATCACAAGTTACTACTCAGAACTAAGAAGACTTGCATAGCATTCTCACACAATCACAAAACATGGAACACAAGAAAAATCTTGGAAGTATTCTATCAAGTTACAGAGAACATGGAACATCACAAAATATAAAAATTCATAAGTTTATATACCGAACATAGAAATACATAAGGTTCTTGAGCATAGTTGATTGAAATTCCTACTTTAATACCCTCATTGTTGCTGTGCTTCTTGACATTGAAACAATCAAGAGAGTTAGTAACAAAATAAATTGATAAATTTTGAGAACAAATTTTGTCAACGTTACCTTGATCACCGTGTTGTCCTCCTCAAAGGGCAATTTGCAGCTATCATGGTACACGGTCTCTTTGCATGACCTACACATACGCGCTACCCTTGTTTTGCACTTCACATTCTCATCTTTCTCCCCATCTTTCTACTGATCTTTCTTTACCTTCTGTCTTGGCCTTGTTCTCTTGCTCCTACCCTTGGAGTTGACTTTGTTTGGCGGCAGAATGTTGACTTGGTCAGGGACGGGACATCCTACTAATGCTTCAATCTCTTCAGCTCTACTTGCCACATTCGTAGGAATCAATGGCGTCACTTCATCCGCAAATGTGAAAAACCGATCCCGAAGAATCTGTGAGCCTTCGCCTGTTCCTCCGGCACGATGAATTAATTCCTTGATCTTGTTTCGCATTTCTGATGGCAACGTTTCTTTACCGGTTTCTATTGCACTCCTCGGTTTTTCTTGCAACAAATTGCCCTCTCCATCAAAGACAACCTCCTTAGTTACCATTTTCGTCCACCTCTTTAACACAAATCGGCTTGGTAGCTCCTTAAGCGATGGACCTTGCAACACGCAAATAATATGGCGATAAGGATTCCAAAATGACTCAAAGAACATGCAGGAGCAATTGACATCCTTTGTTGTAAGGTTGTAGCACACCCCTCTTACCTTTTTGCAGTCATCATTAACTGTTGAGATTTTGTACTCTCCCACAGTTGCCATGCCCTCCACATTGCAATGCTCTCGGGTAGCAAGCACTTCTTTCTGAAAGACAGTGAAGACAACAAATGTGAAGACCTCACTTCCATGCTTCTCTATTGCCCAACTAGTCTCTAGCACAAACATTGTGTGCAATGTGGCATTGTCAGCTTCCAATTCATCATGATGTTGTTCTTATACTGCATTAACAAACCTGATCCAAAACTCCATTAAAGAAATTTTCTATCCAATGAAACGATTAAAGAAAGAGTTTGCACGCTCCAACCTCAAAGTGGTTCTTAGGATTCCTGGCAATAAGATATCTTTAAAGTAAGCTGGAACCCATGATGCATGAATTCGATACAAAGTGATTCTTAGGATTCCTAGCAAGAAGATATCTTTAAAGTAAGCTGGAACCCATGATGCATGAATTCGATACCAAGTAGCCAACCACTCATTGGATTCCAAACTGAAATCGTAAATAATGGAAGACAACTACTGCTCAAATTCCTCCGGAGTTTCTGAGGCCCATACACATGACTTAACACGTTGGTACAATAAAGGGTTTTCCCTCATATGTGGTGGTACCTTTGCTGAAAGCTTTTGCAAAATGTGCCACATGCATAACCTATGCGTGCTAGTAGGGAAGACAGTGGAAATTGCAGCCTTCATGTTAGCATCTTCATCGGTTATGATGAGCCTAGGTGCAACTCCTCCCGTTGCTTTTAAGAACGTACGAAACAACCATACGTAGGATTCAATCTTCTCATTGCTTAACAATGCAGTCCCAAACAAGACAAAACATGCCTTATGGTGATTAACTAGTGAATGGCATGAAGATCAAGTCATATTGATTGGTGTTATATGTCGAATCAAATGAGAGAAGTTCTCCAAAATGAACATGATTATTCTTCCAGGTAGTATATGCCCAAAATACATGTACCAACCTACCCTTGTCGTCAACAACATAATCAAAGTGAAAGGCATGATTTATTTCATTCTTTCTACTAAGGTTGTCAACAAACATCTGAGCATCCAATGACTTAATATAGCTTCTCAACTCTTTATGGTAGTTCTGTAAGTCTCTCCTCGTGCATCCTACATTCTCAAATCCACCCACACTAATGTGAAGATATCTATATGCCTTGCTTGTGCCGATGAATCCTTTATGGCATGTGATTAATGAACGCTTGGCAATCTCATTTACTTTCATATTGGACTTTATCAATTGTTGTTTGCTACGCGACACCAACTCATGTGTTTGTGATTCAACAAATGTCTCCACCCTATACTTATTGTTGTTAGTGTGTTTTACAACTAGAATTGTCTCGCAGCCACACCTAGTTATCTTCCTAACATATTTCCTTTTCTTGGAATCGACCTTGTCTTTACCTTTCTTAGACCGGAAGCTAGCTCTTCAGCACATCCATTGCTTCCATCTCATAACACCATTAACAACTGTCCATGGACCTAACGGACTCCAAATCCGACCGAATGTGCATATGTCTTTAGAATTCCTCTGCTGCGTCCAAGCCATCAAAAACCATCCCTTCAAATTGTAACACCCCGATTTTCAGAATCGGGATGTTAATATTTAATTTGGAGATCTATTAAATTTTGACTATGTTTTAAAAAAATTTCGGTGTTTAATTACAATTTGGAGATCTATTAAATGTTGTTAAAAAAATCAAATTGTTTGAAAAAATAAAATTTAAAATTTAATTATTTTGATTTTAGGTTTTCGCATGCATCACAAAAATCCTGTCATTATGCATGCATTAGTACCGACGCTCTTTTTCAGTTCGACCGACCGCATGCGAAACGCCTGCGTGTTCCATCTTGTCCGATCATCTCCCTTTTTCCGTCCCTGCTAACTCCCTTCGCTTCTCTCTTTATAATCTCATCCAAAAACTCAAAACCAAGCCATGCATGTCATACCATCGCGATCGTCATCGCACGACCAACCCGATTCTGCAAATCGTTTTCGCATGCATGGCAGTTTGAGCGATTTTCGCAAGAGGAGAGAATAAGTAGCAGATAAAACGCCTGCGTGTCCTTTCTTTTCCTCGACTTCTCTCCTCACAGTCACCACCAAAAATCAAGAATCCGACGATGCATGTTATACTGTTGCAATTGTCGTCGCGAGAACATTCCATTCTAACAGTTAGTTTTCGCATGGGAGATTATTTGAATAAGTTGAAGAAAAGGGGGAAGAACTGTACTGTTATTTATCTTTCAAGCAAATAGGAACTTCAAAGATTTTTAGAGAGCATCACACTTTGGATAAATTCCTGAAAATTTTACCTAAGCATCAACATTATGTCAGGTACCTTCCCTAAAAATTTCATGATTTTTGAAATTAAACTTTTATGCCCAAAAATTCTTTTACTCTCTCTACCCATTTCTTTATTGCTGTCCACTGTTCATTCGAATTTTGTTTTCTCCCAACCGAACAGCCTATCTCCATGGCCCTTTCTTTATTCCCAATCTTCACACCCATCCAAACCAAACACTCACTGTCCATTCCTTGCCTCAACCGAACAGCACCCTCTCCTGCCATCTTTTCTCCATGTTGTGCAATCATTTTTCTTTCTCTCACTCCAAGAACACAGCCAACTCACTTGCTCTCCTCAGCCATTTCCCATTCATTCCAGCCCCTCTCCTATCACTTGCTTTCTTCTTCAATAGAGCAGCAACCTCCCTTCTTTCTCCCTCAAGAACACAAGCTCAAGTTCATACTTCTCTCCTCCCAATGTCTAGCAAGAACTGAAAATCCCCCATTGCATGTTATATGGTAGCGCTCCTCGCCTCAAGAGCAATCCATCTATTCGATTGGTTCTCACATGCAAGTTCAATGGGGTGTTTTGCAAGAAGAGAGAGGATGGCACACACTGTGCAGCCGTCGGTGGAAGCAATTGGTGCGGCCAGCTTGGTGCATGGCAATGCACACGGCCGGGAGCAGTTCGCATGGGCGGCCTGGCCAGCAGCAGCTGATGGCGCATGCAGCGGCGTAGTCCAGGCGCAGTGGCCAGCATGTAGCAGCAGCGAGGAGGAGAAGAAGGATGGAAGCGGTAGCAGCCAAGCCGAAGGAACGCAAAGACGAGGTGGCCGGCGCTGTCCAGTAGCGTCAGCGGCGCGGCAGCCGGCGATGCACTCGGCGAGGCTCGGCTCGGTGGTGGCCAGCGCAAGCGGGCTGTGCATGGCGGCGCGGGCTGGCCAGCAGAGCGATAGAGGCGAGTGGTGGCGCTGTCCAGCAGCGGCGTATGTGGAGCAGCGGAGGCTCGGCGAGGTGACGGCGATGCATGCGCGGCGGGTGGCGGCGTGTCGCGCGGCTCAGGTGGTACGGCGGCAGTGCTGCAGCCAGCGCAAAAGTCGAGGGTGCCGAGGTGCTATCGATGGCGTCACGAGCACGGCGGCGGAGCCGATCTTTGGCGTTGCATGCATGCAGCGGCGGCGACAATGGCTCGCCGGGGTGACCGAGGCGAGCGAGGCATGGACGACGAGCCGGACGCGGATGTGGACGAGTTTGGCGAAGACTACGGTGGATGTGGACGCGGAGCCGAGAAGACGTCATCCGGTGGTGATTCGCATGTCTAGCGTCGCGGTAAAATCCTTAGTGTTAATTATGTTACCGCGCTTTGATTTTAGTCGTACATGTTGCATGTTAGTCATGAGCATGGCATCTATTTATGCATGTTTATTTGTAAAAATGATTTGGTAGCTTAACACTGGTATAATTCTCCGGTTAGGTCGTATTTGTGCGTAGACATGATTATGTATCGATATATATTGGTGGATGTGAATAATTAGATTATTGTGGCGAAATGTGTGTACTGTTGGTCAGTGGATGCTAGGTTATATATATAAATTGGATCATTCGATCGGATGATATGATTTTGGAGTCGCATGTAAAATTGGTGGTGATCTTTGGATGATAAATTAATTGGAGGTTTTCCCTCACGTTGGATTAGTAATTTTTGAAGTTAGGACGCATAAGGATTTTATGAACTATTAATTGGTGGATAGCTCTTGTGATGATATTTAATGAGATATGGATGTTGAATCGAATGATTTATTTAATCGTGAGCAAATTGGTCGGATGTCTTAAGTAATAGTTGTGCGAATCTTATATGCTAGAATTTGGAGATGGTAGAATGGATTATTTGATTGCGGATAAATATTTGGATGTGCCACGTAATTAATAGATAAGTCCTATGTGCCGAGTCGATAGAATTTTGCCTCTATTGGATTAGTGGATAAATGATTATTAGTCGATCGTAGAAGCACATATGTGATTAGATTAGTAGTTTTCATACACGACTAGTCCGGTAAAATGGATGTAAGTTGATTTATTAGTGAGGTATTAAATGTTGGATGTGCTATTAAATTGTAAAGCTCATTAGGTGTCGGTAAGTCAAATAAATCTCGATCGGTGGAAATTTTAGTGTATACGAATGTGAATTGCTGAGGCAAGACTAGTGGAGCTAGATAGTTAGTATTAGCTTAAATAGCATATCAAAGAATGATTGATGGATTTAGTCAAGGTCTTATGCCCATAAGTCGGTGGATTTCGTATAATTATTGGATAGGTTGTATAGTTGGAGTATCGTGAGTTCGGGCATCACTCGATAGATTGACTACCTTGATAATGCCTTAGTGGAGATTAGTACGGGATTTAGATCAAGGTATGCGAATATGATCGAAGAGTGTTATGCATGTGAGTGGATTCAACACCGGAGAATCGGTTAAGTCAATGATTATGAGAATATTAGATTTGCCGATAGATGTTTTCCTTTAGGAATTAAATGGAATAGAAAATAATGTTTGTAGGCATAATTTGTCATGACAGAGGCTAGGTTAGCATCCGTGCAAAAAGTATTAAATGATTTGGAAAAATTCGGAATACAATTATTTTTGCACTAAAAATGTTTTTAACTTTAAAATTCATAACTATTTCATAAAAACTCCAAATAGGATGAACCAAGTTATTTTGGTTTTATATTAATATTCCTATCCATCCATATAATCCTCATCCTCACCACTGCTCTGCAAATTTTGGCAAAATAATTATTTTCGGGTGAACAGTAACCAAAAGCACTATTTTCAGCATTTTTGAAAAACTGATTTTCAAATTGCTATAACTCTCACATACTAAGTTAAAATGGAATAATTCTTTCACCTAAATTCATATAAAATAATCATCTAGCTACTGTAGAAAATTCATGCATTTTTGAGCACTTTGAATTCTTGGCTTTTCTCAATGTTTATTCGATATCATTTTTCTATAGTTTTTGAGTTGTCGGAAGTAAGCAAGTACATAACCGAGAGTGAGAAAGTGAACTACCTGAAAGGCAAGCATCATTTGAACTTTCTTTTGCATCATATTTGATCCCAGTTTTGTTAAGTTAGTGCAATGATAATTGCTTGCATGCTATTTTGATAATGTCGTTATTTTTGTGATGTGTAGATTAGTTATCTCCTAATTCATTGAGGTTATCCTTGAATTATTCCAGTACCACATGCTTGAGTTAGGATGGTTGAAATATATTGTTGGGTTTGCTTAGCCATGCAAGTCTAGAACCGATGGTGATTGTCGGGAATAACTTGACAATTATAGGATAAACACAACTATCATTATATACTTTTTTTTCAGATCTTCGTATCTGTTTTATGAGTTAAATTTTATCATTTTAAATGAGCTTTTGGTCTGGACAAGTGATGGTGTCTTTGTACACGAGCTTGGGTAAGTGTTTGACTTATGCGGACAATTAAGGACCGAACTTTGGTAACATCTTTGATTCAAGTAAAACTCGTGCTTCCACACGCGGTGTATGGGCACTGCTTGTTTAAGTAAGGGTTGGTGTTTGTGAGGACCCCGGTTTATTAGGCTTGTAATACTTAGTCATCCATTGACCCTAGCATCACAAACATAATAACCCGTGTCTTCGAGATATGTATACTTCCCAGAAATGCAGTATACACATCTCTTTACAAAATCATGCATCAAGTTCATACAAGACATAGAACCAAGCACGAACTAGAATAAAAGACATACATAATATAGAAAGAGTTATTACAAAAGGAGAGGCCAACAGGCCAAACAACAAATACAAAACTAAAATAAACAGCGGAAGCAAAAGTGCCATAAGATGGCCATAAACAAAAGCCAATTAGTGTGCCTTTACCCACAAGGCAACCAACCGGACCGCCAAGCTAGTCGTCAAACCCGAAGCACATCTCACAAGAGTGAAGCCCTTGGGGCTCACCTTCTTTCTCTGCAACAAAGTTATTAAGCAAAGCAAATAAGTACAAAAATGTACTCGCAAGACTGACGTGTAATATAACAGAACTATAGTTTAACTACATGCAAGCTTTATTTAGTGGATGAGGCTTTGGACTCATTTTAGCATAAAGCCAGTTTTCATTTGCAATAATGTAATAGATTGAAAGCAATTTGGACAAAGCATTTTTAATTGTTGAAGTATCAACGATACAATAATAATAACAACAACAAGAACAACCTGGAAGTGACTAACCCAATAGTCACCACAACAATAGTATGAACATCCATTCATACCAACCATGTCAAGTTTTAATTAAAGGTTGTAGTCTAGTTCTCACGGGGCATTTCCGAGCGTGTCCATAACCTAGGACGAGGCTATTCGAATAGTTTTAACCTGCAGGGTGTACCAATGTACCCACACGTCAGACCGCCTTTTAGCCACATGATTTAGCACACTTCCTTTGGTATGCTTGCACGGCTAAGTCCTCTGAGACATTTCCAATGGGCGATGCTAATTAAGAGCCGCAACCCACGGGGATAAGGACACATTAGACAGACCTAGCGATGTCTGCTAATGCTCCTCCCACACCACACACGCACATTTTCTTGTAAAACATACCAACCGACCGGCTCATAATTAACACCTCCCAAAGTACTTAGTCAAGAGAGGTCCCATATCCCCTCGTGTGGTTAGCACATAAAATTGCTCGAGCGGTGGCACAAGTAACTCGGTCCTTATTGACTTAGGCATACTACCACATTCCAAAAACCACACCATCCATCCAATATGCCCAAGTCCAAATAGTTTTCATTTTTATTTGTTTACAAATTAACAAATCATACAAGGGGACATAATGGAATAATAGTTTTTGTGTGATCAAGGTCATCGACATAATGTCGACAACCGCCCATTTCTACCGTTATCTAAGCATTGCTAAGCATGACACCGTAAAAACAATAAAAGAGCATAATTAAATCACCGGGCTCTAATTCACCAGCGATATTAGTAACTTATGGTTTGTGGCAGGGGGTAACAATTTAGAGGCAACAATGCAATAGGAATAGCTACCTCTAAACGATAAAATTACTTTGACACAAAAGCATGCATACATACAAGTTAAACAAAGTATTAGACTTTAAAAGTAATGGGATTAAGCGGGATATGATCAAACTGCTTGCCTTGCTGGAGTTAACCAATTTGCTGCAGAGTAATGCTCACAGCATTAACACACTCGTCGAAACCTAATCAAAAAGGCGACAAGAACCGATAAGAACGAGGAAAACCAAAAGACAGCACAGCAAACTAACTCCAAATGCTCTGAAATTCCTACAGCAGCAAGAGGATGATTTTTAGGGAATTTAGCAACAAGAACCAATGGATTTGGATTCTCAATGCAAAAGATATGAGCAAAACAATTCTGCTCAGCCCTAAAAATACCAAACTGCCACTATTCACTAATTTAATTATTAGGCAACATTTTCTAGAAAGGTGGTGATACTGAGATTTTTACTATAAAACCAGCACCTCATGAGATGAATAACACAATTGAGTTCATCTCATTTGGAGCTATTATGCATTTTCTATAATCTTTCAAAAACAAGAACATGAACAAAATTAAAATGCACAAGCAAGCTTTTTGAAGATAGTGACAAGTCTAAATCTTATTCTAACATTTATTTTACTAACAGAGGAAGCCAACAAAGTTGGATTCACTCAAAAAGGAGCTCTAGAGAATTACTTATGCATTTTACAAGTTAATTTGAATTTTTATTGCAACATTTAAAGTTAGTTTTGAAAACTATTTGCAATTGCATGTTCTGGAGCTGAACTGAGCCCATAACCATTTTTAGATTAGAGCCTAGTCCAAACCAGAGCTATAGAAATTTGAATCACCCTATTTGGATTTAAATTGAATTAGTTATGCAATTTCAAAGTTCATACCTTTTTCAGTTTACAAATAAGTGCTCACTGGAATTTCTAAACTTCCAAAACAGAGGGGGAGGACGTGAACCGTTGATCTAAATCAAATGGCCCAAGACACAAACAGCGATAAAGAGCTCCGCAGCGTTCATTCAAGCGGGTGCCCAAGAAAAGCTCGCAACAACATTCATGCAGTGCCCGGTAGCTAGAGGACTATCAGGAGGTCTTGGCCGGAAGTACACGGAGGTCTGAAGAAGCCGAGGAGGTTGGAGAGGAGGTAGACAGGTCTGGCGCCAACCAAGAACATTGGTGAAGACGATGAGCTCCACGGCCAAAGGGGAAATCCTCCACACCAAGCTCCACTTAGCCCTTCTGAAAAAAGGCCAACCCAAATGAAGTTAGGTTAGGACTTCTAGGAATTAGGGGAGCAACAATGGAGCAAAGGTCCAGAGAGGATGCCACTGGAGTACTGCCACCGAGGAGCTCCAAGCTGCTACAATGGCGGCCAAGGAGGTCAAAGTGGTTTGAGCCCCTCAGAACCGAGAGTAAAATGGTGAGGTGTGGAAAAGAAACCAATGAAGGCACGGGGAGCTTCTATACCCCAGGACATGGAGGTCGTGAGCCAAGGGTTAAGCTCATGGTGAGCTTAGCCCATGGCGCGGTCCATGGCCTGGACAAGACAATGGAGGTGATGGGGGCAGGTCAGAGCAGACCTAGGGCATGGCCTAGGGCGGAAAGGCATCGACACGCAATAAATGCTTGCCTGAGCCACGAGAGCCGTTGGACAAGACATGCCACTAACCTCCTCATCGCCATGGCGCGTCTTGGCAGGAGCTAGGAGAAGAAACGAGCATGCCTCCCAACCGTTGGATGAGAAGCGCTAGGAAGGTCATGACCCTCGATATGATTTTGAAAGCAGTAAGTTTTAAAAAGGCGGGAGGAGGTCCTAGCCATCGATCTCCATCGCACAGCTGCGAATGAGCATCGAGGAGGTCAAGCGGTAAAGGGTTAGGAGGTCCTAGCCTTTGGATCTACACCCAAGGGCTCGAGACACGATGGGAGGACTTATTCACAGTAGCCTTCGATACACAACATGTGGGAGGTCTGGCCATTGGATCTTAATCCAGCGGCGAGATCAAGTGAGGAGGTCATGGCCAAAGCGCAACAGAGAAGGAGGTCATGGCGGTTAGATTAAAATCTAACGGCTACAAGATGATAAAGGAGGTCGTGGCGGTTGGATTTTAATCCAGCAGGCACGCACTGAGGTCTTGAGGAGGTCTTGGCCTAGGGCAAGACTTTGGAACGGGATGGGGAGGTCCAGTCGCGAGATTTTCATCGGCGGTGATGACGAGATGGGGGAGGTTGTGGCGTTGGATCTGATCCAGCAGTTCACGACCTCGACTAAGTGAGAGGTTTGATGCGCTAGAAAGCGAGGGAGGTCGTGGGCCTTGGATTTTAATCCAGCGGCGCACAACAATTGAAGCGGGGAGGTCTTGTGCGCTAGATATCAAGGGAGGTCTGGCTGCGATGAATTGCGGCGGAGGTCGTGGCCTTTGGATCTAAATCAACGGCCACGACCTCAACAAGGTGGAAAGGAGGTGCGAGTGGTTTGATAGCGAGTGGAGGTCATGGCCATAGATCTTTGATCCAACGGCACAATACCTCGATGGGTGGAGGACCTCCTTTGTGAATGTTTGAGGAGGAGGTCGTGGCCTTTGGATTGAATCCAAGCGGCTCACGACCTCAACAAGGTGCAAAGGGAGGTCTTTGAGGTTTAAAAACATGTGGGAGGTCATGGCCATGGATTTTTGATCCAAGGGTCGTGACCTCATGTAGGTGGGATGCCTTAGTGGTTTAATCACTCGGGGAGGTCATGAGTCTGTTGGATCTTAATCCAAGGGCTATGACCTCACCAAGGTGGAAGGTGGACTTTGAGGTTTGATAACAAGGGAGGTCATGGCCATCGGATTTTGATCCAAGGGCAATGACCAGATGAGGTGGGGAGAGGACCTTGCGGTGTTGACCGCGGAGGAGATCGTGGCGGTTGGATGTAAATCCAACGGCTGCGACCTCATCAAGGCGGGAAGGGAGGTCTGATGAGCCCGGGAGTGGGTTGGGTTGGACCAACTTTGCAAAGCGGCTAGCCCAAGGAACAGTGTAAAGTTTTGAATTCAATTTTAACAGCTGAGACTTTAGGGATTCATTTGAGATAGCAATTCAACTCCAAAATTTATAAAATTTTAATTGGAGCTTGCTGACATCATGATTAACCTTACATAAAATTTCCAGAGGTTATTATGCAATGCATTTTTCTCAGAAAATTCATTAAGGTTGTTCAAGGAATTGTTTTACCTCCAAAAATTATCAAACAAGTTTTATAACCCATGATATTTTTCAGAGAGGCTCCACAACATTTCTAGGACCAAGGAAAAATATTTCCAAGGGTTTGGCACAACATTTGTGATAATAGGAGAATGAGTTTGACTTTTGGTCAACAAGAGCTTAGTGTTTTTGGATAACACAACTCTTGGACAAGAATTTAAGGTGAGTTCAAGAATTTCAAGATGTGAGAAAAAGTTTTAATTTCTACACATTTAATTACATTTGAAACAAACACCTGATTAGGTATTTGGGATGTTACAGTGTTGTTGAGTTGATGACTGGTGGTGTGAGGACGTATATGTGTTCCATAGCATATATGTTTCGTAGGGTGCCGATTGCAATTCTTTATTGTGCGGGTGAGCACTATTTAAGCTTTATTCATTGGGTCAGTATTCCCGGCACAACTTGCGTGTCCATTTGGTTGGTAGGTGGTATAGCCTATCCTAAGTGGGGTTACGTCGTGCATGGGTGATTCAACTCAATAATGTCAACTTGCTGAAAAATACTAAGTCTTGGTTTACCCGGCCGGCATACCTTAGGAAGTATGCTATTTTCGGAGGCATCTGGAGGCATACGGGCTAATCAAGTCATGTGGGTAAAGTAGTACACCCCTGCAGGGTATAAATCTATTCGAATAGCCGTGTCCACGGTTATGGACAACCACTTGAGTTACATGGTTGCTATTGTTAGACTTGGAATTAAAATTGTAGTTATAACTTGGTATCGTCATGAATGGGAGGTTCATGTTTGTTGTTGTATCAAAGTGGACAGCCACTTTGGTATTTGTATGATTCATTTGTTATTCAATTTACTACTTATTCACATGCTTTACTTCTACTTCAAATCTGATTTCAAAATGGCACTTGGAAAAACTAGTATGTGTAGGTTGTATATTGTTGCGTCACTTTTGCAAAACTAAGCCAATATGAGCCATCCTTTGGAACAACCTCTAGCATAACTAATTTTTATTTGTGTAAGACTTGCGAGTACCTTTGTACTCAACCCAGTTGCTGCAATTTTAGGTGAGGAAGGTTATGAGCCCGTTGAGCTCGTTAGCGCCGATTTAGGCGACGCTGACGAGTAGTGCTATCATTTAACTCCCAGTTGGTTGCCGATGGGTTATGGGGCATACCATGCTGGACTTTTGGTTTATTTATATTGCTTGCGCTGTTACTTTATGATTTTATTTGAATTTGGCCCGTCGGCCACTTGTAATAGTTGTAGACTTAAACTATTATGTTGTATGTCTTTTGGACTATTGTGTATGAATATTGTATGGATGTGATCAACGTTGTATGAGAGTATGAGCATATGGGTCGCTGATCTTGGGAGCCAATATGATTGCATGCTCGCTATTCATGGCTTCCCATTTAACTCACTAAGTGTAGTGCTTGGACTGTTGGAGAACTGACAATAATGTAGTGCTCGCAGAGGAGCAACGTGCATGATCGTCGAGGCTCCAGTTTTCAGTTAAGCTTCTCGCTTAGATGGAGTTAAGTTGGAATCCATTTACTTGAGGCCCAGAGTTATGTCCATAAGACCATGCTTAGTCTCAGTCTTATGGAGATAACCCGGGGATCCTCACACAAATGGCTTGATAGCTGGGTCAACACAAGGTGTATAAGAAGAACTCTGCCATGCAATTGAGGATGTGTGAGGCATGTTGCATCGACAGATAGAACAAAACACATGCAAACCAAGAGTTACTCACTACAATCAGGGTGCTTCTGCTCTTCTGTGGGGTACCAAAATTAATGAATTGGTGGGGGTGAACTGATTTCAGCGATAGAGTGTGCACCAGGGCTTTCTTGGGTTGGCAATGCCAATGCCACACAAGCATCAGGCACCCAATTCCATGGCTACTACATTGTCATTACTACAAAAAGGCTAATACTGGATGCCTCTTCACAGACGGTTGACCAAAACCGTCTGTATTACATGCAATCACAGACGGTTTTGGTTTAGAGACTGTCTTGTTACTCGCTGCGCTAAAAACCATCTGTAAAGAGGTAATATCACAGACGGTTCATGATGAAAACTGTTTGTGAAGTATCACAGACGGTTCTTAACAATAACCTTCTGTGATATTTCTACATATCACAGACGGTTTTGAACAAAAAGCATGCAGGATCTTGCCTGAGCGGTTCTTAAAAATAACCGTCTGTGATATTGCTACATATCACATACAGTTTTTGTTGAAACCGTCTGTGATATGTAGCAATATCACAGACGGTTATTTTTAAGAACCATCTGTGCAGTATCACATATGTTTTTTTATTGAAAACCGTCTGTCATAATAAGCTCATCACAGACGGTGTGCCATTTTGCTCACTTACTGATCATCCGGTGCAATGTAGCTCCTCAACAGAGTCTTCTTCTCCATCTCTGGAGCTACGGTAGCCACGGGAGATCTCCAAGCCCGATGAGTCCATTGTCACTCCGTGCCCGGTTTGAGTATCGCCTCACCTCACTAAGCCCGCTCGTGTAGTCTATTTCAGCTATTGTCGCCCACGCCGAGCTGTCACTGGCCCACGCCGAGCTGTCACTGTGGACCATCGATGCCAACTCTTCTCCGGTGAGTCTTCGACCCTACCAAGGTCAATTTCCCCACCTATATGTCCCCCTAAAGTTGTGCATGTGCTTCGTTTCAGTTTATTTCCACCGAGGAGCTTGCCGCCGTCGCCTTTGTTCACCGATGACCAACCGCCTTGGACCTTCCCCGACTTCGACTAGCCGTCTTGGAACTTCCCCAACTTCCTTGACACCTTCCTCGTGATCGAGGTGAGCTACTAGAGCATAAACATCCTTTAATTTAAGTAGTTTCGGGCGTTTACACTGAAATCGCTAGTGAAGCCCATGGCGCCGCCACGGGACATCACTGTCGGCTCGCCTCAGGCGACCTTAGGGCCCTAAGCCATAACTATTAGCAATGTGATGGCACCCTGAGCCCAATTTGAGCATTAAATCCTACTGTTTTTAATCATTTAGTTAATAAACTAATGAGTCTATGACATGTCGGACCGCCATATATTTTATAAATAAAATCATGAAATAAAAAATGAGTCACTGACAAGTAGGGCCCACATGTAAGTTAATAAAATTTGAGAAAATGTAAAAATGAGAAAATCCACCTTTAGTTCAGAGAAAAATACGCTTTCTCTGTTGGAAAGCGTAAGGCTCAGAAAATACGCTTTCGAAGTTACCCTTTTATTTATTTCTAGGGTTTTCAATATGAACCATGTGATGGACCGAAACTGGATGTACGCTAAGAACCGTGTGAGTGAAGAGTACATTAATGGCGTGTTTGTTTTTACAAGAGCTGCTGAGGAGAATATGTTGAATAAGAGGGCGAAATATATGTATTGTCCATGCATTGACTGCGAGAATCTGAAGATGTTTAAGAACCAAGTGCAGATCCAAGCACACTTGATTCAAAGAGATTTTAAAAAGGGGTATACACGTTGGACCAGTCACGATGAAGAGCAAATTATACAGGAAGGTAGTAATAACGACATCGCCGACGAAGTCAACGATATGCCGCCGGATGATGTCAATTGTGGTTCCGATTCGGATAGGCCGCACAATGACAATCTGGATTAGATGCTTCATGATGTAGAAGTGAACTACAGGGAGAGAGAGTTTGGTAAATTCGAGGGCTTGATGGAGGACTAGGAGAAGCATTTGTTCCCAGGCTACAAGACAGAATACACAAGGTTGTCATCCGTGCTTGAACTACTGAAATTGAAGGTAAGCAATGGTTGGTCCGACAAGAGTTTCACGGTGTTGTTAGGTCTCTTAGTAGACATGCTTCCAAATGAAAATGAGTTGCCTAAAACCACCTCTGAGAGTTAAGAATGTTCTTTGTCCATTGGAAATGGAAGTAGAAAAAAATACATGCATGTCCAGAACAATTGTATCCTCTACCATAAAGTATGCATAAACATTCATATATGTCCAATGTACAACGATCCCGATACAAGTATAAAAATCAATCGGATAATGGCGAGAGAATCGAGGTGAAGAAATGACCTCCTGTTAATGTGGCGTGGTATCTTCCTATAATTCTCCGTTTGAAGTGGTTTTTTGCGAACCCAAAGAGGCAAAACTGCTGCATTGGCACTCAGAGGAGCGTAAGTAGGATGGAAAGCTAAGACACCCTGCTGATTTCACCCAGTGGAGAAACATCGATAGGAGGTTTGCAGACTTCGGTGCGGAACCGAGGAATATAAGGTTCGGATTGAGTACAGATGGAATGAATCCTTTCGGTAACATGAGCAGCCGACATAGCACTTGGCCCATGACTCCTATATCTACAATCTTCCTCCTTGGTTGTGTATGAAGCGGAAGTATATTTTGCTGTCGATACTTATCCAAGGGCCGAAGCAACTTGGTAATGATATTGATGTGTACCTAGCACCATTGATGGAAGATCTAAAAATATTGTGGATCGAAGGGGTACAGGTATGGGATGCGTACAAACGAGAGAACTTCACTTTACGCTCCTTATTTTTCTGCACCATAAATGATTATCCTGCCCTTGCTAACATGTCGGGCCAAAGTACAAAAGGGTTCACTCACTGCTTAGATGATACCGAGAGTGTGTGGCTGAAGCACTTGCGCAAAACCATGTACATGCATCACCATAGGTTCCTTCGAAGGGCTCACTCATACTGTAGGATGAAGAAACAATTCGATAGAGAGAAGGAGGACATGTCAGCTCTAAGGCATTTAAGCGAAAATGAGGTCTATGATTTGGTTAAGGATTTAGATGCTGTGCTCGGAAAGGGATGTAAATCGAGGATCCATAAGAAGAACATCTGGAAGAAGAGATCAATATTTTGGGACTTACCTTATTGGGAGCACCTAGAAGGTTCGCCACTGCATCGACGTCGTGCACGTAGAGAAGAATGTATGTGACAGCTTGATTAGTCTCTTACTGAACATCCGTGACAAAACAAAGGATGGTGTTAACGCACGGCTTGACTTGGTTGATATGGACATCAGACCTGAGTTAACACCGATAAAGACCGATAAAGGACGAACGTACCTTCTCCCTGCTTGTTACACTTTGTCCAAGGCCGAGAGAACTGAACTGTGCCAGTGCTTACATGGTGTGAAATTTCCGTCCGGTTGCTCCGTCAACATGAAGCAACTTGTTTCGATGGAAGATTTGAAGTTAATTGGTATGAAGTCTCATGATTGTCATGTGCTGATGACACAGATGCTCCCTATTGAAATTAAAAGTATTTTGTCGATCAAGGTCCGAGAGACAATCATGAGTCTATGTTGTTTCTTTAACACAATTGCTCAGAAGGTCAGTGATCCCGAAGGACTAGATGCTCTGCAGGACAAGATGGTGACAACTCTATGTCATCTTGAGATGTATTTCCTTCCGTCGTTTTTCGATATCATGGTCCATCTCATTGTTCAAATTGTGAGGGAGATAAAGATGTATGGGCTCGTGTTCCTACGTAGCATGTACCCGTTCGAGAGGTTCATGGGAATTCTCAAGTCCTATGTACAGAATCGATCTCGGCCGGAGGACAGCATCGTTGAAGGTTATGCAACCGAAGAGGTCATTGAGTTTAGTGTTGATTACATGGCTCAGATCGAACTGATAGGTGTGTCTCAATCTCGCCATGAGGGGAGGCTCGAGGGTATCGGGACCATCGAAAGGAAAGCAATTACTCCAGATATGGATGCATATGCTCAAGCCCATTTCACGGTATTGCAACACATGACTGAAGTCTCCCCGTATATCGACCAGCACAAGGACGTGCTTCGGCAACAGAATCCGGAGCGACCAAATATTTGGATCACGAGACAACACAACAGTCGGTTCAACCAATGGTTGAAGGAGCGACTCGCTAGGAGCTCGTCAAGTGATGTGCTGACATGATTGGCAAAAGGGCCAACATTTACAGTTGTGACATGGCAAGGATACGACATAAATGGGTACACATTCTATACGCAGGCTCAGGATATAAAGAGCACTAACCAGAATAGTGGTGTTCGCATAGATGCGTTCAATACCAATGGGTTGAGGAGTTCCTACTATGGACTCATAGAGGAGATATGGGAGCTCGACTACATGCTTTTCAAGATCTCCCTATTTCGGTGTCGTTGGGTCCATAGCCCACAGGTGAAGGTCGATAAGTACGGCGTCACTACCGTAGACCTCAAACGTGTCGGATAAAAGATGAACCATTCATACTCTCTAACTAAGTTGTTCAAATCTTCTATGTAACCAACCAGGCAAATAAGAAGCGCCACGTAGTTCTTCATGGAAAAAGGATGATTATCGGAGTTGAGAATGTAGTGGACAAGAAAGAATACAATCAATTTGACGAGTTGCTTTCTTTCGAAAATGACATAAGGGTCAAGAAAGAACAACATGACGAAACTAGCTACATACGCGTCGATCATCATGAAGGGCTAATTTTTAAAGATTGAAGAATGTGTGTATATGTGTTCTGAATGGTTAATTTTAGTTCATTTGAGTTAATTGATTTGTACTGTGAAATGGATGTGCTTGTTTCTGAAATGAATGTGAATTCGATGTATACATGTACTTGTTGTGTTTCTGCTTATTTCAGATGGCATGGCTAGCATTTCCTGAAACTAGCCAATAAACGGAAGTAGATTTACCAATACAAAAGAAAAATAATATCACAGCCGGTTTCATCTACAAACCGTCTATGATAATATATTACGGATGATTTTATCTACAAACTGTCTGTAATACACAACT
Organism: Phyllostachys edulis; assembly: GCA_036346405.1. Taxonomy (NCBI): domain Eukaryota; kingdom Viridiplantae; phylum Streptophyta; class Magnoliopsida; order Poales; family Poaceae; genus Phyllostachys; species Phyllostachys edulis. Next base: position 52,101,420 of record CM070547.1, on the reverse strand, counting down.
ATCACATACGGTTATCATCTACAAACCGTTTGTGATACACAACTATCACTGATAATTATTTATTGGAACCGTCTGTGATACACAATCTATCACAGATGGTTATTTATTGGAACCGTTTATGATATTATTTATCACAGACGGTTCTACTTTAGAACCGTCTGTGATGTTCAACCCTATTTATATTCGGACTCTAGGGTTTGCCCGCTTCCCCCACTCAAACGGTTAAGTTTCTCAACTCTCCCTCCTCCCCCGAGCCCATCGCCGCCATCCTCGACGCTGCCTCCTCCTCGAGCCCGGCGTGACTCCTCCCCCGAGCCTGTCGCCACCGTCCTCGACGCCGCCTCCTCCCCCGAGCCCGTCTCCCCCCCTCCCCCGAGCACGCGTCGCCTCCTTGTCCCCCGAGCCTGACGCGCCTCCCCTTCGACGCTGCCCTGTTGCTCCGGTGCTCCCTGCTCGTCCTTCTCCTCAACGCCCAAAGGTAACCGATGCAATGTGGTGGGCTTGATACTGCTACTGGAATATATTGCAATGTGAAGTGTGGTGGGGCTTGAGATGAATGCTCTGTGATGATAATAGTCTTGTGCTAAAATTGTTTTGATAATTGGGTTTGAACTTGAGCTCTAATTGGAATGCTTACTACTGTTAATTGATCTTTAGCATTTAGTCTGTTACATTTGATTGGTTAATTAGTTGAACCTCCAGGCCAAAAGTATAATTATCTGATGTCTTTTGTTTAAAGATCATGTCGGCAGATAAGTAAAACACTATTTTAGAGCTCAAAGTTTGAATTAATATTGTTAAATTGAATTAATGAAGAGTATAGACTAAAGTAGCGAGAAGGCCAAGATTAAATCTTGTGCAACTCTACATCTGAGAGCGATATCAAAATATTAAATCTTAGCTTTGTGTTGATCTCATTTGTTCACATGATGTCAATTATGTCATTATATTGGTCCTAATTTGTTCATGCGTGTCAAAACTTCTATTTCTTGTGAAGATGCCTTCCGCTCGTTCTTCGTCATCGTTGCCTCATGCGTCTGATGCGCCGTCCTCTGGAATATCCAAGCACGATAAAAGAAGAGGAATATCGAAAAGGCCCATGGGCCGATTTACCATCACGGAGGTGGATGCATCTGGGACCCCTCTCAATCCTCCCTGAGCAGTATCCGCATTCCGAAGAACGGTCAGAATAGTTGCACGAGAACAGGTCAAGATCACCTACGATTCGTGAAAAGAGTTGACCAAAGAGCAGAAAGGTAAGCTGCTGACGAATATTTTTTGATCGTTCAATATACCGGAACAACACCAGGCCTCCGTGCGATGACACGCGTTGCTACAGGCATGCAAAGCGTGGAGGAACTTGAAGAGCACGCTTATCAAGCAATACGTGGAGAAGAATCTGACACCCTTCTAGAAGTATTCGTTCGTGGCAGAGTACTAGAAAGAATTTGTGGAGAAGAAGACGACATATGATTTTAGGAGTGAAAGTGTGGCGCACAGGCCCTCCGGATAAAAAACACGCACTTCACGGACTCAACACCGCTGGGTATGCGGGTAAAATCCAGCAATGGAGGGATCAGGATGAGCATGCAAACTGTTGGGACGTCTTCCCCCTATTTGCCATGATCCCTAATGAGCACGCCCGAAACTGGCTAAGAGCGAGGTTAGCTGCCGTGTCTTCGGGGACCATCTCCTTTCCAAACCCTATAGACGAGTAAGTGTCCCAACGCCTGGTAATATATCGAACTACCTAGTTTGTAATTACTCGATAACTTTGTAGGAAGTGAAATAACATCTTTGGGCTCTTGTAGGAAGCGCCGAGTCTTGCACAATCTTAGAAGACTCATTCGAGCGATTAGGGAGAGATATGCTCTCAAAGCCCTTGGAAACAAGGAGCATCTGGGTCGCAAGAGAGGCCTTAGTATTTATGTTCCATTGAAAGATGGATTCCCAAAGAACTCGGGGTGTCTTTGGAGTAGGAAGGAGCCAAAACCGGCGCAAAGCAACGCTTTCGAGAGGAGATTCGTGCATCCTCGAGAGAAGATGCGAGATGTCTTACGAGAGGAGATTCGTCGTCCCTCACAGAGGAAAGGCTTAGGGAAATCGGTTGAAAGCCCCCCGCTCATTGTGCTAGCTTGACCCCCAAAGCGTCCAAGTAGTTGCGCATCCAACCATAACTTAGAAAGCAACGACAGATGTTGATGACATCCTGATAATGATTATTATCTCTGGAATGCTCGATCCATTGATAGGCCTGTTGGATTAGCTAATTTTGTATCGTTATGTAGGTGGTTACGAAGTGAAAGCTCCAAGTGAGATGTGCCTCCATTGCCCTAGATGCTGCTTGGGGCCAGGCGTATCTATCCAGTGTTGGGGCCTTACTACACGGTGTAAATATAGAGCCGGGTTTCGCAAAAGTGAATGTGGACGGTGTTTATGCAAATTTCGAGGTCGTCCAGCTGAAGATGCCCCCAAACGACGAGGTTGTGACTTTAGGGCAAGCCATTAGATTATTCATCCAGTGGTCCAAGAGAAACATCTGCTAGAAGCTACCTGTATCGGTGTCAATTACTTCATAGAATGTATCTGCACCGGAGCTACCTGCATTGGTGCCAACTTCACAGGATGTACCTGCACCGAAGCTACCTACACCGATGCGGCAAGGACCCGGTGCATCAGATGCAACTACACCTCGTGCCCGATCGACCTCTAAAAAGCGAGGCGGCAAGGGCAAATCGAAGAAGCTCGATGATATCCCCTTCTTGCCCGATGATATTCTCTTCTTGTCGTTGGCCCGAAAATTCGTGCTAGGCGAGCCGTTGGTCAAGACGGTAGAGCACCACCCTACCATAGGAATGGCTTCCACAAGATTGCATCTATGGTACATGGAATAGGCCAACAAGATGGATGAACAACGGCGTTCGGGTGTCAACGTCAAGTTCAAGAAGGATCATCTTAACCACGACCATCAAGACTGTGTCTTCACGGTGACCTTTGAGGACTTGTTCTTCCTCTTCAACCTCGACGCCCTCGACGCCTCACTCATGCGATGCTGGACACTGTAAGTGTTTACAATCATGGTCAACGTTCGTGTAATACCGATAAATGTTGTATATAACTCTTTGCTTTTGTATACACACACACAAACATGATTTCTGAAGCCGAATTAAGGAAATCCATGGTAGGGTTCCTCGACCCACACTTGGTCTCCTAGCAAAACATCAAGGAGAATGCAAAAGTCATCGAGGATTACAAGACGGACTCATTGCTGGCTCACCGTGACAAGGAATTCCTACTTTTGCCCTACAACCAGGAGTAAGTGCTGCACTAGTGGCTATACTTGTTGATTTGTACTTTATAAGCAACACGAACTTAGGTTTAATGACCATGGCGACATGCTTGTGTAGCTTCCACTAGAATCTAATTGTAATTGTACCAAAATGGAACAAGGTAATATACCTTGAAATACGACTTCACAATTATCTAACAATTAATCGATAGGTAAACATATTTTCTCCATAGATAACTCTATTGTAGTCTTTCTTTCCTTTGCAATGGTTAAGGCTAACTTTTGGAATCACATAGTTAGTTCATCGTGCACTATGCTACGGAGGAAATGCAAGGGAGGGACCTTGCAACACGATCTAAAATTCCTGGTATTTGCTAGTACACATTAATCCTATATAACACTTCGTAGTAATGTCTCTTGAACTAACAAATTCTATTTTTGCAGTGCCACCAGCAGCCGCCGGCCTGCAACCAATTCTATGTTATTTCACTTCCGTTCGTGGCAGAGTACTAGAAAGAATTTATGGCGAAGAAGACGACAGATGATTTTAGGAGTGAAAGTGCGGCGCACAGGGCCCTCCAGACAAAAAACACGCACCCCCACAGACTCAACACCGCTGGGTATGCGGGTAAAATCCAGCAATAGAGGGATCAGGACGAGCATGCAAACTGTTGGGATGTCTTCCCCCTATTTGCCACGATCCCTGATGAGCACGCCCAAAATCGGCTAAGAGTGAGGTTAGCTGTCGTGTCTTCGGGGACCATCTCCTTTCCAAACCCTATAAATGATTGATGAGAAGACTGGAGTATGGTCGGGCACTTGAGGTTTCAATTGAGACACATGAAACACCAGATGCACTAATGCACTATCAGGAAGTTCTAACTTGTATGCTGCCTGTCCAACTTTGTGCAGAATAGTATAGGGACCAAAATATTTGTAAGATAGTTTGGGGTAAGGTCGATTAACAACTGAAGATTGAGCATATGGTTGTAACTTAAGAAAAACCTTCTCCCCGACTTGAAATTCCCTCCAAGATCTCTTTTGATCAGCATATTGTTTCATCCGTATTTGTGCTTTTGTCAGTTGTTGCTTGAGCAAATTGGAATATGTCTCCCTCTCAGTAATGAAATCAATGAATGAAGTGTTGCTTGTTGTAGACATATCTGGTATGATGTGTGCTGGTGGTTCAACCCCATATAATGCTTTGTATGGAGTGCAACCTAATGATGTGTGGTAGCTTGTATTATACCAAAATTCCGCAAGAGATAACCACTGCTGCCACTTAGTTGGTGTGTCTTGAACTGCACAACGCAAATACATCTCCAAGCATTGATTAACTCTTTCACTTTGTCCATCGGTTTGCGGATGGTAAGCCGTACTCATTTGCAATTTGGTATCCAATAGCTTAAATAGTTCTTTCCAAAACAAGCTTGTGAAGATTCTATCCCGATCTGAAATAATTGTTCTTGGGATACCATGTAACTTGACAATCTTGTTAAGAAATACCTTTGCAATGTGACGAGCAGTGAATGGATGCTTCAAAGAAATGAAATGAGCATATTTAGTAAAGCGATCAACAACTACCAAGATAGCATTGTAACCTTCTGATTTTGGTAAACCTTCGATAAAATCCATAGTCACATCTTGCCAAGCTCTCGCTGGAATTGGGAGAGGACATAAAAGCCCGGGCACTTTGCAATGCTCATGTTTTGCTTGTTGACAAACATTACATTGTTTAACAAACTCATGTACATCTTGTTTCAAGGATGGCCAACTGAATACTTTCTTGACTCGTTGATAAGTGGCTTGGTTAGGAATGACCTCCAACAGGGTAGCATGTAAAGCATGAATCAATTTGGTCTGCAGCCCTGCATTAGCTCCCACCAAATTCTCCCATGATGCCTGATAATCCCATCCACCAACTTATAACCTTGTTCGTTCTGGCCCGAAGAATGATTAAGCGTGTTAGCAATTCTCTTGCATGAGCATCTAGTTCATAAGAGTTAAGTACTTTCTGTATCCAAATAGGCTGTGCAGTGGAGACTGATTGAATCTGAAATAGATGCCCTACTCGGGACAAGGCATCAGCCACTGTATTGTTCACCCCTTTTTGATATTGAAACTTGTATTGCAATCCCATCAATTTTGTCATCGCTTTCTTTTGTAAATCTGAATGTAAGACTTGTTCTTCTAAATTACATAAACTTTTGTGATCCGTTTTGATAACAAAGGGTCCTTGTTGCAAATACTGCCGCCATTTATCCAGTGCCATCATAATAGCTAGAAACTCCTTCTCATAGATGGATAGTTGCTGATTTTTAACTCCCAATGCTTTACTATAAAATGCTATGGGATGTCCTTTTTGACTTAGCACTGCTCCAATGCCAGAATCACATGCGTCGGTTTCAACTGTGAATGGTTGATGAAAGTCAGGTAGGGGCAATACCGGTGTGCTGCTCATTGCTTTCTTTAGTCTCTCAAATGCAATCTGGGCTTCTTCTGTCCATATAAAACTTTTCTTTTGTAAAAAAAGAGTCAAAGGTTTGGCCAATATACCGTAATGCTTCACAAATTTTCTATAATATCTGTCAAACCCAAAACCCTCTTAGCTCATATCTTGTTGAAGGTACCGCCATTGATCATTGCTCTAATTTTGGATCGATCATTGCAACTCCTTGAGTGATATGATATGTCCCAAATACTCTAATTGCTTTTGAGCAAAGCTACACTTACTTCTCTTAGCCACAAATTGATGCTCTCTTAAGACGCCCAATACCACTTCCAAATGTTGTGCATGAGTCAAGAATCTTTACTATAAATCAAGATGTCATCCATAAAACTAACACAAATTTTCGCATATATGGTTTGAAGATGGAGTTCATAACACATTGAAATGTTGCGGTGCATTGGTGAGTCCAAATGGCATAACCCTAAATTGAAATTGCCCGTGATGGGTCTTAAATCTCGCTTTTGTGCTCATCTTCTTCTACCATGCGTATTTGATGATATCCTGATTTCAAATCCAACTTGGAAAAGTATGTTGTTCCTGCCAACTCATCTAATAGTTCATCAACTATAGGTATAGGAAATTTGTTCTTGATTGTAATTGTGTTCAATTTTCTATAATCGACACAAAATCGCCATGTCCCATCTTTCTTCTTGACTAAGAGTACTGGTGATGTAAAAGGACTCATACTTGGTTTGACAATACCTGATTGAATCATCTCATGCACTTGACGTTCAATTTCATCCTTTTGTAAAGGAGAGTACCGATATGGTCTTGAATTGACCAGAGTGGTGTCTGGTAACAGTGTGATAGCATGGTCAAACATTCGGTGAGGTGGTAGGTTCTTTTGGTCTTGAAATACATCATCAAACCGTTGTAATACTGCTTGTATTTGTGTGGGGATGTCTTCTGTGGCTGTCGGCTCAGTTGTCTCTAGTAGTACCATCACCCATATTTCATTTCCTTTGTGCCACTTGTGCACTTTCTCTCTGACAATTTCCTCTGAGTTCCATATCATTATCACCATTGATAACCCCTTGCAACTTAATAGTTTTGCCTTTGTGTTCAAATTCCATCCATTTTTCCAACCAATGGAATTTCATAACACCCCATTTCTCCAACCAATCAGCTCCCAATATTGCATCATAACCCCCTAATGCCAACACTTTCATATCCTGTTGAAATGTGTGTCCTTGGACCCACCATGTCAATTCTGGAATTACTTGATTATAGTACATGATGTCTCCATTAGCCACCTTGACTTTCATAGTATTGGTTCTTGTTGAGTTATAATTTAGTCTCTCCACCAATTGCAGTATTGATGAAGCTATGGGAACTTAGGAATCAACTAACATTAACATCACTTGATCTTCAATCAATGCTTTTATCCTCGGTGTTTTCGGATGGTCAAGACTCGTTATTGCACTTATGGAAAGATGCATTTCCTCCTCATCTTCTTCGGTGACCGAGTGTCCAATATGTCATTCGATAAGATTTCTTGCGTTTGCATTGTTTTGATTTGTCCACGAGTGGAGTTTGACATTTATGACTCGAGTGTACTTATCTCCACATCTAAAACATAACCCATTAGATCTTCTATATTCTTTAAGTCGCTTAGCCTTCCATAGTTCTCCTTTTCAAGTTTCGATGTTGATGATACTCCTCGGTTTCGCTTTGCTTCTTTTTTTTCCATATCCAAAAGCGTATCCTGTACCCTTTCCTTTATACATATACTTTCTATTTCTATCAAGAATTCCCTCCGCACATAAGCATATGTGGTTTGCAAAGAAGGATGTTGTTGGCATCTCAATTTCAACAGCAGCTCTTAATTCTTCTTTCAATCCCAATATAAACCGTGTTACCAACATTAATTCCCCAATGGTGTGGTCATACAACTTGATTTGATATACTAGTGCATCAAATTTCTTCTTGTATTCTTCCATCGAGTTGGTTTGCCGCAAAGAGCAATAAGTCCCTCATTTTATCCCTTCTTGAGTTTCCTTCAAATTCCATAATCACTGCTTCTCTGAAGTGTTCCCAATTGTGCCAAATGTTTGTCATCTTATAAGATCGATACCAATGAGTAGCTCGATTCGACATGTACATAGTTGCAAAATGCAACTTTAAAACCTTCTCGAATCTTGTAGATTGTAAAAATGTCCGACATTTGTCAATCCAAATTCTAACATCCTCCCCATCGAACTTGGGAAAGTCCATCTTGGGCATTCATGTTCCTTTACCTGTATCTGCTGCTCCCTTGTTTCATTCACCTATTTCTGTTGAAACGGTGCCCGGAGGAGGATCTTGAATCGCCCCGAGTATTGGGTAGTACTGGTGCCTCTAGTCGCACCTGCTTTTGGATCGCATCTCCCGATCGGGCCGCCAAGATTCCTCTATCCTCTCTGGCTGGAATCACCAGGGGTGGCGGCGTGTTTTCATCCAACGCCTTCTTCATCATCCTCTGATCTTGTTGGACCTGCCCAATCGATTCCATTGACATGGTTACCTTTAATTGCATCTCCTCCAACTTAGATCCCTGATCCTCCAATCGCTGGTCTACTGCCGCCAGATGGGAGTTGAGCTCCTCCCTCATCATCCTCATCTCGTTTTTCCACAACTCTCCCAACCGCGCCTCCATTCCTTCCATGGCCGTCACAACCTGACGAACCTGAAGACCTGGCTTAGCCGGAGCCGTGGTGTTCCTGCTCTCTTAGTCGATCGAACCTCAGGTCAGGAATCACAGCAATCGCCGAAGCAATCGCCAACCCTCCTTTGGAATTTGACCGATCAAGACTGTGAGGATCTAGGAACAACCAGCGGATCGGAACAAGCTCTGATACTAATTTGTCATGTGTTCGATGCTAGCGAGTCGTGTTCTGGAAGGAAAACAGTCGAGAACAGAAGAGAGGAAGAAGGAAGCAGAAGATGCGACTGTTTCTTTTCGATAAGTCCTGATATTACACAGTGTTTGCAGTATATACTGCTAGGTCTTCTGATTAGCTTACATGGGCCAAGCCCACTGTTCCCTTATACGAGTAACTACAGCCCAACTCGCTTTGGCAACTCAATTCATATGCAATACTTAACCTTTCACCCAGGATTGTCATCTGCATTCTGTACACTCAGCGCTGGGGGTATCACACGGGTCATAGGGAGGCGTCTTTGTCTTGTCTCGGCTTGGGGCCGGGTGGAGTGGAGTGGCAGGGCGATCGGGTTGAGGGAGGTCGCGTCGTGGCTAGGTGGGGGGAGGAGGGCTGCGTTCGAGGGCGGGTTGGAGGGCGGCGCTGCCCTAGGTTCCCTTGTCGTGAGCTCTCGCATCATGGGGAGGCGTCTTAGAATCGTCGCGGCTTGGGCCGGGTGTAGCAGCGCGGTAGGGCGGTCGGGTGGAGGGAGGTCATGCGCGGCCAGGTAGGGGAAGGAGGACGACATCCAGAGCGGATTGGAGTGCGGCGTCGTCTGGGCTACCTGGTCGTGACCTTTCGGGCACGCCGCTCGCGTCAAACGGGACAAGACGATCGAGGAGTTAACAAAGTGGTATATATGAAGGACTATTTCACGAAAAATCTTAAACACTCGGGGAGTTTTCTGGGAAAAAAAATCATAAGTGGCTGAGGGCTTTCCACCCTCTCGATCTTAGCCGTTTAGGCTAGATCCAACGTTCCTAGTTGGCATTAGCACGTTAACATATAATTAGCAATTATCACAGGATATGTTGCCTAATTAATGGTGCGTGCATGTTATGTATGCATGCAATGCATGGATCGGCCAATTAACTGCTTACGCGCAGGAGTTGGTCTTCGCCCACACGATGGGTTCTTGAGGAGCTAAAATAGTCGCGGTAGTGGCAGTGCACGAGGGCGCGCACTGTCCTGATATGCATGATGATCTTCATGTCATGTAGATGTATGATCTTAGAATTAAGCCGGTGAAACAGACAAACACGAATTTTTCAGTTCTGGAATATTGACATGGCAAGAGGGCACCGGCCTCACCATCCCAAATTGGTCACTAGAATGTTTTTCCTCTCCTTTTGAAGCTCACCACAATGTGCCGATATGGGGTAGGGAGTTACTCGTTTGTGCAATTAATTATTTAAGACTGCAGAGGAATTCGGCTACTGCAGAGGAATTCGGCTGTTGAAATCCATTATTCAATGGTTCAGAGGCTTAAAGTTGCAACTTGAGCCATAATGAAGTCCTTAAAAAAAGCCATAATGAAGTCCTTCCACTCACAATTTTGTACTGGGTTTTTGCTGTAAATTATGGCTATTTCTGTATAAATATCTTGAAAAACTACGAGAGAGGAACAAAGCTCTAACTGGCTACCAGGTAGGCAATTCTTTGCAGTGGATTTCATTCATTTTCCCGTTGTATTTTAGTTGGATTAGAAGCGAAGGTAAAATGATGTGCACACAAGTGTTTTTTAAGGGGAACAGGGAGATTTATTTCTCTATCAAAGCATGCAATCTAGAGCATTCCTCCGCTTGAATTGGAAAATATCATTGGAGAAACTCTTAGCAAGTTCTCGGAGTTAACTAGAATACGAGCGATATTCGACAAAAATGCACCTCTGAAATTTCGTGCTGCTATCTCCTGAACCTGCCTCAACTATCTCCTGAACCTGCCTCACAACCATGCCTCGACCATCTAAGCTTACCCGCTTGAATTGGAAAATATAATTGAAGAAACTCTTAGTTCTCGAAGTTCTGCTAGGATTCTCGAAGTTATGCTAGGACGCAAGCGATATTTGACAAAAACACACCTCTAAAATTTCATGTTACCTCTTCAACCTGCCTCACAACCATCTAAGCATACCGCTCATCAACATTTGATTTTCATCTCCTGAAAATGCCTCACAACCATCAACATTGATTTTCATCTCCTGAAAATCATCTCATCAAAATGCTCCGTCAACATTGATTTTCATCTCCTGAAAATGCCTCACAACCATCAACATTCATTTTTATCTCCTGAAAATGCCTCATCTAAGCATACCGTTCCGTCAACATTGATTTTTATCCAATTTTCTGGAGAAATGATGTCGCTAACAAACTACATCGTCTCGTCTGATGAGTCCGTTTATTTACATCGTCTTTTGAGTCAATAAACTCATCTCCTCATGAGTCCATTTATTTATGGAGATCTAAATATTCCACATAACAGTGATAACATACTCCGCAAGAATTAAGGATTTTTTTTAAAAAAAAATATTATTATTTTAAAAGATAATTACAAAAATAAATAGTAAAAAAAACAATTACAGAACTAGGCTCCTGTCGTCATTTGGAACACACTCTCCTCTATAAAAGACTCTTAAAACCCTAAAGTTCAGGAAAAACTCACTTTTATTCGTAAAAAAGGAGGAGGGAGGAGAGGAGAGAAGCTAACGGTTACGCCGTCCGATCGCCCAATTGTCGTGTAATTTTTTTAACCGAATGGATTACATAGTTTTATATGTACGGTTACGTAGGGTTACGTAGTGCACTATGTTGTGCATAATACTTTTCGGTGGGTAGTATAGTTTTAGATATATGGTTAATCGTGGAAATCTTGTTTACGGTGCAGTGCGTCAAATATGTCGGACGTCACCAATTTCAAAATTTACTATAGTCAATGGACTATTCTTGAGGGTCCCGAGGATTTATTTATGTTATTTCCAATCGACGATCGTACCCCGCCAAGAGTAGAGGGGCGTATATGGGGTGCTGTGATGCGGTAGTTGTTTCACTCATTCAAATTAGATCATGCTATCTATGATCTGAGATTGAGTTGTCTTGCTCCCCGAACAGCGTAGCGCATATATTGCGAGTTAGTGCAGCTCAAGGAAACAAGGTCATAGCAGTCATATGTATGCATGGCGAGGGAGGGATGGTAGGATTTGGTCCTTCTGGCCCAAGTATATGCCAAGCCCACTCCTACATCTGCGGCTGAACAAGAAGGGGGTGGTGGTGCCGAAGAAGAAGTCAGAGACTCCAGCCACAGCGTGACACACACAATGGTCGAACCTCTCAGAGTTGCTGATGCCGTCAATGAAAACCCTACAGAAGAAGTTCCTTCAGTCAGGCAAGCTAGTGGGCTTGCTGACGAGGGTGAGGAGCTGGAAGCCCTAGTGCAAAGGATGGATCTCGAAGACCGGGATTACAAGTCATTGTCAGAAGATGAAGGATCCAGCGACGAGGGTGATGTGGACCAGTAGACGGTTCCATCCGAGTGGAAAACATACCAGTTCGACAACCTCGTCGTCAACGAAGGCTCCCGTGTGGGCCAATAAGAGGGTACTGCAGTGAGCATTCTTTGCCTTTAGCCCATGCATCAATACATTTCGGCACTATCGTCCAATCATGTGCGTGGATAGCACATTCCTCACTGGAAAGTACAAGGTCCAGATACTGACTACAATAGCGACGGACGGGAACAATCAAGTTCTTCCTACAGCATTCGCTTTCATTGAAAGCGAGAACACGGGCAACTGGTTGTGATTCCTAAGGAATGTGAGGATTTCTGTTGTACAGGGCCGTCCCAACGTATGCGTCATACATGATCGGCATGTGGGCCTGCTGAGTGCAATAACTCAGCTACAACAAGGAGAGAACGAAACACTTCCATGGGACGTATCTATAGAGCAGGTAGTGCATGAGGCACTTGGGTGCAAATTTCTACAAGCAATTCCGTAACAAGGACTTGATGAACCTGTTCAAGCGGCTGTGCAACCAAAACCAGCAGCGAAAGTTTGAAGCACTCTCGAAGATTTTGGATGAGTGGACCCAAACGCACAGAAGGGATGTAGTGAAAATGGTCACCCTAAGCGCTGACTAGGCCCCCAAAGCATTGCCACAGCTACCTACAAATAGTCTTAGTGTGACGAGGAAGACGGGGGCGCAGGTGAAATGCTTCTCGGACTGGATTGAGCACGAACTTAACGAGAAGTGGTCACTACTACATAACAATGGGGGGTGCACGATATGGTGTCATGACAACCAATCTAGTCGAGGTGTACAACTAGGTCATGCGCGGCGCGAGGTGCCTCCTTTTGGTTCGTATTGTGGAGGCAAATCTCCATGGTACCACAAATTACTTTGTTGATAGAAACAACAATGCGTCATTCGTCATGGCAAATGACAAAATACTCTACTCTACCATGATCACCAAGTACATGGACGAGAAGATCAAGAGAGTGAGATGCACCGGGCATTCAAGATGGACACAATGGAGCTTCGCTTCAAGATAATGTGCCGGGATAAAAGACGTCACGGGACGAAAAGCGAGAGGATCACCCACGAGTACACGCTACGCCATACTAGTTGCGTATGCACTTGCAACAAGCACCTTCTTCTGTATAGGCCATGCTCCCATGTTATGGCTGCATGTCCAACGGTGACGCAGCATCTCGGCCAGTACCTCTCTGACTATTGCAACAAGGAGGTGATGCAAACCTGGAGCGCAGATATGCATGGTTACGCCGTGGTTAGCCATTTCACTGGCCATCCGACCTAGGAGCAACTTATCCGGCTACGTATATTGATGTTGAATGGAAAGGTTGGCCGACGACAAGTACGACGCATCAGAAACGACATGGACGAAGCAGAAACCGGGCGTCGTACGAAGAATCTGTGCACACCTTCAAAAATTGCCCCACGAGAAATCCTTAGAACAAAGGAGACATCGACACTCCGGACATCGCCGCGGGGACCTCATCCGACCACCCGACTCGAGGCGGTCCATATGGGGGACATTAAGGTCGCGGCCACAGGAAAGGTTGGTCCAGTTAAAATATGTGATGGCCAATGCTTTGTAATATCACTTTGATTTGTAAAAACTAGGTGTTATGACGTTTTACTGAATGTTATGTAATATCAGTGTTATTTGTCCACAAAGTATGTGACAATGTTGCGCTGAATGTTTTGTAATGTCATTGTGCATTGTGCCACTGTGATTTACAAACAAAAGATGTTATGACGTTGCGCTGAATGTTATGTAATGTCATTGTAACATTGTGATTTATCGACAACAAATGTGCTCGAAAGTAGTCAGTACAAATTGTGATCTATCAGAAATAGTCAGTGCAAACTCTACCTCCCAGCTTTTCAAATCGACATGATAACTGTACCTCCCAACTTCTCAAATCGACATGATAACTCTACTTCCTCGACTTTTTAGACCGAAAAGACCGGATACTGCTGCGCAAACTTTACAGAAGGATATGACAATACTCTACCACACCAGCTTTTCAGATCGAAAAGACCAAACTCCGCCGCACAAACTTTTCAGAGGAACGTGACGACTCTACCTTGCGAGCTTTTGAGACCAAAAAGACAACACACTTAGGCATTACACCCTACGACTTATAAAAAGACGTAGGGCTACCACCTCATAAGTGTATCTTGCACATTCTAAGATTTTTCACATCATATGTTACATTTCACAAATCCCTAAAAATAAAGGTCCAAAATACATATCCTATGCAACTAATTATCTCTTTTCCCCAAAAAACGACTCAGCATCGCGAATGGCGACCCTAAACCTTATAAAAATTTAAAAATTCCCTTACACATAAATTTAAAAAATAAATAAAATCCACTACACATAAATTATATATAAAGAAATACAGAACTGCTGGCGACAGACACCTATCGCCAATTGAACTAACAACAAGAATCACCCCATTGTTCCTTTTGGCGACAGGATTCATGTCGTCAATTGAACTGACGATAGAAAAATAGCGACATAAGCTAGTTTTATAATCGCTTTTTGGCTATTTGTTTTTGTAATTATCTTTTAAAATAATATCATTTAAAATATCAAGAATTAAGCCGGCACTGGCATCTTCATTCAGCAAATGCAAAAGTTATTTGCGGCTCAGCATGCCAAATAATAATTTATCACGGAAAAGGCTAGAAACATTAACAGAGGTCTACGGTAATAACTAGGCAAAATCACAGGATAAAGATCATGTAACGCTGCTAATAAAAAAATTATGAACGAGTCGGCAAAAGTACATATAGAACCTAACGATATCAAGAGTACATAAACCATTCTCTGGTCATCAAGCTAGAGTTGTTTCATTTTGAGAGAAAAAAACAACCAACCATGTGTCTGCAAACATAACATAGAAGCTTTCAAGACAAGCTAACAATATCCAGGGAACAGAAAGGGTAGCTCTTTCAGTGTAGAACCAGCAACTAAGACTGACTTGCTCTAAGCTGTGGCACCCTTGCCCTTCTTCCTCTGGAGCTTCTTCATGTAGAACTCCAGCTCCTTTCCCTCAAGGATATAACTGTAACAAGCAACCATAAGTAAAACCTCATAGCAGTGCAGTATAGCTAACGCATCTTTTAGCATATCAAATAAAAAAACTTAAAACTAACATAAAAACATGTTCAAACAAAAAATAGGAGCCAACAAATACAGCACGAGCCGACCATTAACTGCAAGAAGAAAATTTTGGTGAATATCAAAACCAAAATTCAAATGTTATCTAAAAATACTCCATGTTGACGTATAACTACAAACACAGTAAAGTCAATATTTTATATTTACTATGATGCTCATTCTGAAAAGGAAGTGTTCAACTGTTAAGCAATAGAATATGAGATGTCCAATATTCTTACCCATCTGATCGTCCACACTGCCCAGGGCGGGAAGAGATGCAGGCCAACAACCTCCCACTGCCAAATTGTTCTTCGATATGTGGGTCAAGTGTGCGTCCCTGTTGGCGCTTCTCAAGCTTCCTCAGGACATGGTTGCTTTTCTTGGTTTCCTCTGCGGCAGCTTCAACCTCTTGTCCCTGTGAATTTAACAGTAAAGGCCAAATGTTATGTCAGAGCATATGGAGAACCTACTTCCATACAGACAAAGTGAGAAACAGGCAGAAATGAAAACAGGACCATTTTGTTCCATAAATCTGGAGAGTTATTTCCACAATTTAGCACACACAAAAGTAAAAATAAAGTGCTTCCATGAGTACCTCATGCAAGGTAACACATACGAACATGCATATACAGCAAGACATTTCAACATGGAAAAGGGTAACACATGAATTTTTTCTTTTAGCAAAACTAAAATGCAAAATGAAGCCCGGCCATTAAAAATGGGGGGGAACATACTTCTAGGAACACTTTAGCATGGATAATACCCTAAAACAATCAGATAAATGACCAACATTTTACCAAATGCAAGTAATTGTTCACAGAATATACCAAGGTAAAGAAGGGACATAACGCAAATACAGAGTACAGATACATCCTTAGTTCTATACGTGTGCCTCAGCAAACCAGCAGCCTGGGCATACAAAAAATAACATACTAGTCTGCAGACAACAAAATATCCCAATTATAAACTGTATCCTATGCAAAATGAGGTAGTGGATACTCTCAGGGACATCACAGTTCTTTAATATGAATACACAAACCCTGAAATTAGACAACATGATAAACAAGAAAAAACATTCTGTTCAGTTAAACTGATGAAGCAACTAATGTACATCCAACTTAAGGTATAGCAAACCTATTTTAATGATACCAAGCACAATAAAATATACATCAGAAAGAAAAAAATACCTCGGCAGAATCCTTTTTTGGCAGCAGGGGCCTTCTTCTTCCTACCAATATCCACTCCATAGTGAGTGAGGTACCACTGCTTGAAGGGGGCAGCATCAACCTGCACAATGGCATTCTTCACAAGGGTCTGAGTCCTCACAAGCTCATTGTTGGATGCATTGTAGACCACATCAAGGATACGGGTCTTGCGGGTCACAGCCTCACTTCCCCATGAATAGTTTCCAGTATCCAAACGGAGGGCCCTCCACTTCACATTACCTCCACGGACACGCACCTCCTCACTGTCTTGTTGCTTGAGAGCTTGGTGTTGGCGGGTTGGCGACCAAGCTCATACCTTCATGACAAATGAGAAGACGTGAAAACTAACAAAAGTTGAAATCTATATCCACAGAACAAAAGCATCTATAGCACGCATCTTTACATAAAGCGGTAAGAATCAAGTTTAAATAATATGGCCAACCAACTTACGCCAAACAGCACTAACAAAAATCATCCAACAAAGTCATTACATGATAGATTAGCTAGTACCAAGCATAAATGGAAGGGTGGCATTAATCTAGGAAAACATCTTTCTTCGTGTTTGCCAATCATTACGAAAGATTTCCTCACAACAGTTGTTAAAATGGTTTCCACATTTAAATTTCTTAAACAACAGTTGCGCACAATAAAACACAAGCACCAAAAGGACAAGAACTACACTCAAGACAGGATGCCTACTACGATTACCACATCTAAACATAATGCAAATCAGGTCAGTACCCTAAATACATCACTTGTGTAGAATTCTAGCATAGATGTGAATGGTCATTTGAAACAACATAACCTACGAAAGGATATACATAAGTTTATGTTCATTATATAATTCACGCGATACCCTTTAAACAGCAAAATCACAAAAGAATCATTCACAAACTAGAGTGGAAACAACGAAGCGATGCGGTCTAGTCTCAGCTGATGTATCAACCACGTATCGTTCAAATCTACTCAAACGCTAGCAAGATCCAATATGCTCAAGTAATAATAATCCAGAAAGAAACAAAGCATCCATCAGGCGAATCTAGGGAGGGAGGGAAGGGGATCTGTAGCACTCACTTTCTCTTCTTGCGCCACGCCTTTTGCTTGCCGCCGGTGGCGCGGCGCTTGTGCATCGAGTCACGCGAGATACCTGCGAGGATCGCATCGAACCAGCGCAATCATTACGAACCGACCGCGACAATAAGGAGAAGCAGTAAAGTTGGCGGCAGCAGTGGTCGAGGTCCGAGGGGGCTTACCCATGGTGGTGGCTGCGGCTTCCCTCCTCTGCTCCTCCTCCTGGTGCTGCTGCTGTGTGGCTGCGCCGCCGCTTGCTCAGCCTCGCTCTCTTCCCCTCGCGCTTAGGGGTTGGCTTATATAGGTGTCGCATCGGGCTAGGGTTTTGTGGAGCTGAGCCGGATCCAACGGCTGCGATGCATGGGGCAGGACAGGCCGTCATGTGATCCAACGGGGCCTTGTTGGCGTGGGCTGGTGTAACTGGTGTTACGCGCTTGGCTCGGCCCATTAGCTGGCCCATTATATTAGACGCCATTATTGCCATATCCGCTCTTTTTCTCCCTCCCTCGCATGAAATAGTGACGTTTTTTAGGTACAGGTCCACTCTACAAACAATGGCTATCGACAGAATCATATATTTTGAAAGAAACAATGTTTACATTGTGTGAAGCGTATATACAAAACTAAAACTTTTTGAATCAGCTCTCTCTGAAAATTTTCAATAATCAAGAATGCAAAACAATTTTGCAATTCATTCCATGGCTCAAAAGTTTTTTAACAAAATCTCCAACTGTTATTCAAAGCAAGCAAAAAATACATATTTATATTGGAAAATTTAGGCACACATTTGAAGTCAGACCAAACAGTTCTAATAGCTTAAGTCATGCATATATTTGCAGTCAGAACTCCGAACCAATAATGTTTTTTTAGGTAAACCAACCATAACATGTCCATGAATGAATTGATTCCCCGTGTCAACGTGTCCTAGTTAGATACCCGTGCATTGCAATGGATAAAAAGAATCGTACATGAGATGGGACACACTCCACGAGAGTGAGTGGAAGTGGAAGGAGGAGGAGCTGAGAACCATGGTGCGGGAGAGGGGATGCGCGTGCGGCTGAAGGAGTGGTTGTAGTGGGAGATAAGGAAGGAGGTGATGCCGCTGCCTCACCCGGCGGCCGCGTCGTTGTCGATGAGGAGAACCGAGAGATCCGAGTGCACCTTCCGCGCGCGGCGGAGCTAGCCCTCGTGAATCTCCCTAGGGGAGAGTAGCAGGGATGTCGTGATGCCGGCGAGGCACTCCCAGCGGTGCATCTAGTCGACGTTGTCGTGGGAGATGTTGCAAAAGTCACGGAGTTTTGTTCAGTAACTTTCTTCTATCTTTTCGTAGCAGTTTTTTTAGGCCATGGGGCGCGCATGGGTGGTGCAGGAGGAGTCGAGGCGAGTTTTTTTTTTGGGTGGGACTCCACAGGACACGCACAGTTGCATTGCCACTGTTACCACAGATGGATTGGAAACGCCAGATTCGGAGTTGGCCCTCGTGGATCTCCCCGAAGCAGCAAGCACGGATGCCGCGATGCCAACGAGGCGCTCCTCAATGCCTTTTTGGTCGCATTGTCGTCGGCGGCGTTCAGATGTTGTGTAGTTTTGTTCGCTATTTTCTCCTATCTTTTGTAGCGGTTTTTTTGGAGGTTGGGGGGCGTGGGCACGCACGCGGGAGGCGGGAGGAGTTAGGCGAGTTTTTTGGGTGGGACGATTATCTGTTGCACAAGAATAAACTTCTTCTTTTATTAGTTAAGAGCGTAACTACATAAATCCCACCACAATGCTAAAGCAGTATGTACCAACTTTGTCAACAATAAGCGGTCGTTCAATTCGGTTTACCAACCCTCATTCGAAGTATCAAAATAGCAAGCAATGGATCATACATCGAAGGGTAGATGTGATACGGATCAACGTGTAGTTGATGCGTAATGTGGCCCAATCTTTCACGGTACTTGTATTGCAATCTTGATCGGAGCAAAACCCTAGCTTTCCTCGTTGGTTCAGTAAAAAGGAAGAACAAGTATATCTCCAAAGCAAGTAATACTTGGTTGATGTTGAATCAATCCGAAGAGAGAAACAAAATCAAACCCGAAGAACAACACCAAACCGTGAGCAATTGAGGATGCCACGAATTGGTGAGATGATCCACAAGGAATCACGGATCTTGGAAGGAAAGCCACCCTCCAATATTCACGCGAATCACAAAACCCTAGAGCGGAATTTCCAAACGCATGTATTCATTTTGCGCCACACAAACATGTGACTTTTCTCGTATTTTCTTCAACTATGACTTGTCCTCTATAGTGCGGCCATGGGGGTTTATATAGCCTCCCACGCATAAGCATAAGACTCTAGTCCGATTCATCGTTCACGTGAATAGATCCGAATCGATCATCGTTCACGTGAACGATGTCCGAACCAAAACCTCCTACTTTACATAGATGTTTAAGCTACTCTAATTTCTGAAAATAGATTAAACTATCCTATTACAAGTAATTTCAAAATTAACTTCCTTTAAAGATTGATCTGAATTGGAATTGCTCCAATCCAAATCCATTTAGGATTCTTTGTCTTTTCTTGGTAAGATTCCTTGCAAACTTTCCAAAATACAAAGTCCTTGGTTCTTGTGTCTTCCCATGTCCGCTCAAGCTTTCCTTGACCTACCTCCTCTCTTTGTTCTTGGCAGAACCTTCTTCTTGTTTCTTTCTCTATTGATGCATAATAGGCTCAACTTGAGGTTTAGCACACACTTGCAACTTAGGGATGTTGACCACCGTAGTAGACGCACCTAGGGCCTCATCAAGATGTCTTTTTGTCTGGTTGAATCTTTCAACCTCCTGAACCTTAGAGGACATAAGGGTGTTGCCATGATGTCATCTCTTGCCTAAGTTCACATTGAGTAACCTAGCTAGTGTGCTTTTGTCTGATGGGATGAGAATGCACATACCTTTCAGCACTGGACCGTAGGAGTTAGAACTGAAAATAAACACCTCGAGAAAAAGAGCATTCTAAAAATAAATCCTCCTCACTCTCAGGTTGTTCACATTAGGTATCACGTAGTATAGATTATGAACCCTATTAGTACAATATGAACCTAGTAGCTATAAGGATACTCACTCTTCCTCTTATGATATATTACTTCTAAGATTTATTTAATATTAGCTCTAAAGAAATATTGTTCTGATATAATTTGACCAAGTTTGGTAACATGAACCACATATACCTTCTACAAATGAACTTCATTAATCAACAAGATAGTGGTAAAGGATGTATGCATTAATAAGTCATTATCGAACACGGAATGAAAGATCCCGAATTCTCTCAGTATTTCATACACTAGTCCAGGAACAGCTAGTATACACAGTCAAACAAAAATGGTAATAAATTCATATCACACATTTAGTGAATAATAATCAGAGTTTATTACATTTGGGCATAAGGCCAAATAAAAAGATACAACGGAAAAGCATAAATGAATAGGTAGGCCACACGATGCGCCACAGCAATAAATGCAGGAAGTCTGCCTAGTCCTCCAAGTCCTCACCGTCTGGGTAGAATTCTTCTCTTGAATAACAATTTATTAAGCAAGGGTGAGTACAAAATGTTTACACGCAATAACAGATAAAATGCATGCATGATAATATCAAAGAAAGGCTTATATGGTTGTTTTGCACAAAGCTACATTTTTAAGTTTAAATACATTTTCTAAGTTCCAAAGCAGTTTAGTTTATATATCCAAAATCATTTTTTAAATTGTCAGTTTTGTAGTGGATAACCTCCATACAAGTGAGGTGAAGGATGCCCTCCTATCACATGGCTAACTGCCTAGTTTTCCACAAGGATTAACCATCCTAAAATATTTGTTAAATTTATTTTAGAACAAAAACCAAAGTCTAACTTTGAGTGGCTTTGCTCAGCATGTCCTTGACCATGGATATGCCTATTCGAATAGTTTTACACTCTGCAGAGGTTGTACAACTTTATCTGCAAGATAATTTGCTTAACATGTCAGCCATGACACACTTCTGAAAGCGTGCAACTAAGAAAACATCACTAGGCTTTTACAATGTCCTACCCCAAAGTCATTATGTCCGCTAAGGTTTCACTTCCACTGGGTTAACCACCCATCGAATGCCCCTCTTGTGCCAAGTGGGAATAATATCTAATCGACACTTGCACATCAACATGGCACAAATAACAATGAGGTATTACAAATTAATAAGCCTAATATGTCCCAATCCAGACTTGTGGTAGTATGATGGAGCTTAGCAAGATGTAGCTCGAAGACCGGTCCTTAACCAACTTGGGCAACATTCCACAACCCTAGACTCGATCATTGAAATGAATCGATTCTGTGCTTTGACTTGCACCATACCAACAAAACGTTTGGCCCAAGTCTAAACCATTTTAATTTATTTTGCAAGTAAAATCATTTTCTAAGATTTCTATGGTAAAACAATACCATAGACTCAATTTAAATCAAATTTGAATAATTTGGCTAAACTCCCCAAATCAATGTTTTTGGTCTAAGCAATAACTAAGCATAATTTTCCAACATGATCTAGTCATAGTAATGTACTAACCAGATTTTTCAACTAAGGTAGCAAGGAATGGTAAACTCAATGAGAAACTTGGCTATACAATGGAATTGGAATAACTGTAACTTTAAAATAGGAATTAAAATTAACTTGAAGTAAATCGTATCCAATAATAATTTAAAACAGAATTTAAATAATTTCAAAATACTAGAATTAAAATATGATCAAATATGTAACTTTCCTTGCTCAAAGTCCTGAGAATCTAACTCTTCAAAATATTCAAGCTCTCCGAAGTCGTCAAAATCTATACGTGAAAACGAGCCAAATTCAAACAAAATTCAAATAAAATTAAAATTAACTCCAAATTAAATAATTTTGGTTTAGATAGATAGATCTTGATTTTAGATGAATTTTAAATTTTGAATAGTTGAAATCGGAGCTCGTATGAAGGAGAACGAGTCCTTGGAAAACTAAACCCTAAAGAAATTTTCAACAATCGATTTTCTGGAATTTCTGAATTATTTTCTAAAGGAAAAGCTATTTATGACACAATCATGACATCAGCATCAGAATTACTTCTCTGGTTAATTTATTTCTCTATAGAAAAAGAGGAAAAAGCCACGTGGGCTATGACGTGGCTGCCATGCAAGCGTTCACGCTGAGGTGGCCATGATGTGGCGCCATGTGGCGGTGCCACGCCAGCATAGAAGCGGCGGCACTCTGGGACCAATGGTCGCTGGCGATTGGTAGTGTTTCGGCGGCTGACGAGGGGTGGGGGAGATAGAGCGAAGGACGGGGAACATAGGGCTCACCTGTGGGATGCGAAGAGGTTGCCAGCGGCTAGGAGTTTGGAGGCGGTGCGATGCGATGCGGTCGGAGGTGGCGGTGGTGCTTTGGTAGGGTTCTGACGGCGTGAAGGGGAGCCTCGTGTAGAACGTGCGGTGGCGATGCCGACGATGAAGTCAATGTCACCGGAGTGTCCTTGTCGGCGAAGAATTCGACGGTGGAGTGAGCTTCGGCCGGCGAGGTTAAACTCCAAAATCTCCTCGTGTAGAACGTGCGGTGGCGATGCCGACGGTGAAGTCAATGTCATCGGAGCGTCATTGTTGGCGACGAATTTGACGGTGGAGTGAGCTTTGGCCGGCGAGGTTAAACTCCAAAATCCGGGGGCTAGAGAGAGGGGGAAGCGTGGTGAAGGACAGCGGCAGGTTGAGGTGAAGGAGGCGCTCACCGAGCGCCCTTTTATAGTGCAAGGGGGTGGCTGTATCGGTGAGGGATTGTTGGAGGTGGTTTCAGAAACGGTGGTGGGATAAGGAGTTCGGCGGCGAGAAGAAAGGGATAAGCATCGGGATGAACGCGGAGTGTTGAGGGATAGAGATGACAGGGTAGGTGAGGGAAAAGCGGACGGTTTTGGTCATGTTCTAGTACCTCTGCGTGCGCAAAATTGGTGGAGCCGTGCCGGGGAAGAAAGAGAGGTAAGACATGGCCCTAACAGGTGGGACCTGAGGGTTAGAGAGAGAGAGAGTGAGAGAAAGAGACGCGGGAGAGATGAGAGGCTGACGGGCGGGGCCCATCTGGAAGTGAGAGGGAGAGAGTGAGGCGCGGGCTGGGCTGGAGAGTGGGCTGGGCGTGTGAAAAAATAGGTGTGGGCAGAAGAGATTCGGCCCAAAAGAGATTTCCGGATTTCTTTTGATTTAGTGATTTCATAAATTGTGTTAATTGATTTAGGTTTTTAGAAAATAGCAAATAAAGTCCAAAAATGATGGAAAAATTCACGAAATTTCACGAGACATTATGGACTTAAATAAAATATTTCAAATTTAAAGTTGGTATTTAACTTTGCAAATAATTTATTTTGGATTTAAAATAAATAGGAAAAAACTTTTTAGATTCGGAAAATTCAAAAACTCAAGGAAAATAATTAAATTTTATTTTTAACCAAGATTTAAAATTTGGGATGTTACAATCATGAAGTGCTACATGAACTATTTGTATCAACCAATTCTCCATTTGAGTATCTAAAATTGATCGAGGAGCGCCACAGACCCAGTAGCCCCATTAACACTATAAACAAGACCAATTCTTGTACACAATTAAATATTGCATGCTAACAGCATAAATAATGTTAGTTCTCCCTAAGAACTGGTGCATAAATAAGACAACCTCTTAATAGAAAGAGCTAGATTTGATTCAATAATTGTACTCAAAATCAACAAGAAGATATAATTATTGCATACGACTCCTAATTCAAACCGCTTCCTAATCTTTGTTTGGTCTGTCCAAATTAAAACTACAAATTTGTTAGTGCAGAAAGGAAAAGGAGGAGAATGATGAGCATGACACAGTTTTGCAATGAACAATGCGTCGTTTAAAACTATACTAGTTTGTTTGCGTCAGCATCAGGTAGATGACCGAGCCTCCTGACTCCTTTACCACGCGATAGATCACTACTTCCCCACCGCCGCCACTGCCGGATCTTGCCTCCAGACGTGCGCCGACGTCGCTGGGCATCCTTGGCCAAGCAGGTGAGTGAGAAGATGATTAAAACATCGCCGGATCGAGTACAAAGCTCTGATACTAATTGTCAGTCTATACGTTGGAAGCCGATCGGATGAAGATGCACACGCTCGGGCAGCTTGGCAATGCCAGGTTCTGCCGTACCGAAGATTTAGTACTCACGCGAACACACTGGATGAAACACACGCACTCACTGAGAGGAACAGTCGCACGCTGGAAATAGAGAAGCGATTTGGTGCTGCAATGCAGCTTTTTTTTTTTGTGACCCAACTGTGCCTTATAAAGGATGCTTTACTCGACGCGTACACGGACTCAACGTCCCACTCGGATACGGCCAGTACACTACTCGGATACGGCCACAAAAAACTAAACAAAGATTAAGAACTCTAACAAGGACTAGGACAGCATCAATTTTGGAAGGGGAATGACAGAAGCGACGAATTTGTTTTACTGGTTTGGTGTTGAAGACGTCGGCGGTTCGCCGGTCTCGGGGAGGAAGAAACAGAGCTGGGCGACGCGCTGGGGCTCACCGAGTCGGTTGGAAGCGGATACGAAGCTGCAACCGCGGTGATGGCCAGGGGTGAGAAGGCGGACACGAGCTGGCACCGATCTTCAGCGGGGAAGAAGGAATGAGGTCGCGGCAGTGAGTCGATGGCGTTGGCGTGGTTGCGTTACTACTGCATGGTTGCACGCGTCGCAAGGACATGAGGACACAGCGACGGTGAGCTCCTGCGTGGCTTCGAGCCTACGGGAGGGCAGCAGCCTGGTCAACAATGGTGGCTGCCATGCAATGCAGGGATGTTGGTTTTGCATGGGCCGTGAGCTCAGATGCAAAGCAGGAATGAAAGTCGGCACAAACTAGTTGTTACGGACTCACCTGTGACCATGACGAGGAACAGGAGGACCCGGGTTGCCGGATCGACAAAAGAAAAGCAAGAAGGGTGAGGCGTCCGTCCGATCAATATCCAGCCGCTGAATGGGCGACATGAGCCAAGCGATAGCGACGGAAGGAAGGCGGGACCACTATTCGGTTCTGGTGAAGAGTCTTCTACTTATACTTTCTTTACTGCTGTTTGGAGGATTATGAAAATTGTAATCAAAATACTCCCTTCTGAGCCTTTTCTGGATACTTTGTCTGTTCTTGCAGTAACTTCCTTTCCCCTCTTAGTTCTTCTACCCTAAACCCTCAATCTTCCTCTGTAATCTTCCGAATATTCTGTGTTGATCTGAGTAATACAAAAGGGGGTTGCAACAAATTGGTATCAGAGCCTTGCCTCGCCATCCTGGATCCCCCACGTTACCAAACGCGAGCTCAAGTTCATTCACGAGAGATGGAACAGCAGATGGCAGAGTTGACGAGGGTCATCCTCGCCCAGAGCGACTCGATCAAAACCTTGCAAGAGAAGAGTGATGCGATCCATGCAACCATGGAAGAAATCAAGCCGGCTGTGCTTGAACTCCAGAGATGGAGACCGAATATGGAGGAGTCTATGGAGGGTTTGCGCTCAGAGGTGGTAGAGCTGAGGACACAAATTGGGCAGATCGGGCGGAATCCTGTGTTGGCGCTAAAGCCCGGAGAACTTCCACCAATCTTACCACTGCCGGCCAGCAAGCCAGAACCAACTGCGGAGAAAGACCGAACGCCTGAAGGTAAGAAAGGATTTGGTCTTGGTCACTAAATGGAAAGACCAAGGCTGAGAGATCCCTGAACTTTACACCTTCCGGTCCGGGTATGTTTTATCGTCCTGATGTGGGTTCTTATGGTGGGGAACCTGGGGAAGCTGGCAGTAGGTCTATTCTAGGGTATGCACATCATCCTTTTCCTCCAAAAATGGATTTTCCACAGTTTAACGGGGAGAATCCCAAAGCCTGGCAATTTCAGGCTGAGAATTATTTCCGTATATACTCGGTTCAACCGGAGTTTATGGTAAACATGGCAACAATGTACTTTGTGGGGGGGGCTTTGTTGTGGCTGCAAGCTTCTAGGATCCATCTCAGCATTGATGATTGGGACACCTTTGTGGATCTTGTTTGTAACCGATTTGGTGGAAATTTCGAGATTTGATCCGACAATTCAACAAGTTACGCCGTAACAACTTCGATGGCGGAATATCTTGAAAGATTCAATGGTGATGCACAACTGTTAGCCCATCATAATTCCTAGAATCCGATGTTCTTTGTAACCCGGTTTGTGGATGGGTTGAAGGGGACATCGAGGCGTGATAGTATTACATAGGCCGCAAGATCTGGATCTGCGATAGCTCGGCATGCTTACAAGAGGAAGTGCTAGATACTACGAGAAGGAACTCGACGTAGTGATTATACTCAAGTATGAGGACCGGCTTACGCCTTTGCTTTATCAATTCCATCACCGCTGGAAAAGGGGGAACAGGAGTTAACCCTCGGTCAAAGGACAGGAGAGGTACGGATGGAGCGAGAGCTGCTCCGTTTGACGACAAGCTCGGAGCTCTCCGTGCCTATCGGAGGGCTAAAGGACTATGCCACACATGGAGAACGCAGTCACGGGAACACAAATGTGCAGCGACTGTCCCACTTCATGTAGTAGAGGAGTTATGGGAAATGCTGGAAGAAGAATATCCAAAATCTCTGAAGGAGGAGGAGGAGAACTCTCAGGTGGAAGCAGTGGTAACGGATCTAGTATCAATATCCAATGAAGCAGTGTGGGGTATGGAAAATGTGAGGACCTTCAGATTACTATGTAACATCCCAAATCTGAGTCTGTGCTTCAAATGTAAGAAAATGAGTAGAAATTAAAACTTTTCTTGCATCTTGGAGTATTTGAACTTTTCTGTAATTCTTGTAAAGGAATTATAGAAATCAATAATCAAAAATCAAAATCCTCGATTGATTAAAGTCAAAAACCTCCTTAGTGAAAATCTTGTGTCAAACCCCTGGAAATATTTTTCCTTGGTTCTAGGGATGGTATGTGACACCTCTGAATTATGTCATAATTTTTAGAAATTATTTGATAATTTTTGGAGGCAAGTCAAACCAAGTCAAAGCTTGGTCAAACCCTAAATCAAACCTTCTGGAATTTCTTGAGAAAAATGCAGTCCATGAAAACCTCTAGAAATTTTATGTAAGGTTAATCATAAAGCCAGCAAGCTCTAGTTAAAATTTTATAAATTTTGGAGTTGAATTGCTATCCTTAATGATCCTCAAAGTTCAGCTTCAAATTTAAAACCCTAGTCAACATTCTTTGTTGGGTTCAAGTTGACTCGAGCCTAGCTGTTGGTGGGTGAGTCCAACCACCTACTTGCACCCGAGTCCTTCTTGGCAGCGATCGTGTGCGGCCATTCGATCTAAATCGAACCACCCCGGTTGATTCAATCTTGACCGCTCGCTTCAAATCCAACCGTCAGCAATTCGGGTCCATGACTTAAGGTCCGGCTCAACCCACTCATGCGTTTCTGGCTCGAGCCAGTTTCTATCACCGACTGGTGGGCCCTCTCCGGGCGCTGGTCATCTTCCTCCTCTTTCCTACTTGCACCCGCGCGCATGCGCCATGGCAGGGGGAGAGCAGAGTCAAGTCATCTCCCAACAGCTCTTTACTGCAAACAATTAATGCGCCCAGTAGCTTTCGGCCCTAAAGTCTTGCTCAGAGCTGCTCCCATCCCCTCCACGTCCTTGCCCAAGCCATGCACCAGATTGTAGGCAGAGCTCACCATGGGTGTAGCCCGAGCTCCATGCCTAACCCCTTCGGGTATATCAGCCCCCATAGCTCCTCCTGGTAATCCTTTAACCACTCTCACTCACTTGCCCTCTGCTTGTGAGCTCAATTCACCCGAAGCCCTCATCTGCCATTGTTGCACCTCGGAGCTTCTCGGTGCAACCTGTGCTCCCGTGGCTTTCCTTCCTCCCACCTTGCTTCGGTTTGTGTCTCTTACCACTGGGAACAAAACCCCTAACTTGATTGTAGTCTGCTTTCACAGGAGCAGCTCGATTTTGGGGATTGGTCCTTGTCGGCAGTGAGCACCTCCTTCTTCCCCATCGCCGAAGCACCTTCCCCACGATGTCTTCCCCAAGTCCGGCAAGCACCTCCGCCGCCAAAGCTTCCCCGACCGCCTCTGGTTCTCCTCCGTGCCTAGGTATCCTCTAAATAATCCCTAGAGGCCATGGCACCTGCTTCTCAGAACATCGCGGAGCTCTTTTTGCATTTTCGGTTTTGGTAGTGGAGGTCACCGCTTTCGGCTCGTCGCCGTTAAGACGCCGCCGCTTTAAATGCCACCATCGTGTGCGTGGCTATTGCATTTCCATTTTGGCCCTTGGTCGGCGCCGGCATGGTCCCGTCGCGGTGACAAGCCGTCAAACCATCGGCTTTTGTCGAAGCGTCTGAGCCAGCCGTTGTCGTTTTAGGGCACAGTAATGAGTTTCATTAATGGCTAATCACCGTTTAACTACTGTTAATCATTGGTTAGAATTAAGGGGGAGCTTTAATTGAACTTCGGTGCCGCTTACAAGTGGGCCCGAGCCATTTAAACCTCTCGCTCACTGTGCACCGCAAAGATGCGAGTCATTTAAGACTAATCATAGCATTAATCATCGGCTTAGCATTAAAATCCTTGTCTTAGCCGGCCTTTATGTCACTGCCATGTGGGCCCCCGCCTATTTAAGATCCCCGTGCGTGTTAATGAGCGCGCATGGCCCACGGTCACTAACCAGTGGGCCCGCCGATTTAAAAGCAGCGTGGTAGCGTGCGCTCAAGCACGCAGCGTCTCTGTTAGTCATCGCGATGGGGCCGCTTGTCAGTGTTCACTGTTCAAGTCGAGATCGACCAAATCATTATCAGCCGTCCAGATCTTGCTCAACGGCTGAGATCGATTGGGCCGTTCGGACCGTCCGAACAACACTTTGATCTCAGCCCTCCATCGCAAGATCAACGGCCGACGTTCATTGGGTCGTTCGGACCATGAACAGTACAGATCGATCTGAGCTGTCCATTCTCGATCCAGCGAATGTTTGCCATTTCTTAAAAACCCGCACTGTTCCTTGGCGGCGCGTGAGCCGTGGATTTCGCGATCAGCGGCTCACGTGCGTCCACGTCATTTTAATTCGGTAAAGCCTTTTTAAATTTTTCGGTAAGGTTTATTTACCCACTGAAAATTCCATTTAACTTCAAAAGTGTATAGCTAATTCATATTAATTCATTTTCGGTTGATTCCAGTTTTAATAATTCTATTTTCAACTAAACTTTAATTTAAAAATAGGTTTCAGCTCAAATTGACTCTAGAAAAATCTGTAAATGAGTTTAATTCCTTTTCAGCTTTAATTAATGCATTAGAAATTCCAGATAATTTTAAAAATGCATAACAAATTCATTTTAACTCCTTTTTAGTTGAAATAAATTTTGTTAATTCTGGTATTAGCTAAACTTAAATCTAAAAATGGTTTTAAGCTTGGAATAGTTCCAGAAAAAAATATGAGAAAGGAGTTACTTCCTGTTTAGGGTTATTTTGTGCACTAAAAATTCATTTAACTTGGAAAATGCATAACTAATCCTCTGTAAACTATTTTTGAGTGAAACCAACTTTGTTGGTTTCCTCTATTAATGAACTTGCTGTTAAAATTGGCTTTAGGCATGTTACTGTTTTCAAAAAGATTACTTATGCATTTTAATTATGCTCATTTCATGACTTTGAAAAATTATAGAAAGTGCATCATAGCTCCAAATGAGATGAATCCAATTGGGTTGTTCATCTTGTGAAGTGCTTGATTTATTGTAAAAATCTCTAGTGCACCACCTTTCTGGAAATTTTGGCTAAAAAAATTAATTAGGATGAATAGTAACAAATTTGATTTTTAAGGCTGAGCAGATTTGTTTTGCTCATATCTTTTGCATGGAGAATCCAAATCAATTGGTTCTTGTTGCTAAATTCCTTAAAAATCTTGCTCTTGCTGCTGTAGAATTTTTGGAGTATTCAGAGAAAGTTTGCTGTTGAGTCTTTTCGTTTTCTTCGTTCTTATCGGGTCTTTTTCGCTTTTTCGTTAGGTTCCGAAGATCACGTTGATAACCAAAGCACTCCTCCGCAGCAAACTGAGCATAATCAACAAGGCAAGCAGTTTGATCATGTTAATCCTAGTATTTTTAAGTCTATTATCTTGTTTGCAACTTGTATGTATGCATTGCTATTTTGTTTTAAATTATGGTTTGATTAGTTGATCCTATAGTTGCATAATTTGTAGGTAATTGATTATTCTCTACTACCATGAGCCTAGGTTATTTGTTGTGGTTGGAGTTAGTTGGATGAACTCTTGTCATAATGAATTACGAATTAAATGGCTTAGACATGCTTAGTTAATGGTAGTAATGGGCGATCATCGGCTTAGTCGATGATCTTGATCACACAAATGTAAATATTACTCCTTTATGTCCAGCACTTGTGCTTTGATAATTTGTAAAGTCAAAAACTGAAAATGAAAACATGATTTGGACTTGGGCATAATGGTAGGTTGGTGTGATTGTTTGGTGTGACATGGAAAGGTGCCCGAGTCAACAAGGACCGAATTACTTGCGCCATTGATCCAAGCAATTTTGCGTGCTAACCACACGAGGGGGATATGGGACCTCTCTTGACTAAGTACTTTGGGAGGTGTTAATTATGAGTTGGTCAGTCGGTGTGTTAAAAAAATATGTGTGTGTGTGTGTGGTGTTGGGAGGGGAGCATTAACATATCGGCCATAGGCTGGTTAATGTATCCTTATCCCCGTGGGTTGCGGCTCTTAATTAGCATCATTCATTGGAAATGTCTCGTAGGACTTAGCCGTGCTTGGCATACCTAAGAAGTGTGCTTCATAGCTTGGCAAAAAGCGATGCAGCGTGTGGGTACATTGGTACACCTGCAGGTTAAAACTATTGAATAGCCTCGTCCTAGGTTATGGGCAGCGCTTGGTTATTTCCATAAGAATTAGACTACAACATTTAATTAAAACTTGACATGGGTGGTATGAATGGGTAATTCATGCTATTGTTGTGGTGACTATTGGGTTAGTCACTTCGAGATTGTTGTTGTCATCTATCTATTGTTATTATTGTTGTCAAATTGCTATTTGAACAATAAAACAGATTTAACAATTGCTTTTAAATGTATTACATTATTGCAAATAAAGAGTGCTTTGTGCTAAAATTGAGACATACAACCTCCACTTAAATAAGCTTGCATGTAGCATATGTATAGGCTTGTTATCCTACACGTCAGTCTTGCGGAGTACATTATTGTACTCATTTGCTTTGCTTAATGTGTATGTTGTAGAGGAAGAAGGTGAGCCCCAAGGGCTTCATTTTTGTGAGATGTGCTTCGGTTTTGAAGGCTAAGCTTGGCGGTCCGGTTGGTTGCCTTGTGGGTTAAGGCACACTGATTGGCTTTTGTTATGGCCATCTTTATGGCACTTTTGCTTCCGCTGTTTATCTTAGTAGTTTGTCTATTGTTTTGGCCAGTCGGCCTCTCTTTTGTAATAACTCTATCTTTTTTATATTAACTTCTGGTTTGTTGCTTTGCTTATGTTCTATGTGTTTGAATAGAATTGATGCATGCTTTTGTAAACATGTGTGTGTACTGCATCTTGGGAAGTACATATATCTCGAGGCTTGATTTATTTGATTTGTGATGCTAGGACCAGGTGGTTGGTTAAGCATTACAAGCCAAACGAATCGGGTCCTCACATACTGGGTATTGTGCAAGATCAAGAGGTGGTCATATTAGTGGATTCTGGGAGCTCTTACTGCTTCATCAATGAAGAGCTAGCACAGAAGCTAACGGGAGTTAGACGATCGTCGGGCCGATGAAAGTCGAGTGGCCAATGGGGAAACATTAGAATGCAATTCTGAAATTACTTCTTGTCGGTGGAAGGTTCAAGGTCAAAGCTTTAACACAACCTTCAAGGTTTTACCATTCTTATTTGTTATCTTTGCGGTTTTGGGTATAAATTGGTTAGAAACAACATAGCTCGATGCATGTTCATTGGTTGAAGAAGGTTTTGGCCTTCGATTATAAAGAACAAAGGATATATTTGCGGGGCATTAAACCCCCGAGCCTCAATGTTGCACGATTTGGGAGGCCTGGTAGGAAAGGCTGGAGCAAGAACTTATGTTCTCGGTGAGATAGTTGAATCGGAGGAGATCGAGACA
This sequence comes from Phyllostachys edulis, assembly GCA_036346405.1. NCBI lineage: Eukaryota > Viridiplantae > Streptophyta > Magnoliopsida > Poales > Poaceae > Phyllostachys > Phyllostachys edulis. The sequence goes on along the minus strand of CM070547.1, from coordinate 52,068,795 downwards.
CCACCGATAATATTGCAAATACTTAAAAACATCGATCGGTTGTTTGAGGAACCCAAAGGTTTGCCACCAAGTAGAATTTTGATCATTCCATACCATTATTACCTGGAGTGAAGCCGGTCAATCTCTGACCATCTGAGATACAATCCTATCTTGAGAAAAATGAGATTGAGAAACAAGTGAAAGAGATGTTAGAGCAAGGGGTTATTCAACCTAGCACCAGTCCCTTCTCATCTCCAGTGATTCTAGTGCAAAAGAAAGACAAGACATGGCGGTTTTGTGTGGATTACCGTCATCTGAAGCGACCCTTGTCAGAACGATACAATCTTCCAATTATTGATGAGTTACTCGATGAGTTAAGCGGGATCACGATGGTTCTGAAGTCTTGACTGCGAGTGGGTACCATCAAATTCGGGTGAAAGCGAAGCGAGCACAAAACTGCATTCAAAACACACCACGGGCATTTTGAGTTTCGGGTGATGCCTTACGGTTTGACCAGCGCCCCCGCTACCTTCCAAGGTTTGATGAACACCATTTTATCACATTTGTTACGCAAAGGGGTGTTAGTGTTTATAGATGATATATTAATCTATAGCCCAGACTTAACCAGTCATGCAGCTCTCCTTAGTCAAGTATTTGAAGTGCTGGATGAACATAAGCTAAAAATAAAGAAATCTAAGTGTTCTTTTGCTAAGCAACAGCTGACCTACCTGGGTCACATTATCAGCAAGCATGGGGTATCTACAGACCACAAAAATATCGAGGCAGTACGCAATTGGCCCACTCCGACAGATGTGAAAGGAGTTCGAGGATTTTTGGGATTGGCCGGTTATTATAGGAAATTTATGCACCAATTTGGGTTAATCAGCAGGCCCCTTACAGACTTGCTAAAAAAGCATTCCGTATTTGTGTGGACAAGGGAGAAAGAGGAATCATTCTAAGCTTTGAAGAAAGCCCTCATCACTGCACCAGTCCTCGCACTTCCAGACTTTACCAAGGTATTTGAGGTGGAAACGGACGCATCTGACAAAGGAATTGGGGCTGTCTTGATGCAGGAAGGACATCTAGTTGCATATCTAAGTAAGGCATTGGGTCCACGCAACCAAGGGTTGTCAACGTACGAGAAAGAGAGTCTGGCCATTATTCTTGCAGTGGAACATTGGCGGCAGTATTTACAATCAGCAGAGTTTGTCATTGGAACTGATCAAAGAAGTCTAGTGCATTTAGTTGATCAGCGGCTAACCACACCTTGGCAACAAAAGGCTATGGCCAAATTGTTGGGATTACAATACAAGCTAATATACAAGAAGCGATTGGAGAATCGCGCTGCAGATGCTCTTTCCAGGAAGTGTCCGCAGGAAGAGGGAGAACTTGTGGCTATGTCAACTTGTATTCCCACTTGGTTGAATGAATTGACAGAGGGGTACAAAGATGATGCTCGGACTTGTAAGATATTATCGGAATTGAGCATGGGAGATTCACAGCTACTGCAGTTTGCTCTAAAGGATGGAGTCCTTCGGTACAAAGGCCGTATATGGGTGGGCAGCAATGCAGCAATCCAACAGCGCATTCTCCAGTCGATGCACTCCAGTGTGATGGGTGGACACTCCGGCGTACAGGTCACTTACCACAAAACAAAGAAACTGTTTGCATGGCTGGGAATGAAAAAAGATATTCAGCTTTTTGTTGGATCTTGCGCTGTTTGTAAACAAGCAAAATTAGATCATGTCAAATATCCTAGCCTTTTGCAGCCTCTTCCAATGCCTGAACATTCTTGGCAAGTGGTGTCACTAGACTTCATTGAGGGCCTTTCAAAATCGGCTGCATATAACTACATCATGGTCGTAGTAGACAAGTTCTCCAAATATGCACATTTCCTGCCATTAGCCCACCCTTTCACTGCACTGCAAGTCGCTTAAGTGTTTGTCAACAATATCTTCAAATTGCGGATTTGCCCCAATCTATAATTTGAGACAGACGCATATTCACAAGCATTCGTGGAGAGAATTATTCGATTGGTGGATACTCAATTGAGAATGAGTTGACACCACCATGAGACCGATGGGCAAATGGAACCGTCAACCAATGCCTGAAAACTATCTTATTTGTTTTGTACAGCGTGTCAGAAGAAATGGTGCGAATAGTTTGTCCCTCGCGAATTTTGGTATAATACATCGTATCATCTGACTTTGAAAAGATCTCCTTTTGAGGTGTTGTATGGGCATAGCCCAAGGCATTTTGGGGTGATAGATGCCTCGTCCTGTGCATCAGAGGATTTGTCAGCATGGCTGCACGACAGAAAATTGATGACAGAACTGATACGGCAACATCTGAACCGAGCTAATCAAAGGATGAAATTCCAAGCAGATAAGAAGCGAACCGAGAGAAGTTTTGATCCTTTGGATTGGGTGTATCTCAAACTACAACCATATGTTCAAACTTGATTCGCGATCGAGCTCATCACAAATTGGCTTCGGTACTTGGCCCATTCAGTTGAGCAAAAAGTAGGTCTTTGTCGCATCTGAGACTCAAACTACCACCACATTGTGGTATTCACCCGATGGTTCACGTCTCTGGCGAAGAAAGCACTACCCCGGAGAAGTGGCATCGGAAGGTTGCTTGGATTCACTTGAAGCACTTTCGGGTGCTGAGCGTGTCTTTACAGCGGCTTGAGTAGGACCCGTGCTCGGGAGCGAGTCTTAGTCGATGAGTGCAGGTCTTCACCAGAAGAGGCTACCTAGGAGAACTATCGTGAGTTGAAGAATCGGTTTCAGCTGCTCGGCTTGGGGGCAAGCCGTCTTGAAGGGGGAGAGTGTTACGGACTCACTGGTGACCATGACGAGAACAAGAGGACGGGTTGCGGACCGACAAAAGAAAAAGCAAGAAGGGTGGCGTCGTCCGATCAATATCCGGTACATTGAATGGGCGACATGAGCCAGCGATAGCGACGGAAGGAAGCGGGACCACTATTCGGTTCTAGCGAAGGGTCTTCTACTTATACTTTCTTCTTCTTTGTTTGGAGGATTATGAAAATTGTAATCAAAATACTCCATTCTGAACCTTTTACGGATACTTTATGCATTCTTCCGGTTCCTTCCTTCCCCTCTTAGTTCTTCTACCTAAACCCTCAATCTTCCTCTGTAATCTTAGAATATTACGTGTTGATCTGAGTAATACAAAAGGGGGTTGCAACACTAGTCTTCATGGCGCCCCTCCCAAAATGGAAAGCGAAAAATGGGGGAGGGCTGAAAGAGGAAGATTCTTGGAAATGTGGTTTGGAGAGGGTTCTTCAAATGTAACTCTTATTTCAGATGATCATTAATAAAACTTCAGTTAGTTCCCAAGGATTGTGAGGAAAACTCAAAAGCGTCCCGAGATTGGAGAAAAGGGTTGGGGTGATCGCACATGAAAAGGAAATGCGGTCGAACCAAAACAAAAGAGAAGGTTGATATCCTCGAGGAGATGAGATTTTATGATCTTTTGGAGGTTTTTGAATTGGGAAAACGTTTTGTAAAGAGTTGTGATTTAAATAAACTTGAGAATATTTTAGATGGATGTAACGTCCCGTTTTCGGACGGTGTATAGTGTTTACTATTCTGGTTCTCGTTCTTTCGCCATAATTCAAATTACCAAACTATTTGCGAAAACCTCATTCCTTCTTCTAGCTCGGGTATGTGTCACATCCCTAGATTAATAAAGAGAATTACTATGCATCTCATGAGTATGTATCATTGTTTTCAAGCATTTGCATTATATATTGCACTTGGAAAATCTTAAACAAAGTTAAAACCTACAACTCAATTATAAACTCCAAAAGAAAAACAAGAACATAAACTCTTGTTCATCTTCTGGAGCTAAATTATTCAAATGCTAGAACAATTATCAAGAATAAATATAATTTTTCCCAAATTTTTTGGGACTAGGTTAAACCCTAAGAAAATTCGAGCACAATTTAATGACCTACATTAAGTTTGAATTTAAATTATACACATCATATCATGAACAGTAGTGTTCAATAATTTTTGTGGACACTAGATCTTCCCAGGAACCCCCATGATTAATTTCATGATTTTAGGAATTTTATTCCTATTTTTAGCACCTTGGTCAAAGTGGAGAAACTAATTTAATTCTTAGTCAAACCCTTTAACCTAACCAGCCGCACTGTTCCTTGGGCTTGAGTCAGGCCAGGCAGCTCGGCGAATTGACTCCGCCCAACCACCTAATTGCACCGCCCCGTGAACCGTCCGATCTCAAGCGTACCGCCCTGATCAGTTGGACCGATCGGACCAGTCTGCTCGTCAAAGCAATCCTGGCCGTTTAATCTTGATCGAGCGGCCCAGTTGCGTACCCTTCGACCAGTCGATCATCCCTTTTAATCAAGGCTATCGATCTGATCCAGCGCCCCGCCAACCCCTCATCTTGGACTCGCATACGGGTGAACAGCGACACCATGGGCCCCGCTCGGGGTCATCCCTTCCTCCATTGGCCAGCGAGAGACAGCGCCCGCGCTCGCGCCACTCCGACACGCACAGAACGGCTCCAAGGACACCGTCAATCCATCGCTGCCGTTGGCCACTCCTGGAGCTCCCCAATCTAACGCCGCTCCCATCTCTGTCAATCCCCGGGGATAATACCCCTCCAGACCCTAGCTTTCCCTCACTTCTCATCTTTTGGTGAGAGAGGAAGCTTAATGTGAGTTCATCTCGGGTAAGCTTCCTCCGCTTGGTCCCTTTCGCCTCTGTGATCAATGCCCTTTACATTTTGGCTAACCTCGGCTCGTGCATTTGCTTGTAGCCTCGGGTTCATCCTCGTGCTCTAGCTCACTTCCAGGGCGCGCTCCGAAGTACCCCTCTGTGCCTTCTTCGACTCCGGGAGGTATTATCCTCGCTTTAGCGTGTCACCCTTCATGCTTTACCTTACTAAATATTTCCCCTCAACTTATTTCGCCAATGCACGACAGGGCTCCGTGGGTTCGAAGAAATTCCATTTTCGGTCAAGGAACTGTCCTTTCGTCTCCTACTTTGATCTAGTAAGCTTTTGCTCAATTCTTTGCTTATACACCCTCTTTGGACCTCACTAAAGCTCCCTTGACCACCCATTGTCCTCCTGGTTGTCTTTGTAGCCTCCCCTCGTTGAAGCTCGTCGCCGCCATCTTCTTCTCGACGCAGACCATGCTTCGCCAGTTCAAGCTCCCCGAGCACGCTCCTCTGCTCAGGTAGCTTCCATTTAATCCCTAGACACTCGGGCACTTTTGAATGATTGCTCACAGACTTTACTTAGTGCATGCTTGTTTGCCGTATTGGGTGTAGTCGCAGCTCAGCTGGCAGGCAGTGCAGGCCACCTCGATGTCGCCACCACCACTCGAGATCGTAGCACTAATGCGAAGCTAACAGCGGGCCTTAAGTCGGCCGTCGTGGTAGCGTAGTGCTAGCGAGTCATTGAGCAAGCCAGCAGGAGGCGTGTCGGGGCCGAAGCAGTCCCTGTAGCGGTGTGATTAGGACAAAGCACCGTCATTAAATAACTAATCATTGTTTTCGCTTTAAGTGTTGTCTTAGCCTCACTAATACATCACTTGCATGCGGGCCCCACGCACAGAAATCCGTGGGGATAAGAGAGCGAGAGAGACTAACAAGTGGGCCTAAGTCCTTAAGCTCGTGCGCTTTGCACAGCAGCGTGTGGACCAAGTCCGTGGACGAGTCAGCGACAGACGGGACCCACATGTCGTTCGATATATTAAATCTGAGTTAAAGGAAAACCCACTATTCACTTTGGGCCGCTAGTCGGTGACCATGGCTAGAAGTGGCAGCGTAAGAAAAAGTAATAAAGACTTTAGAAAATTCGACATCAATTCTTTACACCTTTGAAAAATATGTATAACTTTAAAAATACATAACTAATTCATCTCAACTCCAAAATGGATGAAACCACTTCTGATCATTTTCATTTTTAATGAACTTTATATTAAAATTTGTTTCAAACATGTCTCTATAGCAGAGAGTATTATTTTAGAGATTGATCCATTAACACCATTATTTTTACGAAAGGAAATGCTGATAACTTTAGAAATTCATAACTAAATCATGAAAACTCCAATTGAATCAAACTCAACTGTTTTGGACTTGTATTAATATTCTATATTTTATCCATATAATCCCTTGTCCCACTATTGTTCTTCAAATTTTACCCAAATAATTAAATTAAATGAACAATAACCGGTTGGAATTAAACTGGATTTTCTGGAAAACTGATTTTTAAACCTTAGTAACTCTCACATACTAAGTCCAATTGGAATAATTCTTTCACATAAATTCATCTAAAATCATGACTTAGCTACTGTAGAAAAATCATGCATTTTTGAGTATTTTGAATTTTGAGGTATTTCTCGATGTTTATTTAGGTATTGTATTTATATAGATTCCGAGCCTATCGATATTGACCTATCACGCTACTGAGGGAAGAAACTAAGCTACCAGCAAGGCAAGCATCATTTGAACTTTCTTTTGCATCATATTTGATCCCGTTTTATTACGTTAGTGCAATGATAATTGCTTGCATGCTATTTTGATAATGTCGCTATTTTTGTGATGAGTAGATTAGTTATCTCCTATTCATTGAGGTTAATCTTGAATTATTCAGTACCACATGCTTGAGTTAGGATGTTTGAATTATATTATGCAGGGTTTGTAGTCATGCAAGTCTAGAACGATGGTGATTATGCGGAATAACTTGGATAATTATGGGATAAACACAACTTCCATTATATACTTTTGTTTCAGATCTTCGTATCCGATTTATGAGATAAATTTTTGTCATTTTAAATGAGTTTTGGGTCTGGACAAGTGATGGTGTCTTTGTGCGAGTTTGGGTAAGTGATGGACTTATGCGGACAATTAAGGACCGAACTTTGGTAACATCTTTGATTCAAGTAAAACTCATGCTTCCACAGCGGTGTATGGAGTCTTGCTTGGTTAAGTAAGGGGTTGGTGTTGTTGAGTTGATGGTGGTGGTGTGAGGACATATATGTGTTCCATCGCATATATGCTTCGTAAGTGCCGATTGCAATTCTATAATGTGCGGATGAGCACTAATTAAACCTTGTTAATTGGGTCGATATTCCTAGCACAACTTACGTCTTTCGTTTGGTTAGTAGGCTGTATAACCTACACTTAGCGAGGATTACGTCACGCATAGGTGATTCAACTTAATAATATCAACTTGATGAAAAATCTTGAGTCTTGATTTACAGCCGCCATACCATAGGAAGTATGCTATTTTGGAGCATCACGGAGGCTTATGGGCAAATCAAGTCGTGTGGGTAAAGTAGTACACCCTGTGAGGGTATAAATCTATTGAATAGCCGTGTCCACGATTCACGGATGACCACTTGAGTTACATGGTTGCTATTGTTAGACTTGGAATTAAACATTGTGGTTATAACTTGGTATTGTCATGAATAGGATGTTCATGCATTTTGTTGTATCAAAGTGGACAGCTACTTTGCTATTTGTATGATTCATTTGTTGTTCAATTTATTACTTATTCACATGCTTTACTTCTACTTCAAATCTGATTTCGAAATGGTACTTGAAAAACTAGTATGTGTAGGTTGTAAGTTTGCGTCACTTTTGCAAAACTAAGCCAATATGAGCCATCCTTTAGAACAACCTCTAGCATAACTAATTTTTATTTGTGTAAGACTTGCAGTACCTTTGTACTCAACCAGTTCTGCAATTTCAGGTGAGGAAGGTTATGAGCTCGTTGAGCTCGTTAAGCGCCGATTTGGCGACAACTTGACAGTAGTGTTATCATTTATCTCCCGATTGGTTGCCGATGGGATATGGGCATACCACTTGCTGGTCTTTTGGTTTAATTACTTGTTTCCGCTGCTACTTAATACTCTTGTTTGAATTTGGCCGGTCGGCCGTTTGTAATAGTTGTAGACTTTAACTATTGTGTTGTATGTCTTTTGAACTATTAATGTATGTTTGTTGTATGGATGTGATCAACGTTGTATGAGAGTATGAGTATATTGGTCGCTAATCTTGGGAGCCAATATAAGTCATGCTCGCTATTCGTGGTTTCCCATTTAACTCACTAAGTGTAGTGCTTGACTTGTTGGAGAACTGATAATCATGTAGTGCTCGTAGAGGAGCAGCGCGCATGATCGTCGGGGCTCTAGTTTTCAGTTAAGCCTCTCATTTAGATGGAGTTAAGTTGGAATCCATTTACTTGAGGTCCATAGTTATGTCCTTAAGACCATGCTTAGTCTCGGTCTTAAGGAGATAACCCGGGGGTCCTCACAGTATATGTTTCAAATACCCTTAACCTTTGGAATTCAATTTCAGGTTTGAATTTCTTCCTTTTGAAATTTCGGCCCCTTTCTCTTCTTTGGGCTTCCTATCTTCTTGCGCTTAGCCTGTTTGTTTTTCCTGGGCTTAGCCCTGATTTCTTGGGCCGGCCCATCTCTCTTGCCCCTTGGCCCAGCCCGGCCTAGCGAACCTCCCTTGGGCCCCCATCTCCTTTTTTCTCTCGGTCCCGACCCATTTCTTCTTCTTTTTCCCGGCCTTTTCTTGGCCCAGCCGGCCCAACGCCTTGGCCTTCCTTCTTGGCCCGCCACCACGCTCGGGCTCATCTTCTTCCCCAGCTAAGCGCGGCTTTGCACCTCTCTCTTCATCTCCGTGCGCGCCCACGACTGCTTGCTCGTGCCTCCTCCTCTCTCCCACGTGCTCCGCCAAGCCTCTGGCTCCTCTGCACCGCCGCCACCAACCTCGCCCTGGCCAGCGCGCCCCGCCTCATCTTGTCCCCTCACACGCGTGCACACCCGTGCGCTCTTCCCCGTCTTTCTTCTCTGGCGCGCATGCCATCCTCTGCTGCACACGCCGCCGCTCGCGTCGCACTCCACCTCTGGACCCTCTGCCCTCTGCGCCATGCCACAGCTAGTCTTTGCCCTTTCGTGCCCGCTTGGCCTCCCTCTATGCGCCATTGCCCAGAGCCACCCGTTGGCCAAAGCTTTCTTCTTGCCTTCGCCTAGTCACATGCCATCATCGCGCACCGGTGAGCAGAGCCCCTCAACAGATCCTTTCCCCTCTCCCTCCCTTCTTGCGGCTATAAGAGCCCCACGAGCTCCCCTTGAATCCCCCTTCCCCTTTGTCTCCGATAAGTCTTGCCCAAAGACCCCCTTGCCTCCTTTCTTGACCCACGCCCCTCACCGTTCCTCGCCACTCGGTGAGACTCTGCCCCGGTGACCCGTCACCGTGTGCCAACATTTATAAAGCCGTCCCCCCACCTTTATTCCCCTTCCCCACCGTCGAGATCTTGCGCCCTTGTGGCTCCTCCTTCTCCGTTCTGCGGCCTTGCCTTGGGACCACCTCAAACGCCTCTGGCCTCCCTGAGCCGGCTCGGTGCCTTCCTCGTGGCCATCTTGACTTTGTCATCGCCCTCTTCTTGGTGAGCCCTCCACCGTCGGCTTCTCGGCAACCCATCTTGCCTTGCCGCTATCTTCGCCGCGCCGCCACTCAAGCCCTCTTGACCACCACCACCGTCATGAGCTTCACGCGCCTGACTTCCCACTTTCATCCTTTCCAGCCTTTGTTGTGCGGCTCCCCGGCGAGCCATAGCCATCTTGCGCCCGCTCCTATCTTTGGCCGTTCGGACCAAGGTGTGCGCTTTGTGTGCGTAACCAAATCCGGTCGGGATTTAAGGCGTGATTAGCGATTTAATAACCCCTCAAAGCAATCCTTAATTGCTAATGAGTATCCTAAGCCCTTGCTTTCCTTTGCCTCATGTGTCCATGACGATAATGGCTTGACCTAATTTAAACTTTTTTGACCACTGAGGACTGACCAGTGGGCCCCACGCTCCACTATTCCCATGGACCAGCTCCCCAGGCATATGGACCCGATTCACCGCACTATGCCGTGCACCCAACCCTTTCTCTCTTTGTTTCCATTTCAATCTTTGTAAATTTCGTTCTCCTCCATTTTAGCTCCAAAAATTATGAAATAAATTTCTAAAATTTTGTAAATTCAAGATCTTGCTAATGGCATAGGTCTTGTTCAATTTGGAGTTCATTTGTGTATTCTTGTGTATTTATTTGCTTTCTTTGTCATTGTGCCTTTTTCCGGTACGTTCGTCCGATTAGGGCTCGAAGACGCAGGAGACCTCTAAGTTGATCAAGCTCAAGAATATCAAGACCTTCTTACCTATAACCAAGGCGAGTCAATGTTTTGATCATATTGATCCTACATTTTATGCAAATTAAATTCATTTAAATTAAACCAAAATTGCATGCTTTAATTATTTAATCAAATGTATGTTAAAGCTTAAGGTAGTTACACACCCATTTGTTGATTAATTACTTAGTATGTTATCCTTGATATTTGAATCCCTTATTCCTTGTCACCTTAGTAAATATATGGTAATACTAGCTATATGTTGTACTTAGCGACATGCTAGTCTTGCTTAAGTACCAGGACATTAAATGTCCCAATCATCATCTTTTAAACATAAAAATGGTTTTGGGCGGTCATTGTGGGAAATAGTGAGATGGTAGAATTGGTAAATTACTCCTCAAAAACCCTAATTGCTAATACCACATCTGGGCAGATGGAAAGGCGGTGGGTGCTCAAGGAGCACGAGAGTGGTTCATATGTGGAAAGAACGCCCGGATGGATTAAGGACTTAATCTTGTCACGACCTCCGTGTTAAACAAGTACAACCACAAGTGCGCAAAGTGCAACTTGGCAAGTAAAATTATTAAACCACGAATGTGTCTCACGATGGAGAAATGGAAACCATAAGCTTGGGTACATCTAGCTTGAATGGGTGAAGTTACGATGGTTGTGGATAGTCGAACTACACCCAATGCTAGAGTTACAACGATCCCGCGCAACGTATGGGCACAACCCCATATGGGTGAGATGATGGAAAGGGCAAGATAGTTTGAAAGGTTCTTTGTGGCGGTGGCCCAACTACATGACTCTGAAATTATGTGGGGTATGGTGTGACTATCTCTTGTGGGTACAATGTACAACCTCTGTAGAGTCTAAACTATTTAAAGACCATGCCTACGGTCAAAAGGCGGACATAGGAATCTTAACTTGAGTTAATTCTATTTCAAAACTTTGTGGGTGGTATGAAAAATGTGGAAGGGCTCACCTAATACATGTTGGATTTTACTGAGTCTTGAGCTCGGCGGTGGTGGTAATTGGAGGTAGCTCAATTAAAAGATGCATAAGGTAGAGTTTCAGCGGGAGGAACCTTTCTTGAAATAAATATTGCACATTACTCTCTTTAATAAAATGCAATTTGTTAAAATGCTAAGTGATAGGACTTTGTAATTATGATAATTGAAAATGTTACTTTAGCAAATAAAAGAATCTGAGCCATCCTTGTTTAAGCCTTGCATATATATATTATTGCATTGTGTGTTGGCTCATGACACGAATGTTGTGCTCATTCTCGCTCCTCTCCCAAAACCCTTGATTGCATGAAGGCGAAGGAGACTCGCGTGCAGTGAAGGCCCAAAAGGCGATGGACAAGGAAAAACGAAGAGTAGTATAGTTACATAGTCTAGGTCTGCTTGATCTAAGTGGACTCGTTGGTGCTTGCGTACAAATGATATTATCCAGCTCTTGGTTAATATCCGTCGTACACAGGTTGCCTCAGTCGCTTGCCTATGGTGAGATGAGCCCTACCTCTCCTGTTGCTTCCGCTGTAGATTTCGTTGCTTTTATAATGTAATCTTTGGCCTATTTGGTCCTTATTGTAAAAATTGACCTGATGCGATTTATGTAAACTTTGATGTGTTAAATTAATGAATGGTATGGTTTACTTCACGCCATGTATGAATGATTGACAATGTATACGTGAGTGTTATCTCTTGATCGAGGGAATAGCATAGTGTTTCCACAGAGGATTTGGATTCTTGAAATCGGTCGAGCAATTTAATATCTGAAGATGTTTTGTGAAGGATTTTTTAGAAAAAAATCACATTTTTACCAAAGTTTGAAATCTTAGAATTTCGAGGATGTTACAAGCATGAGCACCAAATCCGGTGACGGCGTGGGCGGTGGCCGTCGGTTAGTGGCGACAAGCGAGGCTAGTGGCGGCGGATATGGGAGGGTTTGTTTTTCTAATTTTTATTTTCTTTCCTCAATTGGTTTTTCATTGATTTTTCAATTGATTTTTGAATAGAAATTTTTCATGTCGATTTTTCCCAGAAATTTATTTTCCTTCTAATCTGTTTTTATATTCTCTTTTGAGTAAATTGTTCTTGGCTTTTTTCCATTTAGATTTTTTTAACCGATTTTTCCATGAATTGTTTTTTTCTCATTTTCAGTTTTTCCCTGGATCGATTTTTCAACCGTTTTTGTTCTATTTTTTTTTCTCCTCCGATTTTTTTTCCGAATCGTTTTTCCAAGCTGCTTTTTTGCCGTCTTTTTTATGGAGCTTCCCTGTTTTTCTTTTGCCGACGGTGGGAAAGAAGGGCATCCGTCAGGTGGGCAGCTCACGGACACCCGTGAATTAGATGCACCCTGACATACTCAATGCATGACATTGGAGCAAACTGTCATGTTGCCAGCGGTGTGACTACTTAATTCTCCCAATTCTCCTGGACGTAGGACCAACCGATGGAGAAACCGAATGAGTTGAGAAAATTCACAATATATATGTCACTGAATAATTGCATGGTTCACAATATGATACTCATTACGAGAGTGACATGTAGGCATGAAGCTCACATGTCAGTGAGGCATCAGTGATATATTATGAACCTGGGTCACCTGGAGGACTTACTGCTAGCTACCTCAGTTCTTTCCTCGGCTTCCGAGCGACGACCACCATGGCGCCATGGGAGAGGACAGGAAGGAGCTCGGGAGGAAGACAATGCAGTCATGGAGCTAACTATATATGACATGGGGCGTCGGACTGGGCTGGGAGGAGTAGGCATGTTGCAAAAATGCAAAGCCCATAAAGCCCACATGGTTGATTAACCTTAATCCCAAACTCCCTCTCACAGGTCTCACAATCTAGCCTTCCTCTAAAAAAGTTTCATTACCCAACAGCCGCCTCCCCACAAGCGACTTCGTGCGAAGAGGTGGCGGCGGCGGTGGTCTTGGGTGGCCCTGTCCTGCTACCAGCTATGTGGCGCATGCACTATGAGCTTAGGAGGCGATGCTCGGGTGCAGGCGTGTCGGTGCGCATGCACCGGCGATGTGGCGATTTCAAGTGGTCGATCAAGTTTGCCCTCAAATACCCTCAATTCCTTTGTATAGTTTTTACATTAAAAGTTTATCGGTTCTCCCGAATTCTTAGTTCCATCACTGCCCTAACCTGCCCTTAGTCTCAACTTTGAAAGTATCGAGCCTCAAACCTCAATCATCCAATCTCAGCTATTCGTTGAATTCTATGTTTGGTTAGTTTTATCGGTTTAGACTTGAGAAATTGAACATATTTTGTACATCATTAGTTATGTTGAATATCAATTTCGTCCTGTCTATGTATTTTTAAGTTAAATGTTTGCATCGGATCTCCTAAATTCCTAATTCCACCACCGGTTAAAGTAAGTTTCAGGTAAATCACCGATATGGGCTTTATCAGGCCATTGCTTGTCACATGCCATTCGGATTAAAGACGGAATACGACGTCCAGCGTAAGCCCAGAAAATCGGGCAGGGCTCAGGTCGGGCGAGCGAGACAGCCTGCCCATGCATGAACAGGTTGAGTTGCATGTACCGTAGAACGAACCTTACCTGTCCTGGCTGTGACCCTCTAGCGCTAGGTATACCTGTTTATGCTTTTGTGTAGTCAAAAGTCACTTGTTTGTTAAGCAAAGCAGTCGACCATTTTTATTTTGGGAAATAAAAATAGATTCTCGACTCCACAAGTCATCGCCATGCATGACCCTAGCTTCTATAACTGTGGAAGCCTCCTCGTGAAATAGTCATTTACTATCGAAGGTAGCCTTGGAAAGGAAATTATTAAAAGTGATTAGAATAGTGTTTAAATATCTGTCTATATCCACCATAGAGATATATATGATAGCTAGCATTGAGAAGATGAATTTAGATTCGTGTATATATATATATATATATATATATATATATATATATATATATATATATATATATATATATATATATATATATATATATATATATATATATATATATCTTGCTGCCTGTATACCACTATATATATATCCCTATCCACGACGTGCATGCATGGAGATAAGAACATTGTCTAAATGCATGGGAATAGTACTGACAAAACTATACTTTCGTAGAATAAAAATAGAAGAAATCTCTATTGGGGTGTGTGTGTCTATATATATATATATATATATATATATATATATATGATTTATGAATTCGCGTACCTCCATGCTCCAAATCGATCATGCATCAAGCAGGGTGGTTAGTGGTGCGGTGTCACTATGCAGAAACGGACTAATTAGCCGTCTAGTCTTTTGGTTAAGTGGCGAGCATGCATGCATGGGATCAATGCTGGAGCTGAGGTGACGCACTAACCAAGCAGTCTCATATATATATATATATACACCAAACAGGAGATTATGGTCCTATTTGGTATGGCTCTGCTCTAGTTTTTGCGTTCACTCAGCTTCACTCTTGGATTCACTTCTATAGAAAGTTGGGCGGTCGATGACTCAACTCGAGAAATGAGAAGGATCATTGTAAAGATGCACTACCCTTGTTTGTATTGGTAACTTTTTGTTGTAACTTATAACAATTCAATAAGTTGATTTCTTTCATATTGTATGCTTTTGTTTATTTTTAATTTTTTTGGCCATGTTATGCCTGTAGTGCCGTCTTTTAGCCCACATTCAAAAATTTTACTTAAAAAAGTTAAATACCACATACTGAACATACAAAAACCTTAACAAAGATTATAATTCAATGAGTATCTTCATAACACTGCAGCCTACATCCATCCCCCCTTTTTCTTCACAAACAATATATTCACACAAAGCAATCAAATGAGATAAATTCCTACCAAAAGGAGAGGAATAGGAATAGGGCAGTCTTAACTGACAATTTGCACAGCTATGGCAGTTATATAGATGCATATCTCATCTAGAACTACGTGGCATATGAAAACTATTTAGGTTTGGCAGCACTTGCACATCCAATGATCCAAAGCATAGAATCCTCGAAGTCGAATACTCGAGGTAAGGTTTCACTAGGCATGGTTCTAACATTTGTGACTAATTACGATCTGTGAGTTTCTAACCACGATACTTGACTTGTCATCGAACAACATGCGGTCTTTGTTGTATTACTATGGCTAATGAATTTAACCTCGTTGAAGCTCACGGGATTAGGAAACACGCTAAACATGGATATAAAATCCAATGACTCATTAGATAGCGAGCATGCAAACAAGTACGGATATCAAGCAGATGGGGTATGATGACACCAAAAGATCGGTGGTCTATGTCTCGGCCACGAAAACAAAATTTAGAACTAGGTCATGATGATAGCATCCACTAGCTTCACTTCTTCTCTTCCTTCTCTGCCTCGTGACCTTCTTCTGGCGGGCACCAATCCGTATTGGTTCATCCTCTCGACACGGACTTAGCGTGGGCCTTGAATACCTTCATCTCGTCGGTAACCTTCACAACCTCAAGCGGCGCTTCTCACCACGAGCAATGGGCATGTAGTCACCACTGGACCTGGGTGGCGTGTAAGCTCCTCGAGTAGAATCACCGACTGAGACAAGACCAAAATCAAGGTCATAAGCGAGTGAACAATATCATCAAACCATAAAATAAATAGGACAAAAAAACTCAAGCCGTACCTTGACCTTGCGAGCACGCCTTGGGAAGATAACAAGCTTGGCCTTGTATGTCTTAAGCCTCTGGACATTAGCCTCTGATCCCTCAAGTGATCGGTTCTTGCGGACGGTGATCTCTGAAATGCCGATGGTTGGGCGAGCTTCTTTGGAATGCCATTGCTGCAATATGACACAAGAACATCGTGAAATATAAAGGATGTTACATAATACATAGAAAATCATAGTAGTTTCTCAGCAGATAATTTGATTACAAAGAGAATACACTTAAAGTATACAACCCCAAGCTAGCATCTGAATCTAAACTCAAGCATCATATAGGCGTTTAAATGGCCTTGAATCGAAATGGCCGTCTACAAGGTTTCTTCAAGCATCGTCTGCCGGCAAGCAACACCACTCACGATTGCTTGGCATGCAGAAGAATGAGAGTTCCCATGCGAATTCCACTAAATCGACATCCATACAATCGTTGTTCCTAAGCAAACAACGATGAATTAAATAGTAACTTAAGAAAGGTTAACTGAACAAATGTCAGAAAAGAATAAGTACAAAGATGAATTAAATAGTAACTTGAGAAAGGTTAAATGAACAAATGCCAGAAAAGCGTAAGTCCTGAGCTCTCATTAGCCACTACTATCCTTAATTATAATAATTTTCAAGCTCCATATGTAGCACAGACTACATGCAAGATGATAATTGGTATTTTTCTACTGAGGCAATTAGACAACAGAGTTTCCTAAAATTTGAATCAAAATTTGGTTCATTTTCTTCCTAGTTTGTAATCCGGTCCTCCCTCCTCATGGCGATGAACGCATTCCGGCCAAAATAGACCAAATTTGTTTTCTGGTACCCACAAATATTCAAAACAGAACTTACATGGATATGTTAAGCTACATATATGCATCCTTTATTTCTCCTTGTAATTTCCCAAAATGGATATGGAACATAGTGGCCCAAGCTGTAGGAAAAAAATCATCTAATGAATAATTCTTTATCATGTAAGCACAAAACATCGATAATAAGGCTTGCAATCTTGCTCTATGTTTTCACCATATATGTGACATAACTCACATATAGCATCCAAATTGAACCAAGCTGCATCACTAGATCATACATGTTGTAGCAAACTAATCTAGAGTCTTGCCCTATGCCACCTTCGTGAGCGCCTCCACCCTTGACAACTTCCTCATGCGACCTCTCTAATCAATAAGGGATTCAAATGCATGCATTATGCTAATGAAATTGTCACAATTGAAATCGAGGAGCTAAAAATCAGATCGAGAGAATGGAGCAGGAGGATGGAGTTTACCTTTGGCGGCGAGTGCACAGGCCAGCGGAGCCTCGAGTCGGTTGGTGCGTCGGGATGAAGGAGAGCAAGCAAGGAGGGAGCTTTGGCCGTGGGGGAGGTGATGAGGGATCTGGGTGCAAGGGAGGTTAGCCTTGAGGGTTCTGCGGCCGGGGATCTGGGGGCGAGGATCTGGCGATGAGGGATTAGAGTGCAGTGTCGCCTCTGGGGAGGTGGTCGTCGCCCGGGAGGGCCGTCATGCAGTCGTCGCCGCCTCTTCTCTCCTCTCTGGGTTTCTCTCTGACGGGTTCTTGGGGCTGGGGCGACCACGTGCGCCCATGTGGGGAGAGAAGGGGTGATGGCGAGTGGGGAGGAGGAGGCGGCAGCCTTGTGTGAGGAGGAGGTGGGCGGTGCTTTGGAGGAAGAGGAAGGGGCGGGAGGAGGAGGAGGGGCTCGGTCGCTGGGGAGGAGAAGGGAGGCGGCGCCCGAGGAGGAGGAGGGCCTCGGGGCTCGGCTGCTGTGAGGATCTTGACAGGTGGGGTATGCTCGGATGGCAAGTGCGGGTAATTACCTTAAACTTCTAGGGGTATTTTGTTTTGTTGGTCATGACTTCTCAATTAGAGCAAGGTTCTACTCGCTCCCAAAATTTGCCTCTGTTGCTCTGCTCTGATTGCTCCAACTTCAAAAAATTGTGAAGCAACCTCGTTTGGCACAGCTCCACAAACTCCAACTCTGAAGTTAGGAGTTGGAGCTGTACCAAACAGGCCCTAAACCTCGAAAACAGGAGATTATGAAGGAATAAACACCCAGTTTTAGCCTAACTAGCAAAATTACAGCACCAGCATACAAAACGCAGACGGTACACCATGAAAATTACTTCCTTATCTTTAACTCTGAAAGCCATGGATGTATTGGTACTCAGACGGTCAGACCGGTCCCCGGCCGGGCACGGCATGGTACAGGCCTGCAAGCATCAGTTCACTGTGAAGCACGCATGGCGGCCAGGACCGGTGGCCGTCTCATGTAGCCGGCACTGCATGCATATGGTACTGCTGCTCCCTGAAGCTTCAGCCCAATGTAGGGACGTATCAATGGACCGGCAGATGCGTACGTCCCAACGCACAAAGCCTCATATAATTCTTTGCGGTTGCAGCCGCAGCCGCAGCCACAGCCGCAGCACATCATGTGGCTGCCATTCCATGCGTCGATCGGTCAATCAGCGATCGATCGATCGGTCACAAGGGCTGTGCCTGGATTTGCCTTCTTGCATGCAATAATGCGATGTGCAACGCTACCTGCTGCAGGCTGCAGGGCCTGCAATTCAACTGCAAGCCAGCCCAGGCCAGGGGACCCCGTAGGCCATATGATTGTGCAGCCATGATGGTTGATAGTATGTGTGTGCATACTTGTAGTAGCTAGCTGGCTGGGCTACAAACTACAACCTGCAAGTTGGTGTACTTTCAATTCGATCATGTTTTGGTATACCGTGCAGGCGGCAATGCTTGAGGTTGTTGTGTGGACCGCCGTATGAGCTAGCTAGCTGTATGTATCGTGTTTCCCGCCTGATTTTAGCAAGGTTGGACGAACCGATGGTATTTTGGCAGGTTGCAACGAACATATGATGGCACAGAGGCAATTTTGTGTGGAATCATTTGTTTCGACATGATCAGTGTGATCGAGTAGCTTGGATGGCAGAAACGACTGCAGGTCGACACGACACAGAAAAATGGCCTGTGGGTTAATGTACGTATAGTATAGGTACGGTGTGGTTCTGACTTTCTGCAATGGTTTGCTGCAATCAATCAGTTGATTCAGTGAGGAGTTAGGCGCGCCGGGGCCGTCCAATGTGCCCAACTGCGAGCCCGTGCACCTTGTCGCCTTGCAATTTCGACGGCCCCTTTCTCTGTAGCTACTTTTGGATTTTTGAACCATGAAATTTCAACCAGGTTTCTTTGCGTGAGAAATGTGTTTAGCGGTTTAACCTGCTTTCTTGACTTACATACGCAATACAAATATGGAGCACTACATCAATTTCGTAAATTAACAAAGGAAACATCCAATGGGAATGGTGAATCTTTTGAAATTTATGTGAAATTTCCTTTCCTTTACTTCAGGATTGGACTCGTGTTGTATGGCTAAACTAAAGGCCATGGTCCTGGTTTAAAACCAGTGCTGTAAAAAAAAAGGAATATGATCGCCGTTAGACAAACATGGTTCGCAAAGTGATTAATCGAATTATGGACGATTAATCAAAATTATACTTATGATTTAGCATTCATGCTAATACATGTATGTGTTTGATGATAATACTAGTCTTAGAAATGACAAATTTGAAATCATACTATTGTCATAATTTATCAAAGGAAAATTGAGAATTTGCTACCCATAAGATGTGCATTTGAGGATTTGCCACTTTTAAGATTGGACATGATGATTTGCCACCCTCACTACGAAACCGTTTAGTTCTGAGTGCCTATATGTTTCCGAGCATCGGGCGGAAACACTCGGGACTTTCATAGGACACTCGGGACTGAAAATAAACACTTTCGGTAGCAATAAATTTCCCGAGTGCTTCCAATAACACTAAAATCAAGTATAATCTCGAGTGCATTGAAACATAAACACTTTCGGGATCTTTTTTTCTCCACAGCGCCCTTTCTTTTCCCTTGCATCTTTTTTTCACTTCTAACCCTACCTCCCCGTAGCTTTCGGCTCTCCTGCTCCCCATTCTTCCCCAAATCTTTCTCCTCCTCCCCCAATGCTCCCCATGGATCTTGCTCCTGGGCTCTCCCCACCTTGCCGCTCTGGCTCCCCTAAGCGCCCGCTCTGCCTTCGCTTGGCTCCACCTTTGGTGCCGCCTCCACCTCCTCTCATGACACTGCTCCACCAACCAGGACCCGGCACAGCTTCCTCTCTCGGGTGCCCGGCTTCGGTCACTTGCCCTCGCCCTCGCCTCTCTCTCTTCATGGCGTCGCCTCGCTCGGCGTGGCTCACCCAGACACCTTTCGCTTTGCATTTAGTTTGGCGAATCCCCCTAGTGCCTTGCTTCTTCTTCACTTTTTCTTTCCCTTATTCCTCTTTCTTCTTCTTCCTTCTCACTTCTCCATCCTCCTGGTTTTGCTCGGCGTGGCTTTCATGGCCTTGCCTCCTCCCTCCCAGGCGCCGCCACCCTTGGGCTCGGGCACTAGGCCCTTGGCGGCGGCGCCCGTTCCTCCCTCGGCGGCTCTGCACCATGTGCCCTCATCTCGATCACCTTGCCATGGGGCTTAGGCGAATCCGTGTCTGTGCCTGAGTGCGCCTTGGTTCGCTATGGCTCGGTCCTAGCTCGGCCCGCGCCGCCTCTGCCCGACTTCGGCCTTGGCCGGCGGCGCTTCGCCTTGACCCTCGGCCCATTGCGCTCACTACTACAAAAGACTAATACTAGATGCCTCATCTGCAGACGAGTTGACCAAAACCATACGTATTACATACAATCATGAGCGGTTTTGGTTTTGCGACCATACGTATTCTTGGTTGTGCTAAAACTATACGTGAAGAGGTAATATCATAGAGGCGGTTCATTATGAAAACCATCTATGAAGTATCACAGAGCGGTTCTTAACAATAACCGTCGTGATATTTTGAAATATCACGAGCGGTTTTCACAAACAACAGTATGTGATACTTCTGAGCGGTTTTAATAATGAAGCAAATGCGTGATATGAACCATATCACGGATGGTTCCATTGTGGAACCGTCGTGATAAGTATCAGCAGCGGTTCCATAATAGAACCAATTGTGATATGTCTCTTTATTAGTAGGGCTTCGCTAGGGTTTTGCGCTCTAACTTCGTCACTCCCGGTGACCTTACTCTCGTCGTTCCCTCCCTACCCGAGTGACCGCGTCGCCAGCGCCGCCATTTCTTCCGTCGGCGGCGGTTGTGACCTCACATTTCCTTTGCACAAGACACACAAATGCGATAAGAGTGTCTTGTGCAATCTTATTTCGTTATGCACAACTATCTTGGTGCGTGCCTTCCCTCTTCCTCCTCCCCAGTGCATGACCCATTGCCTCACCGACCTCCCCAGCTACCTCTAGCTCCACAGGCCTTAGCCTCGGCTACCTCACCACCGACCTTTGGCGATGTCGATCGAGGTAGGATAGATCTATTGGTTTGTGTTGTTGGTATTCATGTGAACCGAGTTGCAATGTGGGCTACCTAGCTAGCTAGCTTGATGGTCGGTTTGGACACCCTTGGCCTTGCTGTCTTTCTGAAGAATCTAGATCCGCCATTATGAGTTAATAGAGTATTTTGGTTATTAATGACAAATCTACTTGTGAGACTAACACTTTCATTTATATACTTATTGCTTAGTCTCGGTTGGATAAAAAGGTCAAAATCAAAGAGGTATGCATTCAACATCATAATCTTATAATTTGTTGCAATCCTCAAATCCAAAATATAGGTTGAACTCCACAAATTGTCTAACTTGAATATGCAAATATGTTATCATTACACATTCATATATGCACACATCTAGGGGGAGTTCACTCTATGTTTTGTGGTTTCATTAGTATTGATCCATATTCCTTTATCCACATATATTAAGGATCTTTACTTTGAAACATATCATATGAGTATACAAAACTTGTGTAGTTTATACATATTCGTATTTATCCTTATTCAATTATTTGTAATTGAAGTGGTTGTCATCAATTACCAAAGAGGGAAAGATTGAAGTATCTTGTCTCACCATTATGAGTTAATGGTATGTTGTGGTAATTAATGACAATCACATTGTGGAACTAATGTTTTCCATGAGTTGATGAAATAGGTTATGTTCCATGATGTTGAAGACTTCGGATGACATCATGAGTTGATCGTCATCAAGTCAAGACTCAGGATGAAGGATGTCATCATGTGTTGATGAGCATCAAGTCCAGATCCCGAAGTAAAGGAAATCATCATGTGTTGATGATTATCGAGTCAAGAACCCGGACTTGAAGTGAATATGTGCGTCATCAAGCTTCAAGTGTTTGTGCAAGGCAAATGTATGACTAGCTAGGGCTAAGGATTTGTTCCTAGTCTTTTATCGGTCTTGGTGTTTGGATGGAAGACCGGATTGCTAGTATAGATTGCCGTACTATTAAGATAGGTCTTTGACTAGTAGCTTGAGTATGTCATGTGTTGATAGCTCATTGTGTTTGCTCTAGCTCTCGTTAGCGTGTTGCCAATATTTGCAAATGTGTTTTGCAAATAGTCGGAGCTCACACATAATCCTTGTAGCATATGACTTAGTTTGCGAATGTGTTTTGCAAATGGTTTAAGTCCATGTACCCTATTCCTTGTGGCATTAATTCTAAAAGTTGGCAAATGTGTTTAGCAACCTGTTGAGAATCTTGTCATTTGAACCCTTGTTTGCATCACTCATCAATTGCCAAATGTGTTTTACAATTGAGTTTGTTTTTGATGCGAACCGCTGCTTTCTCAGGAAAATTGGTAGTACCAACGTGTTGTCTGCGGTACTACCGCTCAACGGTACGACCGGCTCGTGGTGTGGTATGACCGCAACCCAGTTGTTCCAATGTTTTGTTGGCGGTACGTTTTTTACAGAACAATGCCTTCTAAGCATGAGTTGCTCTCTTGAGGTGTGATAGTACCGGAGCCTTCATGGTGGAACTACCGCATCGTGGTATGATCGCGTGTCCTTTGGCGGAACTCACGTGTCTTTGTTGGATTGTCGAACATTGCTCAAATCGAGCGGCTTAAAAGGTGGTCGAGCGGCCCAATGAATCTGAGCTATCCCGTGTGTGCGATCGTCGGACTTTACAAATCCTTGGGCGGTAATGCGGCGTTCCTTGAGTGGTACAACCACACACCGGTATTTTCGAATTGTGGCGGAGCGTTTTCGAGAGAGCACCATTTTGGCTCTTTTGAAAGCGGTAGTCTTGCCCTTGGTGGCGATGCGATCGGCCTCGTGATAATACCGCATGTTGGTTAGCGGTAATACCGCTCCACTTTTTCAGCGGCTAGTTCGGGCTGTTGCGGCTAATTCGGCCAGATTGAACCGTCGGCAGTAGTACCGGTAGTTGAGCAGCGGTAATCTTGCTTGTCTTGATTTTTAGTAGACTTTGTCCCAACGGCTTGTTTTTGTATGTGGGCTATAAATACCCACCTTGGCCAGTTGAGGGCAAGTTGCTGGTGCCATATTCATTTCCATTGAGCTAAGAGTAAGCCCTCTACACTCTCTTGTGCATGTGTTGCACTTAGTGAGCTTTGAGAGGCAAACCCTAAGTGCATGTGTTGCCTTAGGTAGTGGATTGTGTATCCACTTGAGCTTAGACACTTGATTAGTTCAAGTGAGAGTCTTCGACTTGTTACTTTTGGTGTTTGCCGACACCTGGGCGGCGTGGATCGTCGTGGTTGGTGATCTTCTCAAAGAAGGTTGTGAGAAGACCAGCGTTTGTTAGTGGCTTGGTGCTCACTATCTCCAGAGTGGAGGAAGAGCAACCATAGTTGATCGAGGTATTGGTTTGGTTTGGAACCGGTCCAAGTGGTTGGACTTACCTCGGAGGTGTTGGCTTAATTAAGTGGAGCGGTCCAGCGTGGTTGGGCTTCGTCAACGTGGATTAGGGAGGCCGGCAAGTCTCCGATCCTGCAGTAAAACATCATCGTGTCATTGTGGTTTGCTTTCTTGTGCTTTACTTTGTGCTATTTACATTACTTGAATTAAATTGCTTGCTTGTTTGTGTATGATTGCTATCTTTTATATAGTCTCATATTGTTGGTGCATAGTAAAAACTAGTTGATTTAGGCTTTAATTGTGCAAAACCGAATTGATTTACAATTCCGCATAAAACTTGGTTTTAGCCAAAGAAGTTTTAAAACCGCCTATTCACCCCTCTCTAGTCGGCCTCCTCGATCTTACACTTACCCTCTATGACTGCTGGCTGGATGGATCGATCGATAGATCTGGAGGTGGGGAATGGGGTTGTGTTTGGGTGTGACTGCTACATGGTATGTTCCTAAATATATTTTTTGTTTTCGATATGTATGATGCAAGGTATGCTGCTGAAAAACCACATTCATGCAACCTTAAGAAGTGTCAATCTGAGGGAGGCAATATTTAGTTGCCTCCTAGAGAGGATCTTAACAACTAGTTTTCTGTTAATAGTAAGTCTGATCACCATCTATTCTTAGGATAAATAACACCATATAAGTGTTTCATGGATATAGGTGAGTTTCTATAGGTTGCTACTCTTATCTGCTTGACATGAAAATCGCAAATGTTACTAGTTGTATTCACTGATGAGATATGAAATGAATCTCCACGGACGACATGGATAGCGGTGAGTTTCTCTGAGTTCTTTGCATTTATCTGCTTTATAGATAGAGAGTTAACCATTAAGGAAAACTCTTTTTTACATCCTAACATGATATCGTCAACTTACCATATATTGTTATCTTATTACCATTCATGTTTCAACATATTTTATATGTTTCAGTGGACTTGTATTCAAGTATATATTATCCATGAGAATTTTGTCTCAAACCTTGTGAGAGTTTTCCAAACAGTGGCCGTCTCCTCCCCGAGCCCGCCTCCCCTTTCCTCTATTCTTGATCTCTTCTCTATAAAATCTCTAAGCGATATCTGCTTTTGCCTTTAAAACCAGACTTCACACACACACACACACATACATACATACATACATATATACATACATACATATATATATATATATATATATATATATATATATATATATATATATATATATATATAGACACACACACATAGTTTGTAGCCTTTGTTAGCTAACTCGAGGCACGATCAATTCAGCTAGCTAGCTCGCTCCTTGGTCATTCATCCAAAACGTTCAGGTGAAACACAGCCTACTTCGTCGATCGACACCTTTGGAGGTGTCGATTTGCTTCATACCTTAGCATGAAGCAAATGGTACCTCAGTGTATCGAGATCGATAAATAACCGATTTCCTAACCTACTTTGTCGATCTGGCGTATGAAACAAATCGTACACTCGAGTGTGTCGGGTTCGATGAAGTAGGCCGTGGTTTACGAGCGTTTAGGATGAGCGGCCAAGCAATGAGCTAGCTAAGCTGAATCGAGGCATCGGTTAACTAACGAACAATCTGAACTATACACACACACACACACACACATACACACGAAGTTGGTTTTAAAGGCAAAAGCGACCCTTTGCTTGGAATTTTGTAGAAGAGGCTATCACAGAGCGGTTCCAAATACCAGCAAATGCGTGAAGAGGCTATCACGAGCGAGTTCAAAATACTAACCATCGTGAAGAGTCTATCACAGATGGTTCCAAATACGAACCGTCTGTGATGACCTAATGTCATCACTGACCCATAAACTCAGACGGCTCACGAAACCGTATGTGATGATATTTTTGAATTGTCTGTAAAGACGTTTTCTGTAGTAGTGACTACTACTGGCCCGGCAAGGGTTTGGGCTTGTGAGGACCTCTCTCGGGATGCACTGGGAAACGCCTCCCAGGACCTCTTAGGGAGGTCCAATAGGATCACCCGGAGGTTCTGGGAGGTCCTCCAAGTATATACTGAGAGGAGGTGCGCGGGATCTCCCGGAGATCTTGAAGACCTCCTAGAGTGCAGGCGTAATGCCTTGAGCTAGTCTCAGGATTCCAAGCTAGCTCGCACAAACAACATATGTGTAATCACAACCACATGGCCAAATAACATATGAAGCAGATAAATTAACATATATTAAACAAAGACCTTATGGTCAAGGTTGCTTCTGAGAGGTTTGCCAACTTGGGCTTACAAAACCGACACAAAAGAACTTTATAGAGGAACACCAAAGAGCATACAAGGCCACCACTGCAAGCCCACAGTTTGTCAGTGGAGGGCGTCCTAGGCAACCGGGTCATCAAGAACTCCTCCTCGAAGAGATCTGAGTATCCTGCACTTGTTCATCTTCGACCCTTTGCTTTAACACAAAGCTTAAAGCTATGAGTACTTTGAATGTACTCAGCAAATTGCAGGGAACAATTATGCAGATAATATTCATGCATTGGCTTAACAATCTGTAGGGTTAGTTGCAAAAAGCAAAATCTGACAGTAAATAACAAGTATAGATTGCAAAGCTCAAGTTAAAACAATAATACATAAATACATTTGTTTAAAAAGAAGGGGGAGTGAGCACCAACTCACTTCCAAAGCCACTTGGGGGAGGTCTGGTCGCACCCACGACCAGAACCTCTCCCAAGACCACTCTGGAGCACCAACTCCAGATCTCCCAAGGGCCAGCCTAGGTTCCAGGACCTCCCTAGAGCACCCACTCCAGAGCACCCTAGACCACCCTAGGGTTCATAAAACCTCCACGGCCAACCGAGGACATCACAAGCACTCGGAGCCACCCAGAATACTTGCAGACATCCTAAGCTAGCCATGGAACACAAATTTTGAGAAGTCTACGCCCTTGCACCATTTTCACAGGGCATGTCCATGACCAAGGACTTAGCTATTGAATAGATTGATACTCTGCGGTGTACAACTTTACCACAATTCACGACCTCTCTAGCGGGCGGGTTCCGTCGGAACCCTTGCTCACTTCAAAGGTGAGCAATCTAGAGAGCGCAAAGGCCTTTACAATACCACCTCCTATCACCAAAACCGCCTCGATGAACTTTATTCCGAGTCATGGACGTACTGCTACCATCAACCCAAAGCTCACCGTTGTGGGGATAACACCTTTCGGACATGGGCGTCTTTGCTACCATCGTGCGAAAAAGGCCTCGACAGAACATGGACATGCGGCTACCATCGTCTGCGCCCTAAAGCATCTGCGGCATGGTGTTAGAATGTGACAAATTAGTTGGCCCAGACCACCCCCCCCATAAAGTGATCTTGTGGTTGCACGAAAAGGCCGAGATCAGCGAGAACACAAAGTTAAGTCCTTAATCCACTCGAGCAAGGCAACCTCATCCCATTGTGCACACGGCACCCCTTTCTTGCCACGATCACTTGCTCGGTGTGAAAACATTTTGGGTTCAACCCGGCCACTGGACCACCCAGTCCAGGCACTGCAAATTTTAACAAAGGTGGCATCGCACCACAATCAACACAGATATGGCATCAGCACCACAGCTGCTTAATGGTGGCACCAACCACAGTTCCATAGTTCCATTAGTCAAGTTATTAGAGAAGAAATATGATTCCCAAGACCCCCGGTTCTAAAAGCAAGACTAAGCATAAACATACGGTCCCATGTTGGCAATACCAAACAATACCAACTAAAATATCCATTCTAAGGCGTCTAAGAGGATCATGTCAACATGTCAAATACAATTATCCAAGGAGGCATATTGTCAAGTAGGAAATTATCTACTGCCCAAACCATTTCTTATAAAAATAGCCATGCATGATTAAGTAAAGCAAAATACATTTGAAAAGCTAGGCTCAATATGATCAAAGGTCTGCGACTTGCCTTCCTTGAGAAGTGGTGAACCTTCAATAGAAACAACTTGGTCCAAGTACTCTTCCTCAAACTAGGGATCTACACATTCGCCAAAGAACCAAATAAGCAAACCCGCTCCAAGCAAAGAACTCCAAAAGACCTTAAAGGACTTAAACGAACTCAAACAAAAACCAAGAAGCAAGAGGTCCTGGCTGAGAGGGGAGGTCCAACCCGAAAGAGGGTCGTCCTTGCAAAAAGATCCGCAGGAACCAACAGAGAGGCCTTCTTGGCAGTGAAGAGGTGATGGAGTAGCTTCAAAGAACTCCTTGGTGAGGTCTCGAGCAAGGAGATAATTAGGCGAGAGCAGGGAAGTTAGAAATGAGCAAAAGGGTGACAAAGGGAGACACGCCCAGGCTATTTATAGCCGAAGCTGGTGGGAAAACAGTGAGGGGCTTGTGCAAACGTGTCAAAGATCGGTGGTAGACAGGACAAGGTTAGGACAGTGTATGCCATCAAAAGAATAAAACAAAGTACCTCGAGATGTATTGCATTTAATGTGATACAATGACCATTAAATGTGCACGAGTTTTGAGGCGGAAGAATGGGGAAAAGTGAGCAAAGGTGACAAGTGGGGCGATCAAACTCAAGAAACAGATCGATCAAAGGGTTGGTCTCGGCCGCAAGGGAGGTCTTTTCAAAAGACCGAGGGTCCCGACCTCTAAGGAGGTCCGACCACAAGGAGGTCTTGAGGCGAGGAGGTCCTTAAGATAACGAGGAGGTCTGAGGACAAGAGGTCCAAAATGCGAGGAGGTCTTGAGGATAGGAGGTCCAAAGACACGAGGAGGTCTGAGGGCAGGAGGTCCAAAAGACACGCTCCACAGTTCACAAGAGGTCCGAGGGTCAAGATCTCTCGAGGAGGTCCTAACGGTCCAAGATCTACAAGGGAGATCACCACGGTTAGATCCACAAAGGAGGTCTGACGGTCGGATCAATTCAAGGGAGGTCTGACGGTCGAGATCTCTCAAGGGAGGTCTGACGGTCGGATCAAATCAAGGGAGGTCGGCGGTCGGATCAAATCAAGTAGAGGTCCCGGTCGGTCGATCAAATCAAGGGAGGTCTGGCGGTTAGATCTCTCAAGGAGAGGTCTGGCAGTCGGATCAAATCAAGGGAGGTCTGACAGTCGAGATCTCTCAAGGGAGGTCCTAACGGTCGGATCAAATCAAGGGAGGTCTGACGGTCACGGAATCACCGAATTTGAATTTCAAGATTCAAGGACATTTGAAATACAAACCGAGTGGTCTAAGACCCAAGAGAGGAGGTCCTAGACCCACAAAGGAGGTGCAGGCAAGAGGAGGACCCGGCACAAGGGAGGTCTTGGAAAGGGGAGGTCCAAGAGAAGACACCAGGTGTGATCCAAAGAGAACGAGGAGGTCTAGAAAAGGACGAACTAAACCAAAGGGCACACAAGGCGAACACAGAAAAGAGAACTAAAACTAGAGAGCACCAGAGAACCCTAAAGGACAAAGAACACAAACCAAAAGGACTTAGTTGAGGTTTGGTTAGTTCAAATTAAGCTCCCAAATTTCCAAAATTCCAAGTTAAGCTTGAGCAACTTAGCAAACCAAATGGTTTATTTTTAGTTTTAAAATCTAGCAAGAAACTTTAGGACAAATGGGACGTTACAGGGCTTCACTAATTGTCTGATGAATGGTTGGTTTATGTTCTGATGCTTGTTGATGTTTATTTATGCAAGGTGAATGCTAGAGGTGAGCTAATGCTTCTTCATGCATGGTGGGTTGATGGATGTGGTTTGTGCTCCTTGAGCTTTGGCCTAAAGGTGACGGTGGGTGTGGTTCCTAAGCATTAAGGTATACTACTCGTTCTATATATCTAGTTTCTCCCCTTGCTCTATGATGTGAAAATGGATGATGATATGGTTATGCTGGACATTCTATGGGCATGGTTGATTTATGAGGTGGGTTTTGGAGTGGGCAAAAATTAGCAGTGGGAAAAGATGGTGGTTACCTAGTTGGACTTGGTCGGTTTTGGGTTGTGGATGACAGTGGGTGATGATGATGGTGCTCTCTTTGGTGCTTCTGGTCCCTTTTGTCGGCCAGGCTTGGTCTTGGTTGTCGTCGACGGCTGCAAAGCTTCATTTGCTGTTTCTTATTGCAAGTGAAGTCAGCAGATAACAAAGTAACACAAGACTAGCTAAAGGAAAAGGTTAGATGTGCTAGAAATTTGATTTATTGTTTTCTTGTAAGTTGAACAGTGGAACAATTACAATCAGTTTATACCACTTCTTTGAATTTCTTGTGTTACCAGACAAGTGAATGCAGTATGTTGAATGCTTTCGGAATGATACTCATGTGATTCCAGAAATGCCAAAAAAACTGGATCTTGTTCAAGTGCAAATGTGCAATCAATGGAACATGTGATTGCCTAATAGATAGGTGATTTAACATTCAACAAGTCTTACAATATATCTTCATTTGTGTTTTATTTACAGTACCAAGTGCTCAAAGAGTTCAGTCTGACAAGTATCCTAACAATACCAACGTGCATTCTTTGTTTATTTTCTTGTGTGAAAGCAATTACTGATTTCTAGTTGATTGATAACTATCTTTGTTGTTGACCACAGATGTTTGTTGGTGGCCTTGACCCCAATGTAACTGAAGATGTGTTGACTTTTAGGGACAGTTATGTTATAGGCACACAGCTCTTTTTTTAGTTTTTGTCATGTAACCCCTCAAATTGAAATAGATTTTGGGTGGATGAAGTTAGAACCTTGTTATTCACACTCATGTAGTTTAGGTTTTATTAGTCATCATACAAATAATAATTTACATGGTAAAAGGGAATTTAATTAAAAAATAATTTGGTAGAAGTAAAATCGAAACCTTTCCATGTTGGAGATTTTGAGCACAATCTTTTTAATTAATAGAAACTTTTTAATCAATCAAAGTGACTTATATTGGAATTACCTCGAAGAAACATTGGCGCAAAAATGCTAGTGTCCCATTGAGTAAACATTAGATGAATTGAAGGTTAACATTGCTAACCTTAGTCAAGAGATGTTGTTCAACTATTTATAGGCACTAATTTTTGTTTGTATCCTTCTTTGGAATGCAGAACTAGCAAATTCTAATGTTTTGTATTGATCTATGAGAATCTAATCTATGTACGGTTGTCTTCCTTTGCGATGAGATGCAATGAATCCATCTCAACATTTGGTTCTTGCGATTGATCGAGCCAATGGGTGAGATCTTTGTTAAGCTATAGAGCTTTCGATGCATGTGCGGACGATATTTCCAGATTTGTAGTACTCGATTTTGACTACCTTATATCATGGTTTCCATTATGCAATATGTTTGGTGAACCTGAGCTGATGATTAAAGACAAAATTTGTCTTTGCCATGTAAAAGGCAGCGTAGCCCATTTGTCTAGCACATTATCTAGGTTTCTACAATTTCATTGTATGATTACATTTGGGCAAAGCCAATCATATCTAGCATCTTGATGCTAACCCACATCTTGCATTTACTTTATACACACTTTGCTTTGTATTATATGGCACTATCTCTCCACCGATTCATGTTCAATGTTGGTTTTGTCATTTTTGCATCCATTCTTTGAGCTTCTTGATAATGTAATTGATGAGGTAATTAGCAAGGTGTACTTAGCTTAAATGCTAAAAGAAATTGAGATTGAACATGAATGCTAAGTGTGGTTTATTTTGTTGCATATTCTCTGTAAAATTTGAACAATGGGGCAACATTTGTTCGTGTTAATAAATTTACAATTAACGATCTTATGGTGTTTCACATGGACTAGATGATGGAGGGGAATGGATCGAGGCGCTAAGGCGTTGCTGAGCTTTGTGTTTTCGGATAAGCAGTCTGATGCTTTCATTGGGCAATGTATGGCATTGGTGTCTTTCCTCTAATTCCTTGTCAAATTGTCTCTGCTCATGAGGCACTGAGACATTGACTGAGATTTGGGTTTTCAGATAAGCAGTCTGATGTAGTTTACATTTAAACCATTCTTTATAATAAACAATTAAACCATTCTTTATTCACATTCCATGATTTCTATATAGCCCATTGAACTGAAATTCTATTTTTTTTTCTAGATCACTCAGGTCTATGGATTTTGTGACTGCTGCTTACGGAAGTGAGTACCATCTTTGCATATTGCTATAACTTTCTTATGGCGTGAATTCTCATCCTATGTTTATTCTTTTAGGTGATGAAAGTAACATGCTGAGTTCTCGTATTATTGACTATCAGAGATTTGTAGTCTAGCCTTCCTGTTAGATTGTGAAGTTGTTGTCCAAAGATTATTAGATATTTTCTTACATAACAGAATTACTAAACATTGTCTTACATAACATCCAATATCATTTTTTTTCCTTTTTAGACATAAGCATACATAATCTACATCCCATATCAATTGTCTCTGCTCTTTTCATTCAAAATTAGTGTTCTTATTATACTCATGAGCAGATTGACCTCCCAGTGAGCAAAACTATAGTTAGAGATCAATTCTTTTGGGTAAGTGTACATTTGTAGATTCCATCAATTCTCTTGTTGATGTAGAGAGTTTATTTTCTTATCGAGTTGTTCGAATGTGTTATTTAACTACTCTGTAATTTTTTATGGCTTTAAATCAACTTTCAGATACCATGATATAGGCAATCTTGAAATTAATCCTGAGGAATTTGCAAGGACATTATGTGACGATTTGAACATTACAGATCCTGAAGTTGGGGCTTGGGGTATGCCTCCAAATCTTGAATTCCTGAAGAGCTTATTGCACTTTGCTTTTGGAACACTTAATTCAATTAGAGCATCATCTTTAGGAATGGTGTTTTCCTTGACACCCCATCCCTATTTACACACTGAGAATTCCCTCTAAATTGTACTCCCTTCGGATCTGTTTACTTGATGTCCACGAGAGATAAACAAGAGAGGGGACGTCAACTATTAAAATACAGAGGGAGTAATTGAGATGGAATGATAAAATTGTTGCAGCTATATTAGGCTTCTATACAAATGTTAATACCTCCCCTGTCCCTTCCCTTTGAACCTTTGAAACATACTGAGATATGCATGTATGATTTAGGTTGCACATTATTTTAAGTAATATTTGACTCAACATACATGAACCCTTTTAGTTTATGTGCCTATGGGGCCCCAATTCCTTTGTTCTATTTTAGGGATTGGATAGTAGTTTATGTGGAAGGGGAAAAGAATGACAATGTTTATTACAAAATGGTTGTGAGCACTACATGAGTGAAAACATACTCTTTATTCTTTGTTTGTTCCTTTGCCTTTTTTAAGTTACATTATGTTAATATGTTGTATTGTGAGCTGCAATATGTTGTATTATGCCATTCCTATCAACCTTGGGTACTTGGTGTCTTGGTCTGTGGTAAGCTTTTGTGTGTCAATTGTGAACTCGAACATTATGTCAATGTTGTTGTCGAATCTATATATGTAATGATTTGTGCATTGGTGATACCTTGTGGTGGAATATGCATTATATGAAATCGCATTGTATGTATAAATATGCATTCTAGAAACCGTTTATTTCCCAAGTGTCAGCACGGAAATAGTTGGGAACAACCTACTATTCCCGAGTGTTAGCACGGAAACACTCAGGAACAACCTACTATTCCTGAGTGTCAGCACGGAAACACTCGGGAAAAGCATACTATTCCCGAGTGTCCTTGGTCGATATACACTCGGGAAAGTATTCTGTTACGGTGAGTGAACCCATTGTGCAAACTATTCTCCCGAGTGTTTTATTTTTCCTGAGTGTACATCCGAACACTCGGGAAAGTTATTTCTCCCGAGTGTAAATCTCGGAACACTCGGGAAACTAGTTATTACCCCGACTAAACTATCCCGAGTGATTTTTCCCGACGGCCGACCTTCGGAAATTAATTTCCCGGGTGTTTTGGGGACTTTCCCGAGTGTTTCGGGCACTTGGGAAAGGAACGGATTCTGGTAGTGCCTAAGAGAGAAATAACTGAGTTTTGCCACTCGCACCAGCATTTTTTCTTTTCTTTTGCCCCAAAACCGCATATAAAAAAACCATTTTGTCCTCCTTCCTCATCTCTCCTCCCATCCTCCCCGTGTCCCCATCTCCCTTTCTCTCCCTGCTACCACGATGTCCTACACGGCATTGCAACATGAGCCTCTTGATTTTTCTGTAGTCGACCAGCTGCTCGACGGAGCCGTGTATGTCTAGGACTCCAGGCCCTATCTCACACTACTACACAAAGGGTCATCACAGACGGTTCTAAACCGTCATCACAGACGGTTTCTGAACCGTCTAGATTTATGTGTCTGTGATAACAGGCGGACATCACAGACGGTTTTCAAACCGTCTGTGAAAAAAAGCTATCATAGACGGTTCTCAACAAGAACCGTCTATGATAGTTACTATCATAGACGTTTCTTGTTGAGAACCATCTGTGATAGTCTATTTTCATATACTGTTCTTGTTCGTAATATGTCGTGATAGTTTTTCTATTAAAAACGGATTTTGAATGTTTCAAAAACATCTGCTACTATATGTCCCGATATTTTAGACACGGTGTTTGTCTTTGCGCTACCTGTTTGACCATATGCAAAAAAAAATACATGCTATTACAGATAAAACAAAAAGAAAAGAGAACACATTCAGCGAGTTCATGGAATGCTCTCCAAGTACATAAACGTTTCTGTTTTACCTTAGCAAGGTAGACGATGCGAAGAACTAATAAACGATTGAAGACTCTCTTGTGGACCAACCCAAAGGCTTGGCATCTACCAGCGAATCCTCAAACTGACCTTCATGTTCAAAGGACCACTAAGTTAAAAAGGGAAGGGAGCAGAGCGGAGCACAAAAATATGGAGAAAGGAAACTAACAGGAGGACATCACAACTTCGCAACATGGTGCACTTGGTAGACCTACACAAATTCAAAAAATCGTATTAATCAAGGCATAAATGCAAATCTACATCACGAACGGAGACCGGAGGAGAGATGAAGGGCGGATCGCTAGCTACCGTCGGTGCCATGGACTCTGTGGAGCAGAGGAGGCCAGCGCGAGCAAGCGGAGGACCGAAGGGGACGATCTCCACCTCGGCCGAGCTGAGCAGCCATAGCAGCATGTGGGAGCCTCGCCCCAGCGTGTCCTACCTTGACTCGGCTATAATATATAAGGACAGCGCCAAAATATTTTGCCTCCCGCGCGTGCGTTCAAAATTTTTTCAAATTCCCGCACTGCGAATCACAGACGGTTTTTGTATGAAACCGTGTATGATGACATATCACAGACGGTTCGTATCACGAACCGTCTGTGATACTTCATGGACGGCTCTACCATGTCCCTGACGTGGTAGCCAATCCTCTACCGCGTCCCTAACGTGGCAACCAATCCTCTGTCATTGTACACAATCTTCTGCATGGCGACCAATCCTCTGTTGTGGCACAATCTCTCGCCGCATGACACAATCCTCTGCAGTGGCGACCTATCCTCCTTTGTGGCACAATCCTCTGCCGCGGCATACAATCCTCTGCCATGGCACAATCCTCTGCCGTGGCATACAATCCTCTGCCATGGCAACCAATCCTCTACCGTGGCACACAATCCTCTGTCGTGGCAGCCAATCCTCTGCTGTGGCACAATCCTCTGCCGCGGCACACAATCCTCTACCGTGGTAGCCAATCCTCTGCCGCGGCACACAATCCTCTACCGTAGCAGTCAATCCTCTGCCATGGCAGACAATCATCTACTGCGGCACACAATCCTCTGCCATGGCACACAATCCTCTGCCGCACCTCTGTCGTGGCACACAATCCATGGTAAAATCAGAGAGTAAGGAAAATTCCAAGCCATGGTAAAATTCCAAGTCACAGACGGTTTTTAATATAAACAGTCTATGATATACAGAGCCATCATAGAGGAACCGTCTGTGATGAGGCGTCTAGTATAGCTTATTTTGTAGTAGTGTCACCTTCACGTCCCCCTTGACTCTCTCCCACATCTCTCATCCGTTTCCATGGCCAAGGACGATGCCAGCAAATCCACAAGGTCGTGATGTTTCGGCACAAGACCTCTTATACTCTTATATCTCTTCTTATACGCAGCAGCCCTTGAATCTGATTAGAGTTTATAAGATACGACACGAGCGTGCACGGTATCAAGAACGAAGTAGATGAATCTCGTAGAGAGAAGCAACCATGATGAGATAGAAAGATTTGGTGAAACCAACCACAAATTTCTTAAGGAGACCTCAAAAGATTACAGGGATTGTCGCTCTCTCATAACCCTCTCGAAACTCTTAGGGCCCTTGGATCATTGCCCTATCAGTGGCGGAGCCACATGAGTGCATGGGGTACAGCTGTACCCCCAAAAATTTTGCATGCAAACCTACTATATAGTATATATACCTAGCTAGTATAATACACATGCTATATAATAAATTACACTATGTGTTATTCTCCGCAATCAATAGTCAGCAGCCCACCAATACAAGATATATTTTGTGATGTCGGTTGTACTAAAAACATATAATGTGTTCCATTTGAACATTTACTATGTCATTTAAACTTTTATGTTGGAATGTGTCATTTAAGTTCGCACCTTTATACACACGCAAGTGCGCTTTCAATAGAAATTTTGTAAGGTCACGGATTTGTTCTCGGCCTTCGTCTTTCTAGACATGTGCTAAGGAGACGCACTCCCGTGTGTGTGTGGTGGTGTGTGTGCATGTGCCTTCTTTGTAATCGCAAAAAAAAAAGTTTATACCCCTATCGTGAAATCTTGGCTCCATTGACTCTATACAAGAATCTAGTGCTAAAGAATAATCTAGTCTATAATCCTCTAATCTTCTCATGCCCTATGCTTTGTATGAGGCCCTCTTGCTTGGCTTGTGTCTTTGGTTCATATGGCTATTTCTCATAGGTTTATGTAGTCCCCTTGGTCTTTATCCAAAGAGACGTATGAATCATACTCCAAAGAGGAGTCTTAATCCTATTATAATTTATCTAGCTTTTTTTGTAGCATAGCTCTCTAAATCCTAATAGATTAGGATATGAGTTGTCATACTCAGCAACCTCCCGTCTCTGTCTCGTCATTGGAGCTTGGTAGTATTCACATCTTGTTTGCATCGGATAGACCTGCGACGGAGAAATTGGAAAGGACCGAGGACGATCCTGTGATACACTTGTTTGTAATGTTTGGATGAGTTTTTATGTTGCACCGATGCACCAGGGGCTACTCGGCAGTTTATAATCTCAAGGCCAGGAACCGAATCATGAGTCTACTGAGACCGGCATTCCTTAGTCCCCGTCTCGGCTAAACTTGGGAAGATGGGAAGGGAGGCTACGAAGGAGAGAGGCAAAATGGTCTTTTCGTTAGCAGTTTTGGGGCAAAAGAAAAGAAAAGGAAAATTATATTTGAACACGGTGCTAGGGGCAAAATCCAGCTATTTCATTTTTAAAGGCTTGCTTGGGAACTCCAAATTTCTGGTCCATACCTATGGATAGGTTCCGATTTTGAACAAAAATACCGATCCATCCACTGGGATGGGATAGACCGAAAATTTAAACTTCCCAAACAAGACCTTAGGGATAGTACATCATCAAGTCCAATATTAAAAGTGGGAAATCCTCAAACTCACATTTTAGAGCACGTGCAATGGTATAGACAACTGTTGTTTATAGTATCCGTCCATATCATCTATATACAATATGTCTTGTTTCTCGTGTTACAGTCGACTACTATATGAGAGACGGCCCAATTCTCTATGCACCCTCTCTCTCCTCCACATTATCTTATGTCCTACGTGACAAGGCTTCAGAGACGATTGATACCATACCATTGTACATGTTTTTAGAGGTGTCACATCCTCAATTTTCCCGCAAATAAATTGGCTAAAAGTCCATGCAGAATTTCTTTTTACAAGCAAATGAGATTCAATTGATCGAACATAATATACAGCATGGTACAGTCACTAGTATTACGAGGCAATCGCACATTCGCACCCCACCTTCTAAGTAGGTTCGCGTCGTAAACAAGCCCGCATGTTACCACAAGTTGTTGACTCGTTTGGACTTCAATCGGCATGTACGCGGTGAGTGCCAGTCAGACGCCGGCGGCCAGCAGCCGGCACGCGCGGGTACTACAGCCGCAACCCACTCGACCAATGAAAATGCCAAGATTTCTGTGAACTGTAATGGGGTACTCATCGATGCAATTTAGCACAGCGCTTTTTACCATGATCTCGTATACGATTTTAATTGTTACTAAATGGTTAGAGTTAACTTTATCTCTAACATATGTTATATCATCTTTAGAGACAATATCTCTAATAGATAATCTTTAACGCACTCTCTAATATTTATATTTTATAATTTTTCTTTGAAATGGACATACATATCAACTAGAGTAGATTAATGTATCATATCTTGTTTCGCGTGCACGACAGTCTCTTTAGGAAGAGACGACATGTGCTCTCTCTCTCCTCATCCTCTCTCCCCCACGTAGGATTTTATTGACGTGGCATAGCTAAGAAACGATAATAAATACACTATTGAAAATGACCTAAGTAAAATTATTTCTAGTTGTTGTAAATAGGCATGTTTATGAATGTCTGATTGTGTGAATACTTTATCTAAACAAAGGTCTATTAGGGGCAGTCAGCTCACGAGGCCTATTAATGTAGTTTAGCTCATACGATTTATTGTATCATGAAGGCACACGTTCCCCTATATAAGGAGGGGTAGGAGATGTATATTGTACACACAAGCCTACAAGCAAAAGAGTAATTAATAAAGTTGAGAGAAAACTTAGGACTACACCTTGTGTCTCATGTTCTACTTTTATATTCTTGTGAGTTGAGTGCTTGATCGTCGGCAACGTAACCACGAATATACAACATGTTACGTTGTCATTGATCTAGCTTATCAATTCAAGTTTTTGCGGTGATATTTTTGTTTGTAGATTGGTTCTAGTTCTATCCTATGTCGTTGCTTTCTCTCCTGTTGTCGGGCGGCCAGGCGCATGCCTCCGCGTGCACGCCGACCACGGCGTTCCCCCGGCTAACCGGCTGCACACCTCCGCATACACGCCGGCGTGCTGGGGCCGAGATCAATCGGGCATAGCCGATCGCCCCACCGGACTAGGTGTCGTTGATCACCCCGCCGGACTAGGTGCCGCCACCACGGCACACCACCGGCAAACCGAGCCAAACGGTTGTACGCCTTCGCGAATGTGCCGTCGATCGTCACCGAGATAAAAAAAAATACATGCCTCCACATGCGCCATCGACCGCCCTAGACATACGACGGTGCACCTCCACGCACTGGCTACTGGTCGCTGATGGGCCGATCGGACGTGCGCCTCCACACACACGCTGCCGGCTGCTACCGTCAAAGACGACGACACGTATGCCTCAGCGTGCGTGCCACCACCACCCCAATCCACCGGCAAAGGTGTTGGCCTCGCCGGTATCTACTACTCACGCGAACCTCTGAAACTCGACCAAAATAGAAGATGAACACACATAAGCAAATTTTGGTGCTGTCCAACTTGCCGCACAGCATTTTCTCATGTATTCTTCTCCTCTTATACTGAATAAAAGACTCGCTAATTTACATGCAACTAATAGCTCTAATGTGTTACTAGTAACTCCATGCATGAACTCAGCCATAATCGAAGCACTCAATGCTCATGGCACTAATGCAAAACAAGTAACTCAAGCAACGAACTAATGCACATGACTGCCATGCAAACAAACCAATTAAGTCAAGATTATAGCTACCAATTTCCCCCCTAATCTTGACATGTCGACTCACCATTGCGGATCGCCTGCAACCTCTTACCACGCACAGCGGCTTTCTCCTTGTTGCCACACATAGCGGCTCCTCTTGCATGACTCATCGCGCCATTCGCGGTCTTCAGCACTTATCTTCAAGAAATTCCACCTTCCCACTCGGCATGGGTTAGCAACACAAGTTCCCTTTATGTGTCGTCGAATCCATGCTCGCAGCCGTTTGCACGACTCATCGCGCCATTAGCGGTCTTCAACACTTATCTTCAAGAAGTTCCGCCTCCCCACTCGGCAAGAGTTAGCAACACGAGTTCCCTTTATGTGTCGCCAAATCCATGCAGCCGCTTCTCTACTACGCGATGCACTCTTTGAGGGACAGTAAAGTCGCCCTCGTCACGCGATCACTCTTGAGGGACAATACATTCGCCCTCGCCATTAGCGACCGTGACCATGGGAGCCACCGCAGCCCATGCACCTAGTAGTTCTTTTCCCAGAGACACAGAGGTGGATAGTACATTCGCCCATCTTGTTTTGCCGGT
Source organism: Phyllostachys edulis (assembly GCA_036346405.1). Taxonomy (NCBI): domain Eukaryota; kingdom Viridiplantae; phylum Streptophyta; class Magnoliopsida; order Poales; family Poaceae; genus Phyllostachys; species Phyllostachys edulis. Next base: position 52,028,902 of record CM070547.1, on the reverse strand, counting down.
TGACGATGACTTTCCTTAGTAGCAGAATTTAGGAGAAATGCCGCCGCCACTCTTCACTACTACCTTTTTGTCGCCACAACTTCGTCGCCGGTGGTACAACTCACCTGATGACTCCGACCTCCGATTTTTCTTGCGACAATGGCCTCCATGCCATCATCGTTTGTCGGCCTCATCCTGACTCGTTTCCCGATGGCTTCGCACCGCCTCACCTTGCCGTCGCCGGCCTCCACCTCCCGTGGAGACTGCCGTTGTCGGCCAACTCCGCGGCAACCACGTCGCCGCTACCGGTGTGCACATCACGTGTGATTCCGGCACACCACGCTGGCCTCGCTCTGACCGCGTGGACCTTCATCGTCGTGTTCTTGAGCGCATGGTGCTGCAGCTGACTCATCGCCGGCAACTGTGCACCTTCATCCAAACGCCCGACTTCTCCTCATCGTGGAGCCGCATGCTCCACGCAGACATACCGGCCGCGTCGTCGCCACGTTCGCAAAGACCTGCATGGCGCTACACTACTATGGCTCCTCCCGCGACACCACGCGACGCCCGCCGCCCGTCTTTGCGATCATTGCGGCGCCTCACGTGCATGCCGCGCCCTCGCACGCACGCATGGTCGATCGCACACGCCGCGCCTACTACGCCGCTGTCTCGGCGTCCGCTCTCTCTTGTGGCGCTTCGTCGCCCTGTCGCCGGCCATTGTCGTCGACGCTTCGCCGCTTTGTGCACCTTCGCACCTTGTCTGCCGCCCGTTAGGCGCCACATCTCCGTCGCGCTATTGAGTGCCGCCGCATCCGAGCCGAGCCACGTATGCCCTGGGTCGAGCCGTTGTCGCACCGCTTGGGGCTGAGCCGCTGCGCCGCGACCATGTTGCGCTCTAGCTGCTCCTGCTGGTCCTCGATCAAGCGTGCCGCCATCGCCAGTTCGCCCACTCATTGGTACCAAGCCAGATCGGCGGCGACGATATGCTCGCCACGGCGCCACCGGGTGGACACTCTCCTCACATTGAACCTCGCTCGATACCAATTGTTGGCCTCGCATGAGATCTACTACTCACGCGAACCTCTCAAACTTCGAACACAATAGAAGATAAACACACAGAGGCAAATTTTGGTCTGTCCAACTTGTTTGCTGACATTTTCTCATATATTCTTCTCCTCTTATCTTGAACAAAAGACTCACTAATTTACATGCAACTAATAGCTCTAATGCGTTACTAGTAACTCCATGCATGAACTCAGCCATAACGGAAGAACTCAATGCTCATGGCACTAATGCAAAACAAGTAACTCAAGCAACGAACTAATGCACATGACTGCCATGGAAACAAACCAATTAAGTCAAGATTATAGCCAACAAAAGGCACACCACCGCTTGCATCGTTATCGTCGTGATCTCGCCCCTGCCAATCTTTCGTCACCTCCATGTCGTCCTTCATCGGGCTAGGGTTCGCCGTCGTTGCCTCAGCACCGCCGTCGAAGTCCACCGGGCACTTGGCCTCTCCGTCGAAGTCCACTGTTCACAAGACAAAGTTGACTAGGGTTTGGTTGCCGTCGAAGTCCACTGTTCACAAGACACTGTTCACTCGGTGGATGCATGTATGTGTATTATCCAAGGTTCAAGAAAGCACTAGGTGCTAGGCGGGCGGTGGCCCAGGGCCTAGTGCCTAGGCGGCACCTAGGCGGCGTCCAGGTGGTCGGCTTGGCTACGGTCTAGATAAACCCATACCATGAATAATATGATGAATTGAGTAAGCATCAGTCATCAAATTGAGCAAGATAGAAGGGAAATTACCTGAAAAAGAAAGACATGGGCAATTTGATGTAGTCATGCATATTATCTCCCCTCCACGAGCTTGATGTAAACATGTATGTGATCAAATAATGTTGTAAACCTTCATATTTAATCAATGATGAGGTATTTTGCTATTATGTGAGAAAGAATGTATGAATGATTCATGAATGAATGAAAGTATGAAACATATGCAGCCACACGTCTCAAAGAAAGTATGAAAGCAAAAAATGTGTCCATTTGGGGGATTTGTTCACTTGATGATAAGTGGATAGTTGTAAACTTAATCTAAACAGGTCAATTTAGGGAATAAAAAAACCTGATGATGAATAGATGAAGTCATGAAACATTGATGAGTCAGGTCGACCAGATAAAGATGAAATATGGATATGCAAGTAATGCAACAAATGATGTGAGTGCATAGAAGCACCAGTTAATCATCAAAATTATGATTCTTGTAAGTTCAAGTCGTATGCTCAGGAGTCAGGACTCAGTCACTCAGGAGTCACACATATCTTGTAAGTTCACATATCACACATATCTTGTAAGTTCACAAAAAGCAAGCAAATCATCATCAGGAATAATTCAGTATTCACAATCAAAACTGAAATTAGCAGTCACAGGCTCACAGCAGAGCACTATCATAGAAGAGCTCGATTCGGCTGCATCAGAGCACCATCATAGGCTCACAGCAAGGCACCTTCACAGTAGAGCACCATCACAATTAGCGACAACCCAGCGTACTGGGGCAAAGCAACAGAGCGAGAAAGCAAGAGGAGGGAGCTGCGCTAGGGGAGCGAGAGAGCAAGTAGAGCAAATGGCGCTAAGGGGCGGGAAGAGAGGGAAAGCCACACAGCAGGAGAGAGAGGGAGGGCGGGCAGCTGGAGAAGAGAGGGAGAGGGGAGGGCGGCGACAGGGAGAAGAGGGGAGAGGGAAGGAAGGCGGAGGGGGGAGCAGCGTACCTTGATTTGACAGTGGAGATGGCTGGGCGAGGTCGATTCGGAGGCGGCGAGGTCGATTCGGCAGCAGAGATGACTAGGCGAGCTCGATTCAGCAGCGGAGAGGCCGAATCGGTGGGACAAGATAGCCGGAACTCAGGGCGAACTCGATTCAGTGGCGCAGAGGCCAAACCCTAGCGCGCCACGACAATTGGATGGGGTCGGGGCGTCGGGCTCGGGCGTAGTCCTTTATGCTCCTGCCTCGGCGCCCACCTTACGCCGCCTCGCCGTGAGCCACCGAGGACCAGCTTTGACCGCCCAGCTGGTCCAAGGCGGCCATCCCACCTAGCCCGCCGCCTTGGTGGAAATTGGTGCGGCAGCACACCGCCTCGCGCCTAGGCACCGCCTAGTCAGCGCCCAGCACCTACTTCTTGAACCTTGGTATTATCCACTAAGAATCATGCCTTTGTTAAGCGGATTTCACATATGATTGTGCTAAGGGACAAATTCCTGGATCATAGGATCCAATCCATACGAATGGGTAATGCTATAGAGTTTACCTCAAAAGTCATTATTGCATGGTCTTAGGTATAATGGTGGAACATTCGGTCCTGCATGTTCATACTCAAAATAGACTTACTGAATCATTAATCAAGAGGATCATGATGATCGCTTGACCCTTGTTAATGAACTCAAAACTGTCAACTACATGTTGGAGACACGCTGTATTACATGCATCGACATTAATACAACTCCCGCCATCTTCATACCATAAGTTTTCACCTTTCTAGTTAGTGCGTGGGAAAGAGCCAAGTATTCCCCATCTGTGTAAATTCGGTTGTATCGTATACATACCTATCTCACCACCTCAACGTACGTCAATGGGCCCTGTTGTAAATTGGGAATTTACATGAGATTTGAGTCTCCGTCTATAATAAAATATTTGGAGTCCATGGTAGGGGATCTTCTAAAAGCAATATACACTTATTATGTGTTTAATGAAGAACTATTCTCAGCATTAGGGAGAGGAAATGACCTAAATTCGAATGCCGAGAACTATCAAGGCATGATAGCAGTCTTCATAATGTTGATCCACACACTGAACAATCTAAACAAGAGGTTCAAAGGATAATAGATTTGCAAAGTCTTAAAATAAGCTGCCAGATTCATTCATGGATCATAAAGGAGTTACAAAATCGCATATACCAGCGGTAAATGCACCTAAAAGAGTGGAACCATCCCGAGTTTTGGGTTCTACATCAGACTCCACCACTCAAAGAGAAGAGGGGAGACCTCCATGTTCTAAAGGATCTCAGATCGCGGAGGAGTCTGCAAAAGAGATGCATTGAACACAGGGAAAACTCAATGAACTGAACAAGAATGAGAAACATTTAGTGGATATTGCACCTAACATAGTAGCATAAGGGGTGGCACCCCATACAGGAGTACAGGGGGAGGCGCCTAGTGTAGGGGAGAGCGCACCCACTGACACTAGGGCAACGAAACACTCAGACTCTGCCATAGTGGAAATAGTGGAGAGCTAATTGATTTAAATAAAGTGCCAATCGAATTAGATAAAAGATTTTGCCAAAAACTATATGGAAATAGGATATGTCTTTTTATAGAAAAGTATGTGCTAATACCAACTGCTTCACGACTAATATTACTTTCCATATTGAAAATTCAGATCCAGAACTAAAGATGATTGCAGAGTGCAAGAATCGTCATCATTGAGATAAATGGACGGAAGCAATCGAGAATGAACTAAACTTGCTAAACAAAAGGAAAGTTTTTGGACTAGTGGTCAAGACACCTCATGATGTTATTCTTCTTGGATACAAGTGGGTATTCATAAGAAAGAGGAATGAATATAAGCAAGTGGTGAGGTACAAAGCGAGATTAGTAGCACAAGGGTTTACGTAGAGACCCGACATCGATTTCGATGAAACTTACTTTCCTGTAATGGATGACACAACATGTCGTTACTTGATAGCTATGGCAGTAGGAATGAATTTGAAAATGAAACTTGTGGATGTTGTGACTATGTATCTGTATGGGTCACTTGATTCTAAAATGTATATGAAGATTCTAGAGGGATTCAAAATCCCACACACGAGCAAGAATGAGCATCGTAGCATGCATAGTGTCAAGTTGCAAAGGTCACTATATGGGAAGAAACAATCAGGTCGTATGTGGTACAACTGACTGAGTGAATTCCTTTTGCAAAAGGGATATACAAATAAGAAGGTTTGTCATTTTTTTCATCATATCGATATGTGTTGATGACTTCAACATAATTGGAAACACGGAGGACAATCTCGAAGCAAGCTCATACTTAAATATGGAATTTGAGATGAATGATTTGGGAGAAACCACATATTGTCTCAATTTGCAAATTAAGAATTTGCCCGATGACATATTTCTGCATCAAACCACATACACCAACAAAGTGTTGGAGAGATTCTATCTTGATAAATCTCATCCACTGGGTACACCCATGATCATTAGGTCGTTGGAAGTGGAGAAGGATCCATGCGGACTTATACGATAAAATGAGGATATATTAGGGCCCGAAACTCCATACTTAAGTGCTATTGGAGCTTTGTTATACCTTGGCAATTATAATAGGTCTGACATTGCATTTGCAGTCAATTGTTTGGCAAGATATAGTTCTAAACCTACGAAGAGGCACTGTAATGAAATTAAAGGAATCCTCATGGTACTACCGATCTTGGACTCTTTTATCCCAAGGGTCAAAATGTAAAACTAACATGTTACTCAGATGTTGGCAATCTTTTTGATCCCCTATAATGCCAGATCATAGACTGCATATGTATTTCTAAGTGGAAGTACAACTATCTCTTGGAGATCTATAAAATAGTCGATTGTTGCTACATCAACAAATCATTCAGAGATTATTACTCTATAAGAAACAACACATGAGTGCATATGGCTTAAAAGACTGATTCATCATATCCAAGATTCTTATGGTGTAGAGGTGGAAAAGACTCCCACAGTCCTTTTTTAGGATAATATAGCTTGCATTGCACAAATGAAGAATAGCTATGTCAAAACACATATGATAAAACATATACTTCCAAATCATTTCTACCCATATGAGTAGCAAGAGAATGTGAATATAGAAATACAGAAAACCAAACAAGTGAGAATCTTGCGGATTTATTTACCAAGTCTTTACCATGGCCAAGTTTTGCAAAACATATCTATGTTATTGGTATGAGAAGATACACGGAGTTGTTATGTTCAAGGGGAGATAAATGATCTTCATATATGTTCATCATCTATGTACTCTCTTTTTTCTTACCGTTTTCCCACTGGGTTTTCGAAAGGTGTTTTTAATGATGCATAAGCATGGCGTTAGCAAAGTATCCAACGGGGAGTGTTGTATATTGGCCCGTTTATGAAGGCTCGATTGAGGGGACACTTTACCTAAATGTAGGCCCATTAGGGGCAGCCGGCCCACAAGGCCCATTAGTGTAGTTTAGTCCCATATGGTTTATTCTATCATGAAGGCACTCTACCTCTCCCTATATAAGGAGGGGTAGGGGCTACACATTGTACACACAAGCCTACGGGTAAAAGAGCAATAAAGTTGAGAGAAAGCTTGGGACTAGATCTTGTGTCTTCTGTTCTACTTTTATATTCTTGTGAGTTGAGTGCTTGAGCGTCGACAATGTGACTCTGAATATACAACACTTGTGTTGTATAGTAATAAAACAATTAAAATTATGCAAAAAATCATCTTCCATTTGTTAATCGTTATGGTATAGCGTATAAGATTCAATGAAAAATACACAAGGAACAAATTGCGTGTGTAATGAACGTGCACGTGAGTTTGTATGTGTGTGTTGAGAGCGGAGTGTGCATGTGGTGTGCCTCCCCTGTGTACTCTCAATAACAAATTACCAGATGGAGAGTACATCTACTAGCTATATTTGTGTTCTTCATGTTTTCGCACGCGAGCATCGTGTGGTTGCCGTCGAATGCATTGGGCATGAGCAAATCTTAAGATGATTATCCTTTCTGGTGACCATACATCATACAACACTATCCTCTAATGTTATTTCAACTCTTGCTAGCTTAGCTCTCGTGCGTGCATGAGATGGGCACCTGCTTTAGGCTGGTAGAAATGCTTGACGCTCGTGAGATGCTCGAGCTCAGCTCGTTATGATATTGGCTCGTAAAATTATGGGCTGAGCAGAGCCTCCTTCCTAGGGCGATCTCTTAATGAGCTGAGCCGAGTTGGCTCGTGAGCCGCTCGTCAGCTCGTTATGAGCTCGGATTGTTAACTATTTTGGCGGTTGTAGTTGGACTGTTAAACAGGTGTGCAGGTGATGGCCTTTGATGTGAAAGACTTTTAATTAGCTAGATATTTAAATTATTGTATGCCCATGTAACCATGTTAGCATGTGCTTGGACTAGAAATTGTTAGGATTGCTAATCGACTCCTACCTAATTGCCTATGTTTTACTTGTATGCTATATAATTAACTACGTTTTCATTTATACCGCCCTCCTGTTGCTTGTATGTGTGTCATCCTGTTGATGCTTCACTCAGCTCATCTTGGCTCGCATGGCTCACGAGTCACTCACGAGCAGCTCGAGCTTTTATCGAGTCGAGCTGAGCTGAGTTTTTAGCTCGTTAGCTTAATGAGCCGAGCCGATCTACTTGGTTAGCGAGTTTGCACGAGCCGAGTCAAGCTGAGCCGGCTTGATAGCCAGCCCTACACCCGCTCTGCTGCAGCTGTTGAAGCACATGAGCGGTGAAGTGGAAAACACTCATTTTACTCGTGCCCACTTGTAGCCTTTATAAGAGCAGTTGGCACCGGCACACCCCTAGCTAGAAGTGGATCCTCTGTATTAGCATTGGGCTAGTACTAAGAAGCACAATGATATGCATTAGGTCCTTCTCTCTACTGTCCAATTCAAAGCGAATGACATAGATCAAACGCTATAGTACCCAAGAAAAACAGTAAAAAAAACCGCTACAGTGTATTTGCTACAGTGGATGCTTCGTTGTTTCTACAACACTTACTGTGGTACTACCACCAATCACTATTCACACAGAATGAAATCACTATTCAAACAGTGATCCTCTGCTGTACAGCGGAGGATCTAGATCACTCTAGCTTGAGTGAGTCTCTGGCTGACAAGCTCGGTGGTTGGTTCTCGATTCAATGAATTTGTACAGCGGAGGATCCGGATCACTCTAGCTTGAGTGAGTCTCTGGCTGACAAGCTCGATGGTTGGTTCTCGATTCAATGAGTTTCCCACGTGTTTTCTGATTCGCCTCTATTTCTCTCTCTATATATCCTTCCTAGGTATGGGATATTCATGTTGATTGGATATGGAGACATCTTTTGTTGTGAATTCTAATGTGGCATATCTCTTTATCTGCATGACCAAATCAATAATTCAAGTAACACACTCCCATAATCCGCCTTTGAATTGTGTGTGTTGTTCGTGATACATGAAATACTAAGCCAGTGCTGCTCCGTATAAGGGTGAGGTATTGTAATGTAGCCAGTAAATCCACCATTTTAGCTACTACAGTAGTGTATTCCACAAGGTTCTAAAAATAGGATCTAGGCTATGCCTAGGTGCTAGCCGATGGCCAATTGCCGCGATTTTGGCAAATTTAGCTAGCTAGGCGGCATCCCCGCCTAGGTGGGCGAGTCTGGGCAGAGCTTGGTGTGGCGGCCTAGGCGGGTGACCAGTTGGCACTGGGCAAGAGAGAAGGGGGCGTGGGGGTGGAGGAGGAGGAACCGTCTAACCATGGACGTGGAAGGTGGCGGTGTGCGATGGGTGAGGAGGCATGGGGAGTTGGAGTCACTGCTAGAGCCGCCGCCGTCACCATCGCTACCATCATTGATGAAGGTGATGATGCAGTGGGAGAGGAGACGTGGGGAGCCGCGATGGGAGGGAGTAGGAAGTGGCGGCACAGTGGGAGAGGAGCAGGAGGTGGCGTCGCACTGGGAGAGAAGGAGCAGGGAGCGGCATCGCAATAGGAGAGGAGTAGGGAGACGACGACGTATCATGAGAGTAGTCGGGAGGAGGCAGCGGCGCAATAGGAGGAGTCTAGAGGTGGCTGCAGGGTAAGAGGGTTAGGTTAGAGCCAACAATGACCGGCCTATGGTCTCATCTCTTTTCTTTATTTATTGTATTGAGGTAGGATCTTCTGTTGTTGTTTGCTTTTGAAAGACCATAGCTGTTGCCTTCTATTTCTAACCTGCTGTCAGCTGCTCTGCACTATAACCTAATCGATCGCCTAGGTGGCCTAGACGCTAGGCGCAAGACCACCGCCCGACTAGTGCCTAGCGCTTTCTTGAACCTCGGTATTCCATGGCCAACTCTTCATGGAAAGTAGTTACTCTCTCTCTCTCTCTCTCTCTGAGTTAGTGTTACAAACTATCGAGTTTTTGGCGCTTCTAGCACTATCGGCGGAGGGATTAACAAAAATGGTCCCCTCCCGGCCGTAATGCCAAAAATGGCACAATGGACAAATTGGCGTGCGACAAGTGCCCAAATCTGGCCCTAGGGGGGTGGACTTGCCCTCCACCGTGCTTAGGGGGACTACCCCCGTCGCACTACATGTGCTAATTACGATAAAAATAATGACAACTAAATTGATTACGACAAAATTAATTACAAGTAATTAATTGTGACTCAATTAATTATGACTAAATTAACTACACCTTAAATAATTATGAGTAATTAATTATGGCTAAATTAATTATGACTAATTAACTATGACTAATTAATTATGAATAATTAATTGCGACTAATTAACTAACACTAATTATTCACAACTAATTAATTGATAATTAATTAATTATGGCATGAATAGTTACGTAAGATTAATTTAATTATGACTAATTAATTAGGCCATAATTAGTTGCAACTAATTAATGATGAGTAATTAACTAAGACAAAATTAATTAGGACTAAATGGTAATGACTAAATTAATTACGCCTAATTAACTACGTCTAAATTAATTGTGACTAATTAACTATGACTAATTAATTGCGACTAATTAACTACGACTAATTAACTACACAGTTAGTAAAGAAAATGCACACGACAAAAAAATACCTGCTCTTGATGTCGAACTTTCTGTACTATTACGGCCGCTAATGACTAGTATAACAATCCTTAATCGTCGGCGAAATCGAAACTCTCTTCTCTGTCTCTCTTCGTTGAGCGAGGTTGAGAATGACAGTGATAGCTCTCTCACAGTTGAGCCATGTTTTTGTCGGACCCGGGATTAACACCCCAAATCCTCTGTGTATTTCTGAACTAGTCCCATGATCAGTAGCTAGTTCACACAAGTAAACAGATATGGTAACATCCATAAATCGCACAATTATATTAATAATCAACAGAGTTTATTACAAAAGAGGCTTATAAGCCAACAATAAAGAACACATCGGAAGACGAAGAAGACGTAGTAGAGTCCAGTTAATCGCCATGTAATCGATAGGGGTAGCGGCCTAGTCGTCGAGATCCACACCGAGCGTAAGTTCTTTCCTCTGAAATTTGTTTGCATAAAGCAAGTATGAGCACAACTACCGTGCTTCTTAAGTTACACCCGTCGAGTAACTGATTGAATGCATGCATATAAGGGTATCTCAAAGGAAGGCTTATTGGTTGAATTTGCATAAAGCAGCATTTTCTTTAAATACTTGTACTAAGTTCCAAAGCAGCTATTCTATAACTAAAATTCATTTGCTAAATCAATTTTATAGTCAGATAACATTCACACAAGAATGGTAAAGGATACCCTCCTATCACATGGCTACTTGCCCAATTCCCATTTGGATAAACCAGTTGACAAAGTCTTTTGAAAACAGAAACCAAAGATCTAACTTGGAGCAGCTTTGCTAGGCATGTCCATGACCGTGGACACGGCTATTCGAATAGTTTTACACTCTGCAGAGGTTGTACAGCTTTGCCCACATGACAAGAATTATCTAGTTTGTCCGGCATATATCTATGCCACCGCTCACTACCTTAGGTAAGCGGTCTAGAGCATGTGCCAAGGAATTTACAATGCGCCATTCCACCGCAGTCTACCCTCATTAAGGTTTCGCAAACCCCCCCTTTAGATAGAAACCCGCCGGGTTAATGGGTGCCCCCTCTTATGCCAGGTGGGAACAATAGTCATGAAAGACTTTGTCAAAAGAAATGGCCATGAAAAACCGCCCACGTACAACCAGGATTAACCGCGATGAAACTTTACAAATTAGTTGGCCAAGTCCTACTCCCCATACTGAGGACATGTGGTAGTACGATGTGGCTTAGCAAAATACACTCGAAGGCCGGTCCTTAACTGACTTGGGCAACTTTCCAAATAAACCCTGGACCTCAACCCTAACCAGATTGAGCCCGTGCATAAACATGCACCATCCAAACAACCATTTCGCCCAAGTACAAACCATCATTTTATTTTATTTTTCCAAATTCATTTATAAACTTCCACAACACACCAGTGTTATGGATACAATTTAAACAATATTTGATTTTTGGCTAAAATTCCCCAAATCAATATTTTTGGGTCTAAGCATCGCTAAGCATAATTTTTCCAAATGATCATAGTTCATACTATCGTATCAACTAGGTTTTATCTAGGGTGACAAGGTAGGTTTAGTTTAATGTCAAAATTGGCAGTACAAATGATTTGGGCATATCTATAAATTTAAAAACAGAATTTAAATTATCGAATATAAATAAGCATGCAAGAATAATTTAAAATAGAATTAAATAATTTGAAATAATGGGTGCAAATATGATCAAGAATGTAACTTGCCTTGCTCAATTGGTTGCTCTCAAACGGCGTCGAAATCTGACTCTCCGAAGTCGTCGAAATCTATACGCGAAATTAAACTAAATTCAAACAAAATTAAAATGAAGATTCAAATGAACTCCAAATTAAATAATTTTAGTTTAGTTAGCTAGATAATGATTTATATGAATTTAAAAATTTTAATCGACGGAATCGGAGTTCGTATGAAGGAGAACGAACCCCGGGAAGTTTTAAACCATAATTTGGATTTAAAAGAATTTACCGATTTATTTTCCTAAAGGAAAATCTGGTTTATGACGTCAGCCCTCAGAATTTGAAATTCCGATCGATTTATTTTAAAACAAAAAACCGCTGGGTCGCTGACATGTGGGCCCGTGGTCAATGGACCACGCTTACGGTCCAGTCAACGTCCACGGCGGACGTGGTTCACGCAACAGTGACCGGGGAGGGTGTGTGCTGATGCGGGCAGCCACGTAGGTGCACACGCGGGCGGACATGTCAGCACAGGGCTGAAGTGGCGGTGATGTGGCTTGCCAAGTGGCGGCCATGTCATCCCGAAGCCAGCGGCGGCTCGGCGATCATCTCGACGGCGTTAGGGACTCCGGCGAGGGGAGTGAGTGGTACCAAACGAGAGAGGAGGGCGTGGGGGTCACAATGCTCACCGTGGTGGCGCAAGGGTGCAAAGGAGTGGCCGGCGGCGACGTGAAGAGCGACGGCGTGTGCAGGCTCGACGGCAGCGACCGGCTCTAGTGGTCTTTGGGCCGGGGAAAGGTGCGCATGGGGACGACGAGGTGGTAGCGATGTCGTTGGTGTGGTTGGGGTGGCCGGGGAGTCGACGACGGCGGCGTAATCGCCGGCCAAAGGTTCGGCGACCGACGGAGAAAAATCCCTGATTGCGGACGGAGGAGAGGAGGGGAGGGGCTAAGAATTGGGGGAGGAGATGAGTGGAAAGAGGGGCTCACCGTGCTCCTATTTATAGGAGCGGAGGAGGCCGGAGGCGGGAGATCGAGCCCGCGAAGTTGGCGGCGGTGATGGCGCGATCCGGCAATCCGTTCACGAGAAAAGGGGAAACGGACAGGAGCGGGCGCGGCTGGACGCGGGAATTTGAATGCGCACGCGGGCGCGGAGAATGGGGGTGAAATTGACGGCGGAGATGGAGCTTCCACGCAGACCATGGCGGCGGTTGGGCGTCATGTGAAGAAGGGTGGGGAGAAGAAGACGCGGGCCGTTTGATTTGCATCGCGGCGGAACGGACCAAGCGCGTGCGTTGCGTGATGGCCGTCCGATACAACCGGACGGCCGGATGGGTGGGGAGGTTCGACCAAGTGGTGTCGTGCGCGTGGGTTGTGCGAGAAGGTGGTAGAAAGTGGGCGTCTTGGCCGTGAAAAGGAATGATGGGCCGAGTGAATTCGGCCTAAATGGTGGAGAGGATTTTCAAATGCTTTTCCAATTTAGATAATTCGGTTAATTCAAATAAGCTTTAGAAAATAGCAAACAAAATCCAAAATTCTAGAAAATTCACATAAATTCCTAGAGTTATTTTGGATTTGATAAAATTATTTTCAACTTAAATTTGGCTTTTAATTTTGCAAATAAATTATTTTGGCTTTAAAATATTTAGGAAAAAGCTTTTAAAATTCCAGAAAATAATTAAATTTTTATTTTTCAACTTTAACTCAAATAAAACTTCAAAGACTTCAAATAAATTTCCTTTTTACTTTTGAAAACTTCATAAATTCAAGAAAAGCAATAAAACTCTTTTAAATTTCAGAAAATCCAAGAAAATAATAACTTTTTTTATTTTTATTTTGGTAACAGCACTTTGGGATGTTACAGTTTTATAGTTGCACGACGCAGAAATTACACCGACCACGAAGCGGCAGGAGGAATCGGATTCCCTCCTGCGCGTGGCCTTTCTTGCATGTATTGATGGAGATAGATGTGACGGAGGGAATCAATTCAATTCCCTTCTACGTAGGGGAGTGGGCAAGGATTTTTTAATAATATTATTTTAAAAGGTAATTACAAAAATAAATAGTCGCCCCAAAAAATTACAAAACTAAGTCTCTGTCGCCATTTGAACTAGTGACATGGACCCTGTTGACTCCCTGTCGTAGGTCCAACTCCCAGTCGCCAGTTCAACTGGCGACAGGAAGTGAACAGTGTTCCTTTCACCAGTTGAACTGGCTACAGGTGCCTATCGCTAGTTGAACTGACGATTTAAAATAATAATATTATTATTTTATTAACCCGATAGAAATAATTGTGGGGGAATAAAAGGCAATTTTTGAAGGTAATACATTTAGCAAATCTTGTTTGTAGGTTGTTAATTTTTTTGGAAACAAAAGGGTGGTGACATGGTTGGTTAGTCCGTTGGTGATTTTCGTAGGTTCTTAAGGGTACGAAATTTGTTAGATTCGCAATAACATTTTGTAATCATCGTATGTTATTGTAGTGTGGTAAATTTCTGAAAAATTTTGTGAGGACGTTCAGGTAGCAATGATTCGTAAATAGGAAGGTAAGTGATATTGTGATGTGCCAGGAAATTCATACACGGTGGAGAACTTTGGAGAAATGGCGCAATGACAACAACACGTCTTGCTTTGCAGAGATAGGTAACAATGATAGATTGACACTGCAAATTAAGTTGAAGTTTGCAATTACAATACAATTAGTTCCACACTGCGTACAACAAACAAAGTACTAACTGAAGTACAAGTTACAACATGCTAGCATTTCTAATCTTAGTACCACTACACACACAACATTGGTAATCACATATTACAACTGTCAGTGCTTTTCCGTGGACGCGACCTCAACGTCCCCCATGTGGACTGCCTCGAGTCGGGCAACCGGATGAGGTCTCCGCGACAACGTCCGAAGTGCCGATGTCTTCCTCATCCTAAGGATTTCTTGTGGGGCATTTCTTGAAGGTGTGCCCAGACTCTCTGCAAATGGAGCACTTCTTCGTATGACGTCCAGCTTCTGCTTCGTCCATGTCATTCCTGATGTGTTGTACCTGTCGCCGGCCAACCTTTCTCTTCAGCCTATCGTTATCCGCGGCCCAGATTAGTTGCTCCCTGGTCGGATCGCCAGTGAAATGGCCAACCACGGTGTAACCATACATCTCTGCACTCCAGGTTTGCATCACCTCCTCCTTCTTGAAATAATTAAAGAGGTACTACCCCAAATGCTGCGCCACCGTCGAACATGTGGCCATGACATGGGAGCAGGGCCTATGCAAAAGAAGGGGCTTGTTGCAAGTGCATATGTAACTAGCGTGGCGTAGCGCGCACTCATGGATGATCCTCTCGCGGTTGGTCCCACATCGTTCTTTATCCCTGCACATTATCTCGAAGCGAAGCTCCCTTGTGCCCATCTTGAATGCCTATTGCATCTCACCCGTCTTGCTCTTTTCCTTCATATACTTGGTGATTATGGCAAAGTGGAGTACTCTGTCATTTGCTATGGTGAGCGATGCATTGTTGTTTCTGTCAACAAAGTAGTTTGTGGTACCGTGGAAAATTGCCTCCACGATACCAACCAAAAGGAGGCACCTTGCGCCGCGCATGACCCAGTTGTACACCATGGCTAGATTAGTTGTCATGACACCATATCGAGCACCACCCTTGTCATGCAGCAGCGACCACTTCTCCTTAGGCTCGTGCTCAATCCAATCCGAGAAGCATTTCACATGCACCCCCATATCCTTCTCGTCACATTGGGACCGTCTGTCGGTAGTTGCAGCAATGTTTCGGAGGCCTGGTCAGCGCTTGGAGCGTCCTTTCTCGCTGCTTCCCTTCTGTGCATCTGGGTCCGCTCATTTAGAATCTTCCAGAGTGCTTCAAACTTTCGCAGCTGGTTTTGGTTGCACAACCGCTTAAAAAGGTTCATCAAATCCTTGTTGCGGAACTGCTTGTATAAGTTTGCACCTAAGTGCCTCATGCACCACCTGCTCTACAGATCCGCCCATAGAAGTGTTTCGTTCTCTCCTTATTGTAGCTGAGTTATTACACTCAGCAAGCCCACATGCCGATCATGTATGATGCATACGTTGGGACGGCCCTGTACAATAGAAATCCTCACATTCTTTAGGAACCACAACCA
This sequence comes from Phyllostachys edulis, assembly GCA_036346405.1. Lineage (NCBI taxonomy): Eukaryota > Viridiplantae > Streptophyta > Magnoliopsida > Poales > Poaceae > Phyllostachys > Phyllostachys edulis. Next base: position 52,013,245 of record CM070547.1, on the reverse strand, counting down.
ACTATCCGTGTTCTCGCTTTCAACAAAAGCAAATGCTATGGGAAGAACTTAATTGTTCCCGTCTGTCACTATTATAGTCGATTCCGCCCTTATACTTCCCAGTCAAGAATGTGCCATCCACGAACAAGATTGGACGGCAGTGTCGGAATGTATTGATGCATGGACCAAAGACAAAGAATGCTCGCCGTTGGACCCTCTTATTGACCCACTTCGGATACGTGAAATCTTGAATGTCGACATGAGTGCGGGATTCCTGTCTTATATGACTCAGAGTAGCCCGAGGAAGTTGTGGTAGGAATCCTCGAACATGCCAAACCTTGATTCCAATGCTTTTTGTTTTGCCCTTCAAGCCCTGACATAGCTGATTGTGTATTGGAACCTTGTCTCAATCGACCGAATGATGGATCGTGGCTCAAAATCTAGATTATCCACAATCTCACCGTATATGAGGTTGGCGATGAAGCCTGATGACAGGTTCCGGTGGGACTACACTGACTCAACAACGATACATGTGTGAGGGACCACTATAGAGCACTTCTAGTAGGTTTCCCACTTAGGCTGAAATGCGCGCACTCGCCAAGGGGTATCCCTCTATGCCGCACTTCACATCGTAGAATCTTGTGTTAGACTTGATGACTGTAAATGTGCATCGCACTGACAAAGCCCAGAATTTGACCATCTTCTGCACGGTCTCCTTACATTTGTACATAGCTCATTGCCTGACCTCGCTCTAGTCGTACTCCCACAGCACACGGGAGCCTTCATTGACGACGAGTTTGTCGAACTGGTATGTGTTCCACTCGGATGGAACCGTCTGCTGGTCCTCATCATCCTCGTCGTCGGGTCCTTCATCTTCTGATAATACCATGTAGTCTCGATCTTCGATATCCATCCTCTGCACTACGACTTCCACCTCCTCAACCTCGTCAGTAAGCCCACTAGCTTACCTGACTGAAGTAGCTTCTTCCGTAGGGTCTTCATCGACAGCATCAGCAACTCTCGGACCTTCGGCCATTGCGTGCGTCACGCTGTGGCTGGAGTCCTCGACTTCTTCTTCGACACCACCAACCCCTTCTTGTTCAGTCGCGGATGCAGGAGTGGGGTTGGCATAAGTCTGGGCCAGAAGGACCAAATCTCGGTCTTCGAGATCCATCCTCTGTACCACGACTTTCACCTCCTCAACCTCGTCAGCAAGCCCACTAGCTTGCATGACTGAAGTAGCTTCTTTCGCAGGGTCTTCATCGGCAACATCAGCAACTCTGGGACCTTCGGCCATTGCATGCGCCGCGCTGTGGCTAAAGTCCTCGACTTCTTCTTCGACACTACCACCCCCTTTTTGTTCATTCGCGGATGCAGGAGTGGGCTTGGCATAAGTCTGGACCAGAAGGACCAAATCTCACCCTCCCTCCCTCGTCATGCGTACATATGACTGCCACGACCTTGTTCCCTTCAGTTGCACTAACTCCCAATATGTGGGTTGTGCTGTTCGGGATGCAAGGCAACTCAATCTCAGATCATACACATCATAGTCCGAATGTGTGAAACAACCACCGCATCATAGCGCCCCATGTATGCCCCTCTGCTCTTGGCAGGGGCACGATCGCTAATGGGAAATAACACAAATCAATCCCCTCGAGACCCTCTAGAATAGTCCCCGGACCGTAGTAATTTTTGAAATTGGTGATGTTCAACATATTTGACGCACTGCACTATAAAGAATATTTTCACGATTAACCACATATCTAAAACTAGACTACCCACCGAAAAATATTATATACAATATACTGCACTACGTAACCGTACATCTAAAACTATGTAATCTATTTTTTAAAAAAAAAGAGTTGGACCTGCGACAGGGAGTCAACAGGGTCTCTGCCGCTAGTTCAAACGGCGATAGGGACCTAGTTTTGTAATTTTTGAGGACAACTATTTATTTTTGTAATTATCTTTTAAAATAATTTTATTTTAAAAAATCAGTAGGCAAGATTGTGCCTTAAGGCTACAACATAGCGCAAAGGAGTGCCCCGAAGGCACTAAGGCGGGCAAATTCGGCCCCAGAGCACTAGATGCACACATAGCACGACGAGGAGGAAAATCGTGCCCTAAGGGCACGATGTAGGCAGTTCCGGCCTCAGTGGTGCGGCAGGGCGAAAACCGATCCCTAGGGGCCCTTTTTGCACACGTGGTGCAACGGGGAGTTCGGCACCCTCGGGCACGGTGGAGGGCAAGTCCGCTCCCCTAGGGGTCGGATTTGGACACGTGTTGCGTGTCGGTTTGTCCGTTATGTCATGTTTGGTATTACAACCGGAACGGAACTATTTTTGTTAATCCCTCCATCAGCAGTGCTATAAAAGCCAAAAACTCACAAAATATATGTACCTGTACCTGTGAGAAAGAATGCATTCGATTTTCAGAAACCCGATCGAGAAGCACCGAAATAAAATCAAGCTACTACTACAGACCACGGTACGCACCGTAGCGCCGTGTCTATACAGTGGGCACCAATCCCACACGCAGGGCAGCTGTGCCGTTGGATCAAAGCTAGCGTGAAAATGCTAGGCTCTATCTGGAACGCGGGAATCATATAAGCTTACTCTAAAAAAATGTTTTACGTAACGTTTATTGGGGAAATTCGGTAAAACTTAAATGGACAAAATTGGGATTTTCGGCTATGAAAAATATAAAGCAACTTACATTTGAAAACAAAGTAAATATTGTATTTTTGTCTGAGTGAATTTTGTCCAACGCAAGTGTTTTTTTTTTCCTTTTCAGCCTATAGTTTTACACGATCTTTCCCTGTCGTTGAAGTAAGATTACTTCTGTTTCTTTCCGTGTCTGTGACCTGAGTTCTGACCATGAAAATAAGGCACACAGAATGTGTGATACATGTTCCTCTCCTATACGAAACTATAGTGGTTACATCGCTTGAAACAATGTGAGAATTTGAGCGTTTTGAAGTCAAGTTCCGATGCACGTAAACAGCCCCCAAATAATACAAATGTAAAAGAGCAGTAAGAAATTTAAAAGGAACGCGGGAATTAGACTATTTCCTATGAGATTGCTACGTTCCAAGCAGATCCGGTTACAAATTGATTCTAATTTTGGATTTATTGCTGAATCACGCCTCCTAGTTAATCACTCTTCGTCAAAAGAAAAAAAAATGGAGCGCATCTATATCTCTAAAAAGCTCCCACAGTAGTGCACCGCACGTAGTCTAAAACCCCACTAAAGCTATATGCAATGATATAAACAACTGTTGTCTATAGTATTTTTCTGTATCATCTACAGATAATATTAAGATAGTTCGTATAATATATTGTCTTTTTACGTATACGGCTCGTTTTTCTGTGCCCCTCTCCTCCGCGACGAGTAAGACTTCCGCCGTTGGAAATCACGGGATCGAGCGTGTCGGAGCAACGTCCGCTCCCATATAAAAAACTGGCCCTTAACCGGTTAACCCACCACCACAAACCACCTCAGTCTTTCTTAACCCCTCCAGTCTCTCTCCACCACCACTTCTCCCCTCTCCATGCCCGCCGGAGTCCAGCGCAGGCCCGACCGCGACCGCGACCACGGAAAGCCCGAGACCTACCGACCGCGGCATGGCGAATCCGACGCCGGTGGCTACGGTGGAGGAGGCTGCGGTGCTGCGGCGCCGGCTGCGCCGGCTGGTGGCGACCGTGACGGCCGGCGGCGCCGACGGGGACGCCTTTGACGACGCGGCGTCGGCGCTTGCGGCGCTGCGGGACGCCGAGCTGGGCCGGCGGAAGGATAGTGCCGGCGGCGGCGGCGGCGCGGGCGCCGGGGGCAAGAGGGCGTCCCCGGAGGCGGCTGTGCCGGAGCAGTTCCTGTGCCCGACCTCGTCGGAGATCATGAGGGATCCCGTCGTCCTCGCGTCTGGTCAGGTAATATGCCTTCCTGCTGTTTCCGTTCCTGTGGGGTTGGATTAATTCACCGCCACCCATTGGTGCCCAAAATCGGTTCGTGGTTTGGGTTTATTCGGTCAATCGCCATTCTTGAATTCGCCGCTTCGTGGGAGTTTCATAGAGGAATAAATCGAGCGCGTTTCGTGGTAAATACGACTTTATCGGATTTTTTTATCGATCGAGTTGATAAAATTAGCTTGCTTGCGTCTTGTACATGGTTCACAATTTCGGTCATTTCGCCGCCCACCGAAAAAAATTCAAACCGAAATAGTTTTCCCTGGTCTTGTACCAGCTGTTCTTCCGTAAATTGTGTTGCTTCTCTCCAGCTTGTTCCCCTCTTTCCTGTCCTCTTGAATTCTCTGTGCTTCTAGTATGTCTGAATCGTCAAACACGACTAATTAATTCCACGGTGTACGAGCTTCGGATGGTACACCTGTCCCTTTCGTGCTTCGGACAGTCTTGCTTTTCTTTTTTCTTTCTTTTTTTTTGCTGATTTATTGTTTTTCTGTATCAACTTTCTGCTCGTGATTCCCCGCTCTTGAACAAAGTTCTTGTTATACCAACCTCATTTTCCCGCGGTCCCAGATTTGGCACTGTGCATCGATGATTGATATGCTTTAACAAAATTCTCTTTATATTAACTCCTACTTCCCGCGGTCCCTGATTTTGACATTGTGTATTGATGCATTCATAGCCTTTTGTTTGGCATGAATTGGAACGAAATAATTGCTTATGGGTAATGATGAATCAATCAGTATACTACATAGGGATCACGGCGTATGCGTACTGAAAAGTTATGTAGCTTAGGAATATGTTTGATCAGTAGTCGCTGTCTTCACGGCTGCAGCGACATATAAGTTCCAGTTGAATAGTCATGTTATCAGTCATGTGTGGGAGCTTTTTTCCTTTTGTTTCAATATGCAGGCTTGATATAACTTTTATACTATTCTACTTACCCTGCAGACATATGATCGCCGCTTCATTCAGGAATGGTTAAGTGCTGGAAACCGGACATGCCCACAGACTCAGCAGGTCCTCTCAAATACAATTCTCATCCCGAACCACCTTGTTAGAGGCATGATCTCACAGTGGTGCACAGAGAATGGGATCACTCTGCCACCACTTGAGAACCAAGAGGAAGATTTAGTTACCAACAATGAGCGAAAGGCATCCAGTGAAATATTTGACAGAATCTCATACTCGTCAAACATATCCGAGCAGAGGCAAGCTATTAAGGATCTCCGGCTTCTGACTAAGTGCAACAGCTCATTCCGAGCAGTCATTGGAGAGAAGCCAGATTCCATCTCACAAATGATTTCGCTTGTCTCCAACCGAGAATTGGAAAACAATGCAGAAGTTCTAGAGGATACGGTAACTACAATTCTGAATCTTTCTATTCATGAGAGCAATAAGAAGATCATTGGAGATGACCCAAAGGCAATCCCATTCCTCATAAGGGCTTTACAGTCCGGAACTATGGAGTCCCGCAGCAATGCTGCAGCTGCCATATTCAGTTTGTCAGCTCTTGACAACAATAAGGCGAAGATTGGTGAGTCAGGTGCAATGAGGCCTTTGGTTGATCTTCTTGAACACGGCAGCATGATAGCAAAGAAAGATGCGGCATCAGCTATTTTCAATCTTTGCATGCTGCACGAGAATAAATCAAGAGCTACAAAAGGTGGAGTTATTGATGTGACACTGAAGGCCATCAGCGATGAGTCACTCATCGATGAATCCCTAGCCATCCTCGCTCTGCTATCAGCGATCATGAGACAGTGGAGGAGATCGGTGAGACTGGTGGTGTGCCTTGCATGCTCCGCATTATGAGGAGGACCAATGCAAGCGTAACAAAGAGAATGCGGTAGCTGTTCTCTTCTCCATCTGTATGTACGACCGCACAAAGCTGAGGGAGGTCGTGGAGGATGAGAACCTGAACAGCTCGCTGGCCTTGCTCGCACAGAATGGCACTTCAAGGGCGCGGAGGAAGGCTGCCGGCATCCTCGACAAGCTGAGGAGGACCATGCACAGCACACATTACTCCTGTTAGCGCTGGCGATGAATGTGTAATTAGGAGAATAAGGGGGATGTTCATTGGGTGTATATATTGAGCTGCATATATAGCTACTCTTGGTTTGGTACATTAGATTACAGTTTCAGTGTAAGTAGTGGAGTCACGCCTTCTCTAGTGGAAGAGTTATTTCACGTTCATCGGAAATTTGCTGCCGAGCTTGGCCATCTGATCCTGAAGGCTGAAGCACATTTGGTGCCATAAATTTTGCACAAGTCAGATTGCTTTTCTTTGTTCATGCATATTCTCTCTTGAGCCCAAATCTTTTGTGCGGGTTATGATAATGAATTGTAGCTGCATCTTCGCACTGCAGCTTTCATGTCAGTGTTGCCAGTAGGTTCCTGAGATGCATCGATGGTTCATGTGACAAATCATCTTATCTGCTGATTTACAAATGTTTGCAGTCCTTTTTCAGGGCTGTCGATGGGCTTTTGACGAATAGTTGGATACACTGTGGTCATGATCTCTGGACAGTCTGTGACTTAGCTGAAAATGTTGAGGTTCGGTTAGTCCGATTGGGAGCCCCAACTCCCAGCCTAGGTCCTAGGGTGACATAGCACATCGCATTATTTGTGTCACTGTCATTCATTTGTTGTTTCCATTCCTTGGGTGCTGATCGCTGAACTGGGTTCCAACTAATTCTTTTCCTGTTCCTGGGGCTCTGCCCGTGGTACTGACATGCTTCATCCTAGGGTGTGACTTAGCTGAAAAATGTTGAGGTCGGTTAGTCCGATTGGGGGCCCAACTGCCATTACTTCAAAAGAGATAGTAGTGGACGTCTGATACGTAACTATTATAGAGGGTTTTTTTTAATAGAATCGTCTGTAATAATCGCTGGCTCTCCGCTATCACAGACTGTTCTTAAAGAAGAAACATCTGGGAATTATCACAGACGGTTATATTAAAAAATCGTCTGTGATAGTTGCGTAACACAAACAGTTTGTAATAAGAACCATTTGTGATAGGCAGGCATTATAAATACCTGATCCCGATAGACCCCCTGCTCATTCCCATTTGAGCCACCACCCCTGCTACCTCCTCCCCCACTGCGCCAGCTTAGAGAGGAGAAGGAAGGGAAGGAAGGAGACAAGGAGGAGAAGGAGAGAAGGAAGGGAGGAGAAGAAGGAGAGGAATCCCGCGAGATATTTGATATTTTCGTCATGAGTTCCGAGGGTAACGATCTGTAACCCTTTTATATTTACTCTAGGTTAATCGCTAATCAATTTAAGTTTGTTTGGTCAATAGGAAGAGTACGTAGCGGTTTATTAATCTAATTTGGCATTAATTTGTTACATGCATAGCGTAGATGGACCAAAACTGGATGTATGGTGTGAACCGTGTGAATCAAGAGTACATTAATAGCGTGTTTGCTTTTAGAAGAACCGCCGAGCAAGATATGTTGAAGAAGGAGATAAAATTTATATACTGTTCATGCATCGATTGCGGTAATATGAAGATGTTTAATAACCCAACGCAGATCGAAGCGCACTTGATTCGAAGGAGTTTCAAAAAAATGGTATACATGTTGGACCAGTCATGGTGAAGAGCAGATTATACAGGAAGTTAATAATGACGACATCGTGGAGGAAGTCAACGATATGCCGGATCTGGACTGTGCTTTTGATGAAGATAGGTCGCACGATGACAATCTAGATTAGATGCTACACGATGCAGAAGAGAACTACAAGTGAGAGAGAGTTTTGTAAATTCAAGGGCTTAATGGAGGACTCGGTGAGACCTTTGTTCCTCGATTGCAAGCCGGAATACACAAGGTTGTCAACCATGCTTGAAGTGCTGAAATTAAAGGCAAGCAATGGTTGGTCCGACAAGAGTATCACGGTGTTGTTAGGTCTTCTAGTGGACATCCTTCCGGAGGGAAACGTGTTACTAAGCACCACCTACCAAGCAAAGAATGTTCTTTGTCCATTGGGAATGAAAGTAGAAAGAATACATGCGTGTCCGAATGATTGTATCCTCTACCGCAAAGAGTATGCAGACATGCATGTATATCCCGTGTGAAAAGCATCCCGATACAAGCGTAAGAATACTACTAAGGTGAAGCAAGGACCTCCTACTAAGATGTTGTGGTATCTGCCTGTGATCCCATATTTGAAGCGTTTATTTGCGAACCCAAAGGAGGCAAGATTGCTGTGTTGGCACTCGAAGGAGTGTAAGAAAGATAGAAAGTTAAGACACCCTGCTGATTCTGCCCAGTGGAGAAACTTCGATCGGAGCTTCGAAGAGTTCGGTGCGGAACCGAGAAACATAAGGTTAGGGTTGAGTAAAATGGAATGAATCCTTTCGGTAACATGAGCAGCCGGCATAGCACCTGGCCCGTCAATCTATGTATGTACAACCTTCCTTCTTGGTTGTGTATGAAGCAGAAGTACATTTTGATGTCACTACTTATCTAATGGCCGAAGCAACCTGGGAATGATATTGATGTGTACCTAGCACCATTGCTGGAAGATCTAGTGACACTGTGGAACGAAGGGGTACAAGTATGGGATGCGTACGAACAAGAGAACTTCACTTTACGCGCTATGTTTGTTCTGCACAATCAATGATTTTCCTACCCTTGGTAACCTATCGGGCTTCAGTACAAAACGAGCCAAAGCATGTCCGCACTGCTTAGATGGTACAGAGAGTGTATGGCTGAACAACTCGTGCAAAACTGTGTATATGCGTCACCGTAGGTTTCTTCCCAGGATTCACCCATACCGCAAGATGAAGAAACAATTAGACGGAAATAAGGAGGACGGTTCAGCTCCAAGGGCTTTTACAGGGAAAGAGGTCTATGATATGGTTAAGGATATCGATGTTGTGCTTGGGAAGGACATAAATTAAGAACCCGTCGAAGAACATCCGGAAGAAGCGGTCAATTTTTGGGACTTGCCTTATTGGGAGCACATAGAAATTCCCACTACATCGACATCATGCATGTGGAGAAGAATGTATGTGATAGCTTGATTGGTCTCTTACTGAATATTAGTGGTAAAACAAAGGATGGTGTTAACGCACGGCGTGACTTAGTTGATATGAACATAAGGGCTGAGTTAGCACCGAAAGAGACCGATAAAGGACGAATGTACCTTCTCCAGCTTGCTACACTCTGTCCAAGGCCGAGAGAAATGAACTATGCCAGAGCTTGCATGATTTGAAATTAATTGGTATGAAGTCTCATGATTATCATGTGCTGATGACACAAATGCTTCCTGTTGCAATTAAGAGTATCTTGTCGAACAAGGTCTGAGTGGCAATCTTAAGGCTGTGTTATTTCTTTAACTCAATTGCTCAGAAGGTCATTGATCCCAAGGACTAGATGCTCTACAGGCTGAGGTGGTGACGACTCTATGTCATCTTGAGATGTATTTTCTTCTGTCATTTTTCGATATCATGGTCCATCTTATTGTTCACCTTGTGAAAGAGATAAAGATATATGGCCCTGTGTTCCTATGTCATATGTACCTGTTCAAGAGGTACATGGGAATTCTCATGTCCTACGTACGGAATCGATCTCGACCGGCGGGTAGCATCATCGAAGGTTATGCAATCAAGAGGTCATTGAGTTTCGTGATCGATTACATGGCTCGTGGAACCGATAGGTGTGCCACTATCTCGCCATAAGGGTAGACTAGAGGGTATCGGCACCATCGGAAGGAAATCAATCACTCCCGATCCGATACGCACGCTCAAGCCCATTTCACGGTCTTGCAACACATGACCCAAGTGTCCCCGTACATCAACGAGCACAAAGACATGGTACGCTAATAGAATCCAGACCAGTCGGAGGTTTGGATCACGAGAGAGTACAACCGTCGGTTCAACGAATGATTAAAGGTGTGATTCACTAGAAGTTCATCAAGTGATGATATGCTGCTATGGTTGGCAAAAGGGCCAAAATTTATAATTGTGACATGGCAAGGATACGACATAAATGGGTACACATTTTATACAAAGAAGACAGATAGGAAGAGCATATCCGTAAAAGCGGTGTCCGTGATAGATACGCTTTCACGAGCAGTTCAATACCGCCGGGGCACGTGGGTTGAACTCCTACTATGAGTTCGTAGAGGAGATTTGGGAGCTCAACTACGTACTGTTCAAGATCCCCCTGTTTCGATGCCATTGAGTTAAACTTCCGCAGGGCGTGAAGGTCGACAAGTACGGCGTCACTACTGTGGACCTCAAACGTGTCGGATACAAGGACGAACCATTCGTACTCGCTAAGCAAGTTGTTCAAGTTTTTTATGTAACGGACCCGGCAAATAAGAATCGTCACGTAGTTCTTCATGGAAAAAAAGGATTGTCGGAGTTGAGAATGTCGTAGATAAGGAAGAGTACAATCAATTTGACGAGTTGACTTCTTTCGAGACTCGGCATCGAGCTCGAGGAAGAACCTAGTGAGGAAGCTAGCTATATGCGTCGATCATCATGAAGGGCTATATTTTAATTAAGAATTTATTCCATTGTAATTTATTCCATAACATAAGACATGTGGACTTACCGTGTGTTAGACTTGTAATCTCTTATTTTGATGTCAATGTGGAATTGTTATGTGTTATGGACTTGTAATCTCTTATTTTGATGTCAATGTGGAATTTTCATGTGTTATGGACTTGTAATATCTTATTTTGATGTAATGTAGAATATCAAAATTGATTTCACTTGATTTGGAGTTGAGTTGAATTAAATATGGATTTTTGAAGTGAAATGAATTATGAAACCAGGTTCATGTGCTCTACCACATAGTAGCATATTTGAAGTCAAATGAATTATGAAACTAGGTTCATGTGATAGAACCAGGTTGTGCTCTATAGTGGCATATCATAGACGGTTCTAGAACCGTCTGTGATACGAAATTACAGATAGTTTCAAAATACATCCGTCTGTGATATGGAGCATATCACAGACGGCTCTATAGAGCCGTCTGTAATATGCTCCATATCACAGACGGCTCTATTATGGAACTGTCTGTGATTTAGTATCACAGACGGTTCTGTAATAGAACCATCTGTGAATCCCTATATTAGAAGGGTACCCTGCTAGGGTTTTGCTCTTACTCGTCACTTCCCACCCCAATGCCTTACTCATCGCCTGCTCGCCTCCCACCCAAGCGCAGCCAGACCTCAACGCCGCCGCTCAAGCCTCCACCCCGCCACTGCCGCCTTGCTTGCCGCCAACTTGCCGCCCGATTCCCTTCTCCCATCGTCGACACCCCTGCTACTCCTCGGGAGCGACTCACCTTCAACGCCACCCCTTGGCGCGGCCTGCCGCCACCTCCTGCTCCTCCTCCCCAGCTCGGTTTGTTCTCTCCCTCTCCCTCTCCCTCTCTCTTTCTCCCTCGGGCGCCACACCCTCCTAGCACCGCTGTCGGGCTCGGCCACGCCCGGTTCTGGCTCGGCCCTTTGGTCGCTGGCTTGGTTAATCTCATAATGTTTTCTCTTGACAAGCCTTAACCTATCTATGGTTGTGCTTTAATCAAGCTTATTGCTAATAGTATAATCTATACTATATTAACTAGTCATGGTCCAATGGCAATATGTGATGTATGAAATTATGAGTAAATAGTGATTGTTCATTGTTAAATTTACAATCTTGTAATATCTCAAACTTATGCATCTGCATGCATCCGGACATTCTCTAATTTGTGTTACACACTTTTCTCGTATAGCTTGTTAGGCATGGTTGAGTAGTACATAATGGATACATATGCATTGGATATATTGGAGACTTCCTTGAGTAGTACGTACTATATATGCTTTCATTTGTTGTGAATGTATTGTCTATTGATGTGTATGTATCCTTTGATACTATTTGAGTAATATATATTATTTGTTTATATAGTTAATTGGTTGGGTAATTTCTATTTTTTTCAGATAAAATATGTTTCCAAGGAAATTATCTTCAAAAATACCTAGTGGATATCAACTTGCAATCTATTTTATTTAAACTCTTAGTGTTTTGAATTTTAAAATTTTAGTTCATTTGCGATATGATGAGATTATGGCCATGCTAGGTGTTCTTGGGCATTGAGGGTGATGGTGGCATGGTTAGCTTCGCTCTATGATGAAGATGGCTAAATACTGAAATTGAACCGATAATCACTTCATATTTGAGCTCTACTTTGTTACTTTCATCATTGTCATCTTGATTTGTTGTCAATCTGTCACCTTTGAGTGGAACTAGTTGTAAAGCATTTTGGCTCGTGGTTACTAGCAATTCCGTTGGTTAAACCTTCGTTGTCCAAGTAGCGTTTCTGTCGATCTTGTGCTTTGTATTCATTGCACTAAGGCTTTTCAAGTCATGTTGGTAATATGAAGTTCTGTGTATAATCAACATTGGTTCCCTGTTTGACCGAAAGTTTACTCCGTGATCTTTTGATTTTGAGGTCATTTGATAGTCTAGTAAAGTATTATTTAGAGCTCAAATTTTGAATATGTATTGTCATGTTTAATTTATGAAGAGTATAGACAATAGGGTTGAGATGGCAAAGACTTGTTCTTTTGCAACTCTCCTTCTAAGAGCACACACTATCATCAATCATCTGTGCTTTATGCTGTTTATTGATGTGTTTCGATGTTAATGTTGAGGCTTTTGGGCCAGACTCTTTGCCTTGCCTGTGCATGACCATACTACCTCCCCTTATCCCTTCACTCTCACAACTCACTATTTGGTTATGGCCGTGATCTAGCCCAACCGTATGCCAATCATACTCCTTAGTATATTTTTGGGAAAGTGTACAGTTAGTGTTTTTATCTATTCTCTTGATTGTGTGCCCAATATTCTATATTTAAGTTCCATGGGTAACTTCTATTTGTGTTATGTAATCAATGTGTTTACAAGGAAATTTTAGTTAATTGGTTGGGTAACTTATATAGATAGCAAGTAAGTTTATATGGTGTTCAGACTGTCTTTCGCCGCCGCATCGACGTCGCCGAATGCGTCTAGATCTCCGAGCAAAGTGGTATGTAAGCGAGATGGCAGAGAAATATCGAAATTGCCTGCGGGCCGACTGACCATCACGGAGGCTAGTGCCTCTGGGGTCCCTCTGAGTCCCAAGAAAGCAACGGCGAGATTCCAGACCATCTGCGAGATACTTGGAAGGGAACGGGTCCCCATCACCACACCAAATTGGAAGTCTCTGACGGACGTAGAGAGAGGCCAGCTGTGGACTGAAATTTCAAGCTCGTTCACTATCCGTAAATGCATAAGTCACACGTGGAACGACAGCGTTGCTCGTGATGTGCCATGCGCGGAGGACCTTCAAGAGCACGCCATGAAGTACGTGAACACGGTCGGACGCCTTCACGAAGTATCAATTCTTGTCGCGGGATATATGGGACGACTTTGTGCGGATGAAGACGACGGTCAAATTTAGGAGCAAAGTGCAGCGCACAAAGCTATCCAGCACAAAACGCCACCCCACAAACTCGACATCGCCGGGTACACGAGTAAAACCACGGAATGGGCGGCGAGACAAGAACGCGAATCGGGCCATTTGTGGGATCATAGACGAGCATGCCCAAAGTGGTTAAGAGCGAGGGCATCAATCACGCCTTCAGCGCATCTCTTTCACAAACCCCAGACAAGGCAAAGGTCCCAATGTCCGTAAATATATCGAACTACCTAGTTGTTAATAAGTCAATAACTTCATAGTGTCTATAATAACATGATGACCTCTTGCAAAGATGCATTGACTATCGAATCTTCCAAGGCTCCTTCAAGCATACAGGAGAAGGATATACTATCTACAGCGCTAGGAAACAAGGAGCACCTTGGTCGCATGCGAGGTCTTGGGGTTTACGTACCTTGGAGTGATGGATTCCGACACGTATAGGAGTAGGAAGAGATCCAGGGCCGAGCACGACGCCCGGTTGGAACAGGTGCTTATTGCAAAATTTCAAGGACAGATAACAAGATTGCAGGATCAAATGAATCAACTCCTCAGCTAGTCGCAAGCCGCCCCTGTTATTTTGGGAGCCAGTCCTCCTCAACATCGGAGTAGCGTCGCGTCTACTCCAAATTCTGAACATGACGACGTCCAATTACCTATTAACGACATCAAGGTAATTTACATCTCTGGAATGCTCCAAAGATAGACCTATAGGACACCTTAGCTAATTGCGTATCATTTTGTAGGAGCCGACGCCCTACAAGCTCCAAGTGAGGATGGTTGGGTCTATTTCTAGTGAGGCTGGGTGGGGGATGGTGTATCCATACCAGGAAAGGACAGTGCAGCATGGTGCCCAGCTAGCGCAGAGTTACGCCAGGGTCCAGGTGGACATGGTACATGATAATTTCAAGGTCGTCCCGCTAGAGATTCACTCGAACGAAGACATCAGAACACTAGGGGATGCCATGCACACTTTTATCCACTGGCCTAAGAAGGACATCGCCCTAGACGAAGCAGTGCCACGATCTCGGCACGACCATTCCTCTCCAACAGAACCCTTGATGACTCGACCTCAACCTTCGCTTCAGAAGGCCACCTCATCGGTTCTCGTGGAGAAGACGCCGAAGGAACAAGAAAAGCGTGCCGCCGTATTGGTTCCCGAGTCATCTCACAGGAAGACATGTAGCGGGCCAGTCGTTAAGGCCAAATCGAATTCGAAGAACATTAAGACGCGTCCCAAGCCCTGGAAATACTCCATCGAAAGTTCGTTGGCCCCCAACATAGTATTAGCCCGCGCTGGAGTAGGTTGTTAGGCTTTGCATGTCTGGTACTTGCGGAAGACCAAAGAGAAGGGGTGCGATATTGGAATCACTGTCAGATACACGAAGGAGCATTTCTTCCACGAGCCGGGCTATTTTGTCGTGGGCTTCAACGACTTATTCGACCTATACAACCTCAATGCCCTCGACGCCTCGCTTCTACGATGCTAAACACTATAAGTGTGTACAATCAAGTTCTACATTCACGTAATACCGATAAATATCACAACTCATTGCTTATGTATAGATACATGATGAAAAAAGCTCGAGAATGGTCCGAATCGGTGGGTTTCCTCGACCCACATGTGGTCTCTGAGCAAACCATCAACCAAGACACACACTACGTCGAGAAATATATAACAGTGGGATTGCTTGATCAGGACGACAAGGACTACATACTGGTGCCCTACAACCAGAAGTAAGTGCTTCACTACTTGCTATATAAATTTTATTTATACTTTATACACAACAGGAACTTAGGTTTAATGACTATAGCGATATACATGAGTAGATACCACTGGATCCTTTTAGTTATTATACCAAAGAGGAACAAGGTAATATACCTTGATTGCCTAATCAACTGAACCCATGACTTTAGCCTTGTGAAAGGAATACTCGACAGGTATGCTCATGTCCTCCATACATAACTCTATTGTAGTCTTCCTTCGTTTGAAATGGCCGAGGATAACTTTTTGGAATCATGTAGGTCGTTCATCGCCTATGTTACCAACGGAGGGCCATACAAGGGATCGAGCGCCACATTGCAACATAGGACGTGATTTTCGGTATGCGCTATAACACAATAATCCTATATCATACTTCGTAATAATGCGTCTCGAACTGACTATACCTATATATGTAATTCTATTTTTATAGTGCCGCCAGCAAAACAAGATCACCTATGTGCATTCTACGTTTGCCATCATATGCGGCAAATCATAAGTGCTAAGATGAAGGATCTCGAGGTTTGTCAATCTTGCAACAATTATTTTCTAATTATAAATTTAAATATATATGCTTACTACTTTACTCTTGCTAGCGACAGGGCTTGAACATAGATTTAGATGCACTCGTTGTGAAAGAGACTGCGGACGTTCGAGAGAAGCTCCGCGCCTTCATCAAGATAGATATCATTAATGCCGACGGAGAATTTTACTCTGTCGACACCTCTCAATCACCTTCAAACAATTGATTCAATTGTAATCCAATTGTAACTATAGCGACAATACTTGAACAAATTCTTTTGTAATTGATTTTGAGTTGTAAATGATCACTTCGAGTTGTCAACAATTGATTATTTGTGATGTATCTGTTTTCTGCATGCTTGTTTTCAGAGGGCATGGCTAGCAATTCCTGAGGCTAGCAGAAAATCAAAAAAAAAAAAAGATAAGTATAAAGAACTATCACAAACGGTTTTTTTGTTGAAACTGTCTGTGAAGAGCTAGTATCACAGACGGTTCTATTTACAAACCGTCTGTGAAGGGCTAGTCTGTGAAGGGTGTGAAGGGCTAGTATCACCGATGGGATTGGAGACATATCACAGACGGCTTGTATTTACAAACCGTCTGTGACATCCTACGTATCACAGACGGTTTTTGGTGGAAACCGTCTGTGATAATGGCCCTTCACAGACGGTTTCAACACAAAATCGTCTATATTGTGCCTTATCACTGACGGTTCAAAAACCGTCTGTGATAACCGACTGTTATCACAGACATACAAATTCAGACGGTTCAAAAACCGTCTGTGATGATGGTTCCGAACCGTTTGTGATGACCCTGTCTGTACTAGTGTGCTACCCTAGGTCCTAGGAGAGTTTATGGCTAAAATAAAACTCTTGCACGACAAAATAGAAAAAATAGTATCGCAAACGAATTGACAAAATGATACATGTGCCACGCTCTACGGCAGAGGGCCTATCGCGTGTCCACCCTGCAGTAGGCCACATGACAACCTTCCATTCGGCAGCAAGCCATTTACCGTGCATTTTGAGCATGGCAAGAGTGTTATTGTTGTTACTCTGTTCAGGAAGAGGCTGTTTTTACTATATCGCTTTAAAAAGAGACAGATGAGCCAAAAACTCGTCCTAGGTGACATAGCACATCGCATGGTTTGTGTCACTGTCATTCATTCGTTGTTTCCATTCCTTTGGTGCTGATCGCTGAACTGGGCTCCAACTAATTCTTTTCCTGTTCCTGGGCTCTGCCCGTGGTAGTGACATGCTTCGTCGATTCCTCTAAAAAAAAGCGACGGACTTTGGTCCACATGGCCGTGGTAGTGACAATCTGGTGCGTACCATGCTAATGCCAAGTGTGATTAGACGTAACTCGATCACCACTTCTTGAGCCGTGTCAAGCCCATACTTTGTCCAGCATACATGCAGATAATTAGATGATAATTAGATTTGCTCTCATGTTGCTGTCCTTGCCCTCAAATTTACACCATAGTAACAAGTTGATATTTTGCAAAATGAGTGAGCTTATTATATAGGTAAAAAAATCACGATGATGAGTTGGGCCAAGAAATATTTCAGGTCGAGTTCGGCCGTTTGGGGTTCTAATTAAACCGATCTGGGTTAGGAAGGACTTGCCTTTGGGCTTCTACCTGCCTTTTGGCAGGTCTAAGCTAGCACCGACCCTTTTTTTTTAAAAAAAAGTCGTTGGCAGTTAGTGAAGTGTCACTTGTTTGTGATCGTGAGATTTCTTTTGGTTTCACTCCATTGTCTTTTCCCGTCTATTTCGAGTGACTCATCATTCTTGGTGCTTGTCACCAATGCCCATCTTGTTGCTGGCAATGCTGTAAAATTCTTATGTTCGCCCTGCAACAGTGCAATCTCAAGGGTAGCATAACAAAGTCGTCAAAGTCATTGGATGAAACAGAAGGTCCACGGTAATGGCGATGCCCATTGACAATGATCCATAATTCTAAAGTTTGCCCAGCAGTAGTGTAGTCTTAAGTAGTTAATTAAGGGTAACACAACAAGGTCATCAAAGCCATTGATGTAAAAATGCTCCGCAGGATTTTACCTAGGGATGCTAGTGGAGTAACCCATCCTTTTTTTTTTTTGCTTAAAACTAATGCACAAAGTGAGACGCCAATTAATTGGAATGGGTCAGTGAGTTGGCTCACTGTAACAGCCCCGAAAATAGGACCGCTAGAATCTTTATAACTGTTCAGGATGTACAACAGAAAGTAAATGGTTTCACAAGTTAAAGAACGCTATAAACAAAAGACAAACTTTTAATACAGTAGTTCAGGCTTAACAGCCAGTTTGAAAGCAAAAGCAGGCATCCAAGCCCAAATGTAATATATTACAACACAAAAGTGTGCCAAAACCACAGGCAAGCTTGGGTGTAAAAGAGACCCTAATACCAGTAGTCGTCACTATCTAGTGGTTCCTCTTGCTTGTAGAGTTTACCTAATTCCTCCTAAAATTCTTCTGTTGAGTTGATGTATAGCAAGAATGAGTATAACCACCGTACCCAACAAGTTGCATAGGAAATTCTATTTAACTATATGCTAGTATTATCAAAGGAATGATACAATTTTACCATTACAGGTATATGTGAAATGCAAGTGTTGAATTTAAAAGCAGTACAGTACTTAAAAACAGTAAAACAGTAATATGTATAGCCACAAGGTTTACAACATCTGAATTTACCAATTAACATCTGTAAAAATCCTACTTATGCCTTGCATATTGGAATCACCCATGAACATAGCTTCATCAACCGGAACCACGGTGTATTCGAATACCATTGATTTATACTCTGCAGAGTTGTCCAACTTTACCCACAAGATATCTCATACTTTTACTGTCAAGCTATATACACGCAACCAGATAGCGTGTGACTGAGTTGAGATAACAATGTATTTTCCACTGCTCAACCTTTCTAGTCTCTACACAGTAGGTTCAAGGTCCATCTGACCTCGAGACCACCGGCCAATGGTGGAATCCGACCGAGGTCGATGGGTTCATACCGTTGTGTAGTTCAGCGAGTGCCCTAACAGGCCCACTCCTAACTCACCCCACTCCGCGGCTGCTCTATCACACAAGAGCCGTTGACAGCCTGTAGATATTCAATTTTGAGAGCAGTGTACTAAGCCAAGTTGGATAAACCACACCTGTGGTTGAGCGAGTTCTGTGTCTGTTTACTTGGCACAAGGTTCTTGTCCTTACTTGACATCCTGTGAGGTGATGGACCATTTACCAACTTGTGGTCGTCCACCTCCAAATCTCACTGATGTCTTACTTTTAACAAGTATATTGGGTTGTCCAATCATCTCGTCTCAACCCTCAACTTTCCACCAAATCCTATTAGCTCAAAGCCAACCTTCCTTATCAGTGTTTAGAAATGAGTTTTTGTATGACATTGTGGAATATTTGTTATTATTTCATGTGGACTAAATTTGTCAAGGTGAATATGGCCTACAAGTAGGGGTGAAAACGGATCGGATACAGACGGATAATGGTTCTGCCATATTTGTTTTCATATTTTTTTCCCGGATGCGGATACGAATATGGATGCCACGGATACGAATATAGATGCGAATAATATCGAATACGAATACGAATACAAATACGGAGTGAATACGAATCGAAACGAATACAGTCACGGATATTTTTTCGGAACATGAAAACCCCTTAAATTGCATGCCAGAAATTAATGAAAACATATAACTAATTTGTTTGATGCAAACATTCATGAATTATTCATATTTTTAACAACCACACATAACATTGGCACTAGCAAGGTGCATTAATTAGTTCATCACAAATATAGCACTTAGTGTACCACATTTAGCTCGTAAGTCATAAGTGTACCACATTTAGCTCATAAGTCATAACTCACAAGTCAACATACATAAAACTTAGTTCATCACATACATAAAATATAGTTCACACTTGACAGTTTGACACAATGTTCAACTTGATGCCCAGAACACTTGAACAGACATAATAGTTGAACTCATAGTCTCACTATCACAGAGTCATAGTCTCACACAGTTACGTCTTAGGACTGAATTGGATTACTTGGAATCTTGGATCTAATCCAAGATTGGAACTTCACTCCAAACTCAAAACTAAAAGAAACACACAGAGAAAGGGGAGAGAGAGAGAGAGAGTAGGAACAAGCTGGGTTACCATCTCCTGACAGGCATCACAACTGGCGTTTATTTCAACTGCAAGTTTACTACTAATAATATTCATTTGAAATTACCTTATTACTTAATTCCTAATTCCTTGCCTGATCTTTTCTTATTCATAATCTCTTTCTTAATCCCTCTCTTTAATTCTTACCAAACCCAACGCCTACTCTCTCTCTCTCTCTCCTTATTCGGCTGAACCATCTATGGCCACTTATTTCTTGGCTTGCTTTCCTTCCTTCTAATATCTCTTTAATTTCTCACCCAATCATTTATGTGGCCGACACTTCCTTCCCAGGCTGCATTTCCTTCCTTCCCATTTGCTTTTCTTCTCATCCCCATCTCTTCACCGTGCTTGTGCCATGGCGCCATGGGGAGCAGCCGAGGGGAGGAGCTAAGCCGGAGGGAAGGCGCCGTGGGAAGCAGCCGAGGGGAGGAGCTAAGCCGGAGGGAAGGCGCCATGGGGAGCAGCCGAGGGAAGAATGTTGGGCATGAGCAAAAGCTCCAGGGAGCAAAGCAATGGAGAAAGAGAGGGCGGCTGGCGCGGCGGCAGTGAGCTGGGCCCCGCCTCGCCGCCACGCGAGCTCCTCGATCGACAAGACACGACTGGCACGACGCCTGCCACACCTGTGGCTGCCTCCCACTGGGCCCCGTCGCGTGCCCATTGCCGAGGCCTGGTTCCGGATCTCGTCGCCAAGTGCGCCGTATTTGCTGCTGGTTGAGCGGATGGAGAGCAGATGGAGGAAGGCCAAGATGTCGTTGGGGCTCAACCTTTGTGTCTACTTCCCACGGACGATGGACGGCGACGAGCCGTCCACCGGCTCCTCCACGGTGGCACTGGTGTCGCCGGTAGCCTCCTCGTCATCAGCTGCTACCAGCACGAACACCACCCCACGGCAGAGCAGAGCATAGGCAAGGTGATGGCCGGCGCGGGGATGCCGACCCTAAGTCAATAAGTCAATAACCTAAGTGCACCGTGGTGGACCGGTGGTGGGCCGGCTGGTGAGTGGGTTGGACTGAGGTTGTTTCGAAAATTCCGGATATCCGGATGTGCTCTTATCCAGATAATTCGTATTCGTATTCGCTGGATATCATGCCTATTGTATTCGTTTCCGTTTCTGAAAAAAATCTAAATTCGTTTCCGATTCAAAAATTATCCGAAAAAATCCGAATCCGTCCGGATCGGACGGAAACTATCCGATCCATTTTCACCCCTACCTACAAGAATGGGTGGTTTGGTATGTGGGGTGAAGAGTTTTATCTATTCAACATGGTATTCCAAGGTATTATTTCTTTATTGAAATAATTGGCTAAAATATACTAATGAAAATAATAGTACGAAATATATGAAATGTAGGTTCAATATGTTCAAGGTATGCAACTTGCATCCTTGCTCAAAGTCCTCGAAAGGTCATGCTGCTCCTGTGTCTTGTCCAGTACTATCCTGAGCTGGCTCGTCAGAGTTGAAACCTAGCGTAAGACACAAAAACCAAATAAAATGCGTGGCTCGACAAGGAATAAGCCTAGAAAATGAATTCAAGTACAACAAAAATATAGAAAAGAAGTAATGAAGCCACTAAAAAGGTAAAAAGATTTATTGGGAGTTTGATATGGCTGAAGAGAGTTAAGAATGGGTTTTATGGGTTCGAGACGGTCAGAATGGATATAAAATATCAAATTAGGGTTTCGATGAATAGCGATATTTTTACTGTTCATACATGAAAAGGATTATGAACGGTAATTAAACACTAATCTTGGTTAAAGAGCGGTAATCTAGTTTACTGTTTTCAGGAAATGAACAGTGTTTTGAATGAATAGTATATGGGCTTAATTTAGAAATGAATAGTGTCGGGCTATGAACAGTAATGGCTACGGAATTGGGCCGAGCCCATTCGGCTTAATGGCCTGAAGGCCCATTACGCTCTAGCCTTAAAGGCCTTTGGGGCGCTTGGCCGAAGGCCAGAGCACCCCTTCGGCGCTGTCGAGTGGGGTAGAGGGAGCGAGGAGGCCAGCGGCAACGGTGCGAGGCAGCGCGGGGAGGCTCCGATGAGGTAGGTGCTTCTCCCTCTAGGGTTTTTACTCAGGCTGGGGTTTTGGGTGTTGGTTTGCGGTGGCGGTAGTGAAGGGAAGGGCGGCGCCGATGAAACTCCGACGGAGCCAAGGCCGGAGGGGTGGGGGAAGTGGGTTTGGGAGGAGGAGATGAGGTTGGGGGTGTTGGGTGGGAGAAATATGGGCGGAAAGGGCGACATTGGCTTACAGCTTGATGGGGAGGGAGCGGAGGCGGTGGTGACTCGCGCACCTGGCCCGCTCTAGAGACGAAGGGAGGTGGGGGGGGGCTTGGTTAGTGCTTGGTGCGAGCGAGGAAGGGCAAGCGGGGCTGCTTTTATAGTTGATTGGAGGCGGTGGGCACAGTGGAGGTGCTGGTGCGTGCGCGGCGAGGTGGACAGTAGAGCGGGAATGGCGCTGGGCAGGGGTGTGGTGGAGGCATGGGAGCGTGCGTGGGCGGTGTCGTGGTGGCCTAGCTCCCCTCACTGGAGTAGGCCAGGAGGTGGCGTGGCGGGGTCGTTGATTGCGGCACGGCATGGGAGTGACGTGGTGCTGGCGGCTTAGAAGGCGCGTCGCATTGAAGGTAGAGGAGGAGGTGGCGCGACGAGGTGGCAGGGACTGCTGCGGCTGACGGCAGCACCGGGAAGGACGGTGGCGTGGGGAAGATGACGTAAGGTGGAGGACGACGGGGAAGCGGCTTGGGCGAAGGCGCCACTGATGGGAGAAAGCGGGGAGCTCAAAAGGGAAAGCAGAAAGGGAAAGGGGATTTCCAAATTAGGAAAGAAAATGAAATTCAAACTAAAACTCAAATCAAATTTGAAAACTTTGAAATTTTAAGGATGTTTCACTCACTCTTGTTGATGCATGTAGATGAGTGAGATTGAAACATGATATTAATCGATTGATTGGGTCTACATGTGTTAGCACATGAAGCATCAACCTGTGGAACTGTAACAACAAAACTCGGAACATTTACAGCTTAGTCGATACTCAACTTGCTAGTTCAAATGGACTGTGCCAACCAAGCTGGTCAATATGCGCTTCATTCACTGCTCTCTCTCCACCGAAAGTAGACACATAGATGCCCAATTAGTCTCTGAACTAGTTTAAGTGGGTTCGTTAGGTTCCAAATACACAACGTGGGAGCAGGACCAGAGCGCTAACATGGTGGGTTGTCCACATCGTCCAATTCCGCCTTAGTTTGCTACTACCAATAAACAGATGGGAAAATTGGTTCAGTAGTATCGTATTCAGCCATATTTAGAGAAATAACACTTATTTAGTGACGAAGTGCAAAATGACATCGTGATCGCTCAAAAGCATTAGGAATAACATTTCCGCCAGTTTGACACCCGTTAGTCGACGTTGCATGGGTAAAAAGACAAATATGCCCTCCCGACCCATCTTTCTTTCTTCTTCCTTTCTTTCTTCTTCCTTTGCCGAACACCAGCGCCGCGCCGCCAAGCCCTCCTCACCATCGCCTGCGACGCCCTCGCTTGCTCCACTATTCCCGCCTCCTTCCTCTCCGCGCTCCCCTCCCACGCCGTGCTAGCCTCCATCGCCCGCGACGCTCTGCTCCCCTCCCACGTCGTGTCGGCCGCCGCCTTCGCCTTATTGTTCCAGCCAAACCAGTGAGCTCCTCTCCAAATCGTTTGCGTCAAAACATGTTCCCGAGTATCCTCTTCCTTTACCCTCAACTAATTTGAAAATTTCTCATCAGCAGCCTCGCCGTGTCACCTTCTTCCCCAAGTCTAGCCGAATCCACCGCCATCACCGCCATTTTTGCTCCGGTGAGTTTCTCCCCCAATTCCCTCCTACCAGAGCATCCTCACACCTCCTTCCTCCTTCCTATGCATCGGATTTGAAGCCTCCCTCACTCGGTCGCCGCCTCCACGATGAGCCGCCCGTGCTGCCCTGGGTCTTCGCCGCCAGGCTGCCTCGCATCTTCTTCGCCTCCACCGTCCACCCTAGTGAGTTCTCCTCACTCCCCCTCCTGCTTGTGCTCACCTTCGTTTCACCCCTCTTCCACCCAAGCGCTGCCGCCCCATTCCTCTCCCGGCCCCAGCAGCCGTACTCTGCCGCCCGCCCGCCCAAGCGCATGCCCGGCCATGACACTACCACCCCTAGCCTCTTCTCCCTGCCAGTGACCCATTTTTGAGGTCGTCGCCGACGAGCACGCCCTGTGGGCTTTCTTTGCCTCCTCTGTTTCCCCTCTGCCCTGCCTCCCTTCTCCCTCCTCTATTTCCCGGATGGTGGAGGAGGGGGGCACCGAGGTGGGTGGGGAGGAGGCTGCCGATGGTTGTAACATCCTAATTTTCTGAGTTTCAAAAACCTTTTGAGTAGTTTAGTTCCTTGGAAAAATTCACCAAATTTTAATTGAATTTAATCAAGCTTAAATGAGACTTTCAAATATCAAAATAATTTAAGGTGACTAATGTGGACATCAATTAATTCCAAAACTATTTTATTTGAGTTCTTTGTGCTTGGAAATATTTTCCAGATTTTTCTAGAATTTTTTCAAGTTCATTTGCTATTTGGAATTTTTGCTATTTCTAAAATAGAAAAGCTATTTAAAATCTCAGTAAAACCTTTGGGCTGAATTCTTTTCCCTTGGCCCAATCCTATACCAAAACCCAGCCCAGTCTACTGGCCCATTCTCGCCCGTAGCCCGCTTCTCTCTCTCTCCGTTTCGCCCACGCCACCCACATGTTAGCCGCACGCATGTCGTGTGCGACACGGTTTCACCCTAGCCAATGTCGCTGACATGTGGGCCCCACTGAGTTACTATTCTTCGTCTCTGACTCGGGCATGGCTTGGACTTCACTACCGCCTCACTTCCTCGGTGTGCGCACATGGGACTCTCCCGGCCGCATTCCTATAAAAGGGGAGGTAGCCCTCGGCTTCTGGAATCGCTCGGAGAAGAAAACCCGTCGCCGCAATCTTCGTCGTCGACTTCCTTCACCGTCAGAGCACCTGGGGCTTCATCGTCACCACTGTCGGGATCGCGAGGAACAGATCTACATTATCGTCGCCTTAATGTCGATGGAGTGTCATCAAAGCCCAACTTCCATCGAGCCCGAATCTTAGCCACCGCTTCGACCTCGTCGTCGACCAACTCCGTCGTCCCCTCGCCCTCGTGAGTGCACCAGCGAGCTCCCCGTTGCACCAGCTATCTATTGCGCACCTCTGTTTACTTCGCCCTAGCCTAGAACGCTAGCGACCTTTAGGACCTAGCGACCTTCAGACCCGAGTGCCACCATCATCGCCATCGTCCATGTCACCGGCCACGTCATCTTTTGCTTGCATGTTAGTTTGGTTAGCATAACGTGGCAGCCGCGTCAACGCTGAGTTAGCCACTCCCGTACCCAAATCCCAGAGCCAATCCGGTAAACCCAGCCATTGACATGTAGGTCCCACATGTCAGATCCACGGTTCCATAGACTCATGAGCTATAGACCAGTAGACCATAACCGTGGATTTGGTCCATAGACCAAGGATCCCACCTATCAGCCTCTGTTTCTTTTTTTATCGGATTTTCTTTTAATTCTAAAATCATTGCCGACGTCATGTTGACACAATATTTAGGGATTTCCTTTAGAAAGAAAATTATGAAAATTCGAAATAGTAATTCCTTTCTCTTTTTCTTAGATTTAAATCTTTTGAGAGCCCGTTCTTCCTCATATGAACTCCGATTGAACCCATTCAAGTTTCTAAATACATCTAAATTCAAGCTCTACCTTCCTGATATTTAAATTTAATTTTTCAAGTTTATTTATTATTCTGTTGTTATTTATTTAGTTTTCACTTTCGTTTGCGAGTAGACGTTGATATTTCGGGAGCTTTTGAGGAAGGAGGAGTTGATCAAGCCCAAGACTAGTACCAAGACTTGTTTCAAGGTAAGTTGTACCTTTGACCATGTTGAACCTAGTTTTCCAAAATTATCTTAATTCAAATTACTGTATTTTACTTTAATTATTTATTTAAATATTTTGGGATTAGTTATACACCCATTTGATTATATCCACTTTGCTCATTGTATTATCTTGACCTTTTGTCACCCTAGCTTGGTTAATTATTAGTTGGTATTATCATAGCACCAACATGGATTGGTTAGACGCGAATAGTCGGCTTAGCCATGCAACATGTCATTGATATCATTTTGAGTTGCAAGATATAAACTTGACTAAATGATTATGGAACATGTTGAAAAGATTGTGTGTTGTATGTTGTTACTCGTTGATGGCAAGTGATGCGCTTAACCAACAGGTGGGAAAAGATTTTGACTAAGGTGAGTGGAAAGGATTGGTGGAAGTGTGATTGGGAAAAGTGAATGTTGGTTACTAGTATAATTTTGGCAGTCTCGCTTTGGTTAATTAAGGACTTAACTTTGTGCGCCATTGAACTAAGGCACAACTGTACAACCACATGCTTGGAGTGGGACGAGCCTAACTTAGTAAGTTGTGGAGTTTTGATATTGACTACTCAGGTAGTAGGTTAGTGATGGGTGGAGGTGTGGACTACTCTAAAAGTTACATCGATGGACGGTTCGCTACTTTCAGGTCCAATGGTGTACGTCGGACCAGCGAGTGAGGTTGGGGTCGACTATATTGCGCATCGGGAGAGTCAATTGTTGAGATGAAACTTTCAAAAGGTTTTGTTATGATTGGTGCTAGCTATAATGGTTATATCGTGTGGGTAAAGTATACAACCTCTACACAATGTTAATTAATCCATTCGAATAGCCGCATTTGCGGTCATGGACATGCTCGGGAATTTCACAGGAGGGGTAGATTTTCATAAAAACAATTTTGAAGGGACAACTGTGTGGGGAAACTTATGCAGCTGTGTGAAAGACACTGATTAGGATATGAGAGCTTTGTGAAAACACTTGTTAAAATTATTATTGTTATTTGTTTCAAATTACGCTTTCAATGTATTATTTATAATCAATTGCAAATGCTGCTTTATTGCAAAATAACCATAAAAGTCATTTCCCTTAGAATAAGCCATCATCTATAATTGCATTCTGTGGTACAACTTGTTGAGTACTCGGAGTACTCATTCTTACTGCAATCATTTAGCTAAAGTGGATAAATATTTGCCTGCTTTTGAGGAGGAGCTATACGAGGATGGTGATCGCTAAGTCTTGATCCTAGTCGATTGCCTGTGGCGAGTTGATAGTATCCGCTGGAGTTGCTTTCATTCCGCTGCCATCTCTTTATTTAGTGTTAGCCCTGTGTAGCTTAATAAATGTAAACTCAACCATAAAGTCACAACCGTTATTTATTAATAAAATTAGTCATTTATTCCTATATTCGTCTTGTGTGGAATGATATTCATCTATGTTGACACTGTGTGCACCAGCGTGTTCCTAGAGTAGTGCATTATACACAGAGGATCCATATTTGGATATTTGGGTCCCGACAGAGGTGGTATCAGAGCCATACTGATTATAGGTCTTGACCTTAGTTAGATCGGCCGTCCTTAAGAAGTTTAAAACTATTTTCTAAAGAAAAAATTATCTTACAAGATTATTGAATTGCTTAACTTCTCTTATGTCTCTATTGACTCATTGATGGCTGAAAATCTTCTCTCCACTGATTTTAAGTTGGTCCTTACCCCCTTTTGCCTGTCTTTGTTAGATGGCATGACTTTAGACCTATGGAGAGCGTACCAAAGGTTTCGCAGTTGAGTTGTGGAAGATTCTACAAGCACTTGGAGGATTCGAGAGACCACTCTACCTAGGCACCAACTGGTTGGTGAATGGTCAAAACCGTGGTGTGCTGTGTAGATTGATCATCTACGCCCGAAAGAATACCAAGGCTAGTCGTCCCATGAACATCACCGTTCGGAGGATCATCCTTGCTGAAGGAATCTAGGAGTTTGCACGTCTCGCCATCCTACAAATGTGCAACATCTACGCCGATGAGTTGAAGGGTTCAGTTCTTTGCCTTCATCCCCGCGCTACTCGTCTACCGATGGAGAAGAAGATGCTACTGTAGTTCACCTTGCTCACTTTGTCGCCGCCCAAGAGGAAGCCTTGGAGACCACTGCCACATAGCTGTAGGGAGCCTACGAGACGTTGCAACTTGCAGAAGAGTGGATTGCAGAGTTGGAGGAAGCTTTGTACGTGCTAGAGCCCGAGGAGCCTAAGGAGCCCGAGAAGACGGAGTCGGTCATGCCTGCACTCGAGCCACCTGTTCCTGTTGCGCCAGTTCTAGGACATCGGGATCATTTCGCGAGGATGCCTGCTCGTCTACCAACCTACGGTATAGAAGAGCACCGTCGTGGTTGTGGAGGTTACCTCAGCGATTGAGTCAACCGATGTTTAGGCTTAGTCAGTTGAGGCTCAGTATGTGAGAGCCACGTCAGCTTAAGATTAGAAGTGTCATCCTTTAGATGGTAGATTGTGTGTTAGGTCTGCTTTTGTTTTCTTGTGTGCAGTATGAGCTGCAAAAGCCCTTAGGTATTTTTTGTAGCCATGCTAAGACCCTTATTAATATATAGTTATTTTAGTTGAGTTTTTTGTGCTGTGTTTGTTGGGTTTAACCAACTCCTACTTAGTTCTTAACTTACCTTGTGCTTGCTACCTTAACTAACCCCTTTGAGCTTCCACCAGATGGTTCGGACTCACAATGCCGTTGCCAGTGGATCAAGAACCAATGGAGTAGAGGGAAGTGAACAGACCCCTGCGGGAGCAGTTCCACCTCAAGCACCGCCAAAAGATCCACAAAACTTTGGAGCATTTATGGCCGTCCAGACTGAGATGATGTATGCAATGATGAATCAGATGCAGAATATGAACAACAACCAAGCTAGCAACAACAATGTAGCACCAGCTTCTCATGGTCACCATGGACCGTCTAAGTTAGCAGAGTTCATGAGAACCAGCCCGCTGACTTTTTCTGGAAGTGTTTCGCCAGTGGAAGATGATGATTGGCTTCGAGTGATTGAAAGGAAGTTGTTGATCACTCAGTGCAACGATCACGAGAAGGTTCTTTATGCTACCCATCAGATGGAAGGAATTGCCGCTGAATGGTGGGAGAATTTTTGTGCTGCGCATGAGACACCGTAGAACATTACTTGGGAAGAGTTCTCTACAGCTTTTCGCTAGTACCTTGTGCAGGAGGGAATCATAGACCTAAAGAAGGATGAGTTCCATTCACTTAAGCAAGGAGGTATGACCGTGTCAGATTACCTCAACAAGTTCTCTCAGCTTGCACATTATGCTGCAAAAGATGTCGCTATCGACAAGGCTCGACAGAGTCATTTCTTGAAAGGATTGAACATCGGACTGCAAGTCAGTCTGATTGCTCATAATTTCCCAGATTTTAAGAGTTGGTTAACAATGCTTTGATCCTCGAAAATAAGCGCAAGGAGTTGGATGACAACCGCAAGCGTAGAATAGCTCAGCAAGGAAGTCATCAGTATCAATAGAAAGCGAGGAGCGGTTTACACTTTCCACCACAGAATTCATTTAGGACGCTTGCACCTGTTTCATCACTTCGTCCAGTTGCTCAGAATTTTCGTAAGCCTGCTTCAGTCAACCCCAATCCAGGAGGTCATCAGCAGAACACCCTGAGACTTTGCTATACCTGCCGAGAGCTAGGACACTTAGCGAACGACTGCCCTCAGAAGGGAACAATGACTCTAGTACGTTTCAACCATGGAGCTACCCCAGCCAAGATACCAACGCCAGTTAGCAACCGAGGAGCACCTCAAGTTGCTGGTCAAGACGGAGGAGTGCCACAGTCCGTGGTTAGAGGCCGTGTCAATTACGTCACCTTAGAAGGAGCTTAGGAAGTACCTGATGTCGTACTAGGTAAGTTTCTTGTTAACTCAGTACCCGTATCAGTTTTGTTTGATTTTGCAGCTTCGCATTCGTTTGTTTCTCGAGTTTTTGCGAACAAGAACAATTTGGAAGTTATGCATCTTGCGCATACCTTGTTAGTCCAGTTGCTTGGAGCAGAGTTAAACTCCAAAGTGGGATGTCTAGGAGCTAAGTTACTTATTTCTGGAGTTGAGTTTCTAGCCAACCTCATTGTCTTAGACACTCATACATTAGACATCATACTTGGTATGGATTGGCTGTCAAAGCACAAAGATGTGTTAGATTGTGGCCGAAGAGCTGTAACAATCAAAGGTACCAATGGGAAGAAAAGTTTCTAGCCACTGCAGTGTGTGATGGACATCTAGTAATCAATAGTTTGAAGACCGTTGCTTTAGAGGATGTACCTGCTGTTAGAGACTATCTAGATGTTTTTCCAAAAGATTTGTCGAGAATGCCACCAGATCGAGACATTATGATTTCGTTATTGATTTAGTGCTGGAACAACACCGATTTCTAAGAGACCCTATCGGATGCCATCTGATGAATTAGTGGAAAT
This sequence comes from Phyllostachys edulis, assembly GCA_036346405.1. Classification (NCBI taxonomy): domain Eukaryota; kingdom Viridiplantae; phylum Streptophyta; class Magnoliopsida; order Poales; family Poaceae; genus Phyllostachys; species Phyllostachys edulis. Next base: position 51,982,955 of record CM070547.1, on the reverse strand, counting down.
GAAGAAACAGATTGGAGAACTTCTTGAGAAAGGTTTCGTGATACCTAGTTCATCGTCTTGGGGAGTGTCAATCTTGTTCGTCAGAAAGAAGGATGGAAATACCCTCAACGAGGTTACTATCAATAATAAGTATCCACTTCCCCGAATTAATGATTTGTTTGATCAGATGAAAGGAGCCGACATATTTTCAAAGATCGATGTGCGATTAGCTTATCATCAGTTGAAAATTTGTCCGAAGGATGTACCAAAGACTACTTTTTCTTTGCGATTCAGACATTATGAGTTCTTAGTCATATATTTTGGCCTGACTAATGCCCCTGCATATTTCATGAATATGTTGAATATAGTTTCTATGGAATACTTGGATAAGTTTGTGGTAGTGTTCATTGATGACATTTTGGTATATTCTAAGACAGAAGAAGAACATGTCGAACATTTGAGAACAATATTGAAGAAACTTAGAATGCATCGGTTGTATGCTAAGTTCAGCAAGTGTGATTTTTGAAAAACAAGAAGTCGATTTTCTTGGTCATGTGATGACAGCTAAAGGAGTAGCACTTGAACCTAGTAAGGTTAAAGCAGTATTACATTGGGAGCCACCAAAGACAGTTACTCAAACTCATAGTTTCTTGGGAATGGCAGGATATTACAGTCGTTTCATTGAAAGATTTTGACGATTGCTAAGCCTTTTATGCAATTATTGAAGAAAGAGAAAAGGTTCACTTGGAGTCCAGCTTGCAAGAAAAGTTTTTAGGAGTTGAAGAAACACTTGACAACAGCCCCAGTGCTAGTTCTACCAGATATTCGAAAGGATTTTGATATCTATTATGATGCTTCACGTCAAGGATTAGACTATGTTCTAATGCAAGAATGAAGAGTTGTTGCATATGCATCGAGATAACTGAGACCTCATAAGGAGAATTACCCTACCTATGATTTAAAATTAGTTGTCGTTGTGCATGCATTGAAAATTTGGCGTCACTACTTTATTGGTAATCGTTGTGAGATATATACAGATCATAAGAGCTTGAAATACATTTTCACTCAGTCTGGCCTAAATATGAGGCAGAGAAGATGGTTGGAGTTAATAAAGGATTTGGAATCAACTACTATCCCAATAAAGCTAATGTTGTTGCAGATGCTTTAAGCCGTAGGAGCTACTATAATGCTTTGCAATTAAAAGGGAATTGCCCAGAACTTCATCAGGAATTTCAGAAGTTATAACCGAAGGATTCGTGGCTAGTTTGGAAGTAAAGTCTACTTTAGAAAAGCATATTCGTGCTGTCCAACCCAATGATCCTAAGATTAACGGTATTAAGCTCAAGATTGAAGAAGGAAAATTTAAGGATTTCACTAAGGATGATCAGGATACGTTTTGGATCAATGGACGTATTTGTGTGCTTGATATTGATTGTTTTAGACAGCTAATTTTAAAGGAGGCTCATGATTTAAAGTATTCTATTCATCGTTGAAGCACTAAGATGTATCACGATAAATTTTGGTGGCTAAATCTAAAGCGAGAAGTCATTTTTTCCCTATGTGACGTTTGTCAAAGAGTAAAAGAAGAACATCAGAGACCAGTAGGCCTATTACAGCCCTTGAAAATTCCAGAGTGGAAAGAGAAAGAGATTGGGATGGATTTTATCACCGGTTTACTGTGACGACCCACAGGACCTCTCGAGAAGACCTCCAGGACCGCCCAGGAGGTCCGGTAGGACCGCCTAGAGGTCCTGGGAGAGTCCCTGAGGAGGTCGTGGAGCCAAGGGGCGCCCAAAGACCTCCCACACCAACCTGGGGAGGTCGGGGAGGCGAGGTCTCTCAAGACCTCCCACGACCAACCAGAGGAGGTCGTGGAGGGCCGAGACTACCCCAGGACCACTCATGACCAGACCTGACGGTGGTTGTGGAGGATCTGAGCAGCCCAAGGTCCCTCAGGCAACCGAGCTAGTCCCAAGGATCAATAGCTAGCTCACCACAAAGATACAAGAGTGGTAGCATACACTTCAACGGGATCATTATTAATATCAACAAAGTTGTTTACAAAGGGAGGCATACAAGCCAACAAACCGTAACACAAATGGAAGATAAACATAAAGGCCATCCAATACATCACAGGCAATCTACCGAGGGCGATCCTAGACGTCCAGGACCACTAGGTCCACAGCAAGATCTTCTCAAGCTTTCCTCCCTGCTCAAAAATTTATTTTAAGTAAGAGTGAGCACAACAACCGTGCTCGCAAGTTACACCTGTCAAATAACAGAATGACATGCATAAATGGATATCTCAAGGAAGGCTTAATATGGTTGATTTGCATAAAGCCAAGTTTATTTCAAATACACGTACTAAGTTTCAAGGCAGTTATACAATATCTAAAATTCATTTTGTAAATCCTAATTTTCAGTTGGATAACATTCATCATCAAGATGGTGAAGGATACCCTCCTGTCACAAGGCTTCCTGCCCAAACCCATGGGATGGAAATCCCAAAACCAGTTTATCAAAGTCTTTTGAAAACAAAACCAAGTCTAACTTTGAGTGGTCTTTGCTAGCACGTCCATGACCGTGGACACGACTATTCGAATAGTTTTTACTCTGCAGAGGTTGTACACTTTACCCACACGACATGATTCCTCTAGTTTGCTCGGTATTCGTCAATGCCACCTCTCACTGTCGAAGGTAAGAGGTTTAGAGTTCATGACAAGGCCTTTATAATGCATTGTTCCATCACAGCCCCTCCTCGCTAAGGTTTCACTTCCGCATGGGTTGCAAATCCACCGGATTCGTGCCCCCTCTTGCGCCAGTGGGAAACATAGGTTATAAAAGACCAGAGGCCCTAGAAGACCTCCCACACATTAAAGTGGAACAACCGCGGTGGAATTCTGCAAATTAATTGGCCAGGTCCCACGCCCCATTCTGGAGACATGTGGTTGTACGGTGAGGCATAGCCTATTATAGGCATAGCAAAGGGACGCTCAAAGGCCAGTCCTCAACTGACTTGGGCGACCACTACAAACCCCTGGACCTCAACCTTGCCCAGGAGTGAGTCCGTGCATAAACATTGTGCTAGCCAAGCAAACCAATTCGCCCAAGTCCAAATCCATTTTCCTTTCCTTTTGCTTTCCAAAGCTTTTGCAAAACCTCCATGACAACCCAATGCCATTGTTTTAAATTATTTTGATAGCATTGGTCAAGTTGGTAAAATTTCCCCAAATCAAACACTTTTGGTCTAAGCAAGACTACATAAGATTTCACAATTGCTCCTGGTTCACACTATTGCATCAACCAGATTTTATCTAGGGTAACAATAGGTTTGGTTCAATTTCAATGTTGGCCATACAAAGGAAATAGGCATAGCTATGAGTTTAAAGACAGGTATTGAAATAACTTAGTAAAGTAAGCATGCATTAACATTTAAAATGGAACATATATAGGGTGAAGTAATGGGTGCAATATGATCAAGAGTGTAACTTGCCTCCTGCTTGAAAGGCTTCACGGATCCATTGCTTCACAAAGCTCGGGCTCACCAGAGGCGTCGAGGTCTACACGTTTAAAACAACTCAAGATCAAATAAAGACCAGAAAGGAATTCAAATGAACTCCAAATAGACATCAAACAAGAACCACAGAAGAGTTTGGCGATTTGGAAGGGGTCCAAGATACTGGCGGGAAGGAGGTCCAACGGCTTGGAGGAGGTCCAGAGAGGTGGTGAAAGTAAAGCTGAAGGTTGGAGGAAGGTCTAGAGAACAAACTAGGAGAGTCAGACAGCTAGAATGAAAAAGAGGCAATGATAAAGGGCTTGCTCAAGCTTATAAGGCTGGAGTTGTTGGGAGGTCCAAGGCACACGTGGTCAAGGGCGGTGAAGAAAAGATGGGAGCTAGTACAAGAAGTGACAAAAAGATAGCACGGTGTTTGAAAAAGATGGTAGCATTTAATGCGACACAACAGTATTAAATGCGGGAGACTCCATGAGTAAAGGACATGGTCAAAGGATAAAGAAAAGTGGGCGGATCGACAATTGGGACCACCAAAGCTTAGGGGGAGGTCTCAGGCGGGAGGTTCAACAGCACTACAAGGGAGGTCCCGACGACGATCTAACAAAGGGGAGGTCTGAACGGTTAAGATCTCCAAAGGGGAGGTCCTAACGGTCAGATCTAACAAGAGAGGTCCTGACGGCTAAGATCTCCAAATGGGAGGTCTTAACAGTCAAGATCTAAACAAGGAGAGGTCCTGACGGCTAAGATCTCCAACGTGGAGGTCTTAACGATCAAGATCTAACAAGGAGAGATCCTGACGGCTAAGATCTCCAAAGGGGAGGTCTTACCGGTCAAGATCTAAACAAGGAGAGGTCCTGACGGCTAAGATCTCCAGCGGGGAGGTCTTAACGGTCAAGATCTAACAAGGAGAGGTCCTGACGGCTAAGATCTCCAAAGGGGAGGTCTTAACAGTCAAGATCTAAACAAGGAGAGGTCCTGACGGCTAAGATCTCCAAAGGGGAGGTCTTAACGGTGAAGATCTAACAAGGGGGAGGTCTGAACGGTTAAGATCTCCAAAGGGGAGGTCTTAACGGTCAAATCTAGTAAAAGGGAGGCCTAAACGGTTAAGATCTCCAAAGGGGAGGTCTTAACGGTCAGGTCTAACAAAAGGGAGGTCCTAAAGAGGTTCAGATGGACACGGAGAGGTCCAAATGAACTCTAGGAGGTCCGATCTGCACCCAAGGAGGTTCCAAATGAACCCGGGAGGTTCACTTGAGCACACAGAGACCCAATTGGGCACAAGGAGGTTCATTTGAACAAGAAGCGATCTAGTTGAACACAAAGGATCCAAAGGAATGAAGGTAGTCCATTTGATCGAGGAAGATCCAAATGAATCATTTGGGCCCAAAGGAACAAGAGAGGGATTCAATGGAATACCAGGAAGTCCACATGAACTCAGAGCGGGGTTCCAAAGAACACAGAGAGGTCCAAGGGACACAGAGGAGTTCACAGGATCCAAGTAAGGTCCAAGTGAACACAGGAGGCCCAGATGAACCAAAGAGAAGTTCAAATGGACACAAGGAGGTCCAGATGAACTAGAAGAAGGTTCAATGTAGCCCAAAGATGTTCAATGTGAGCACCAAGGGCTTCAAATGAACCTGAGGAGGTTCAAAAGAACACAAGGAAATCCAGATGAACATAAGGAGGTCCAAACGAAGGGAAAATTCAACCTAGAATTAGAATTTCGAAGTCAAGGACATTTGAAACACACACCCGAGCTAAAACGCCACAGGATGGACGTGTCCCAAGAGGAGGTCAATTCGAAAGGGTGGTCCGGACAAGGAGGGAGGTCCGAACCATAGGGGAGGGCTGAACTATAAAGAGATTCAAACCAACAAAAAAAGGTGGTCTGGACTAAAGGAAATTCAAACTAAGATATGAGGGGAGATCCAGAGGGTCAAGTGAGGTTTGATCGAGAAGGAAGGATCTGGACATGGGCAAATGTCCAACTTAAGGGGAATTTGGACATAAGGGCATGTCTAGAGAGAGAAGGGAGGTCTGGACATAAGGAAATACCCAAACAAGAGGAAAGGCCCGAACCAGAGAGAAACTAGAGGGGAGGTCTAGAGAGAGGGTCTAGACCTGGGGAGGTCTAAACCACAAAGGAAGGTCTAAACCTTAGGGGAGGTCCAAACCACCAAGAAGAGATTAAGAGAGAGGTCCTGACCCAAAGGATGGTCTAGACTAGGAGGATGGTCTGGACAGAGAGGAATTCCAAAAGGCAAGGGAAGGTCTTAGCAGACAAAAAAAGGAAAACAGAACTAGAGGCCAATCAAGAGGGAAGTCTAGAGAGAAAGGGCTGAGCCAAGGGAAGAGCAGAACAAGCGGAGGTAAGGGAAATCAACATGAGAGCTCTGACAGCTCCAAAGAACCAAACTTTAGGATTAGTTGGAGTTTAGCTTAGTCATTTTAAACACTCCAAATTCTAAAAACTCTGGTTAAGCTTTGGAATTTCAATAAGGCTCAGAAAAACCTGGGTGTTACATTTACACATGACTCAATTGGGTTATGATTCTATTTGGGTAATAGTAGATCATTTGACGAAGGTTGCTCATTTCTGGCCAGTCAAAACCACTTACTCAGGAGATCAGCTTGCAGAATTGTATATGGCCAGAATTATCAGTTTGCATGGTGTGCCTAAGAAGATAGTGTCAGATTGAGAATCCCAGTTCACCTTTCATTTTTGGAAAAGTTTGCATGAGGCTTTAGGGACTCATTTAAATTTTAGTATTATTTATCACCCTTAGACGGATGGACAGACTGAAAGAGTAAATCAAGTATTGGAGAACATGTTGAGAGCTTGTGCTCTAGCTAATGCTACCAGTTGGGATAAGAGTTTACCTTATACATAATTCTCGCACAACAATAGTTATCAAGCTAGTCTACAAATATCACCATTTGAAGCTTTGTATGGTCGTGCATGCAACCCCTCTAAATCTAAAAGAAACAACCGAACGTTTGGTATTTGGGTCAGATATTATTCAGGAAGCAGAAGACCAAGTGTCTATGATCAGAGAAAGATTAAAGATAGCTCAGTCCAGGTAGAAGAGTTATGCTGATAATCGTCATTGTGATCTGAGCTTTGAACCAGAGGATTTTGTTTATCTTCGAGTTACTCCTCTTAAAGGTGTTATAAGGTTTCATGCCAAAGAGAAGCTTGCCCCTAGGTATGTCGTTCCTTTCAGGATTGTGAAGCATCGATGAGAAGTTGCTTACCATCTTGAACTGTCGTAGTCGTTAGCAGGAGTACATGATGTCTTTCATATCTCACAATTGAAAAAGTGTCTTCGTGCGCCAATAGAACAAATTCCCTTGGATTCAATTCAGTTGAAAGAAGATCTCACTTACAAAGAACAACCAGTTAAGATTTTGGATGTGGCATAGCGTTTGACCAGGAGTAAGACCGTTCATTTTTGCAAAGTTCAGTGGAGTAACCACTCAGAAAGTGAAGCGACGTGGGAACATGAAGAAGAGCTGAAAGCCGAGTTTCCTAGCCTTTTCTCTAGCTAGCCTAAATGTCGGGGTCGAGATTCCTTTAGGGGGGGGGGAGGTTTGTAACATCCCAATTTTCTAAGTTTCAAAAATGTTTTGAGTAGTTTAGTTCCTTGAAAAAATTCACCAAATTTAATTGAATTTAATCAAGCTTAAATGAGACTTTCAAATGTCAAAACAATTTAAGGTGACTGATCTGGACTTCAATTAATTCCAAAACTATTTTATTTGAGTTCTTTGTGCTTGGAAATATTTTTCAGATTTTTCTGGAATTTTTTTGAGTTCATTTGCTATTTTTAATTTGCCATTTGGATTTTTTTGCTATTTCTAAAATAGGAAAGTTATTTAAAATCTCAGTAAAACCTTTGGGCTGAATTCTTTTCCCTTGGCCCAATCCTATTCCAAAAACCAGCCCAGTTGGCTGGCCCATTCTCACTCGTAGCCCACTTCTCTCTCTCCCGTTCGCTCGCGCCCTTACCCACATGTCACCATAGCCATTGTCGCTTACATGTAGGACCCACTGAGTTACTGTTCTTCATCTCCCACTCGGGCAAGGCTTGGACTCCTCCGTGGCCCGTTTCCTCGGCGTGCGCGCTTGGGACTCTCCCAATCGCATTGCTATAAAAAGGGAGGTAGCCCTCAGCTTCTACATCCCAAACCGCGCAGCCGCTGCCCAAGATCCTAACCCTAGCAGCTGTAATCGCTCGAGAAGAAAACCACCGCTGTAATCTTTGTCGTCCACTTCCTTCACCGTTAGAGCACCTAGAGCTTCATCGTCACCACTGTCGGGATAGCAAGGAACAGATCTACATTGCCGTCGCCTTAATGTCGCCGGAGTGTCATCGGAGCCCAACTTCCATCGAGCTCGAATCTTAGCCACCTCTTCGACCTCGCCGCTGACCAATGCTGTCATCCACGTCACCAGCCATGTCACCGACCACGTCACCGGCCACGTCATCTTTTGCCTGTGTATCAGTCTAGTTAGCATCACATGGCAGCCGAGTCAGCCTCTCCCGCACTCAAATCCCAGAGCCAATCCCACGTGGACTTGGTCCACGGTAAACCCAGCCACTACCATGTAGGTCCCACATGTCAGATCCACTGTTCCATAGAGCCATCAGCCATAGACCAGTAGACCATAACCATGGATTTGGTCCATAGACCAAGGGTCCCATGTATCATCCTTTGTTTTCTATTTTTTGGATTTTCTTTTTATTTTGAAATCATTGCTGACATCATGCCGACACAATATTTCAGGATTTCTTCAGAAATAAAATTTTGAAAATTTGAAATAGTAATTCCTTTCTCTTTTTCTTAGATTTTAATCTTTCAAGAGCCCGTTCTTCCTCATACGAACTCCGATTGAACGCATTCAAGTTTCTAAATTCTTGTAAATTCAAGCTCTACCTTTCTAAGATTTTTATTTAATTTTTGGAGTTTATTTATTATTCTGTTGTGTATTTATTTGGTTTTAGTTTTCGCTTTCGTTTGCGAATAGATGTTGATACTTCGGGAGCTTTTGAGGAATGAGGAGTAGATCAAGTCCAAGACTAGTACCAAGACTTGTTTCAAGCCAAGTTATACTTTTGACCATGTTGAACCTAGTTTTCTAAAATTACCTTGATTCAAATTACTGTATTTTACTTTAAGTATTTATTTAAATGTTTTTGGATTATTTATACACCCATTTGATTATATCCACTTTGCTCATTGTATTATCATGATCTTTTGTCACTCTAGCTTGGTTAATTATTAGTTGGTATTATCATAGCAACAACGTGGGTTGGTTAGATGCGAATAGTCTGCTTAGCCATGCAACATGTCATTGATATCATTTTGATTTGCACGATATAAACTTGACTAAATGATTAGAACATGTTGAAAATATTGTGTGTTGTATGTTGCTACTCGTTAATGGCATGTGATGCACTTGACCAACAGGGTGGAAAAAGATTTAGACTGAGTCGTGTGGAAAGGATTGGTGGAAGTGTGATTGGGAAAAGTGAATGTTGGTTACTAGTAGAATTTTGGCAGTCTCGCTTTAGTCAATTAAGGACTTAACTTTGTGTACCATTGAACTGAGCCACAATTATACAACCACATGTCTGGAGTGGGACGGCCTAACTTAGCAAGTTGTGGAGTTTTGCCATTGACTACTCAGGTAGTAGGTTAGTGATGGGTGGAAGTGTAAACTACTCTAAAAGTGACATCGATGGACGGTTCGCCACTTCCAGGTCCAACGGTGTGCGTCAGACCAGTGAGTGGGGTTTTGGTCGACTCTATTGCACATCGGGAGATCCAATTGTTGAGATGAAACTTTGAAAATATTTTGTTATGATTAGCACTAGCTACACCGGTTATATTGTGTGGGTAAAGTGTACAACCTCTGTAGAGTATTAATTAATATATTCGAATAGCCGTGTCTGCGGTCATAGGCATGCTTGGGGATTTCACATGAGGGGTAGATTTTCATAAAAACAATTGGGAAGGGACAGCTATGTGGGGAAACTTATACAACTGTGTAAAAGAAACTGATTAGGATGTGGGAGCTTTGTGAAAACACTTGTTAAAATTATTATTGTTATTTGTTTCAAATTACGCTTTCAATCTATTATTTGTATTCAATTGCAAATGCTGCTTTATTGCAAAATAACTATAGAAGCCATTTCCCTTGAAATAAGCCATCATCTATAATTGCATTCTGTGGTACAACTTGTTGAGTACTCGGAATACTCATTCCTGCTGCAATCATTTAGCTGAAGTGATGGAATCTTCGCCTGCTTTTGAGGAGGAGCTATACAAGGATGGCGATCGCTAGGTCTTGATCCCAGTCGGCTGCTTGTGGCGAGTCGATGGGTATCCGCTTGAGTTGCTTTCGTTCTACTGCCGTCTGTTTATTTATTGTCAGCCCTGCGTGGCTTAATAAATGTAAACTCGACCATAAGGTCACAACCGTTATTTATTAATTAAATTAGTCGTTTATTCTTATATTCATCTTGTGTGGAATGGTATTAATCTATGTTGACAATGTGCACTAGCGTGATCCTGGACTAGTGCATTATACACAGAGGGTCCAGATTTGCATATTTGGGCCCAGATAGCGGTGGAGGAGGGGAGCGTCATCAGCACCGTCTCATTGGAGAGAGAGGGGGGAGAAGCGCTGTCGTTGACCTGGAGGGTGGGGTAAAATGGGCATTAAGATTGTATTCTCTCATGTCATACGTGCTTGTAGTTAAAAACGGATGAAAAATGTGACGATAGTGTTATTTCCAAGATTTCAAAGTCTTCGTGGTGTTATTTTGCAGTGCGTCGTAAAATCTATGTTATTTCTTTAAATACGATCGAAAGTTATGCTACTGGGCCAATTCCCCCTAAACAGATTGACCAAGGAGACATTATCTATGGAATTATACCTGTTGGACCGGAACGGCGACTAAGGGGGTTGAATAGGAGCACTACTGTTTTTTGATCTCGCCGGAGTTCAACTTCTTCTTCACCTTAGTAGCTATAGAAGCTATTAAGATCATAAACACAAGCACAACGGAAGTATTGCATTGAACTCGACAATCCCTGAGGAAAAATACCTCAACACGACCGATCTAACTGAGCCACAGCCGGTCTGACCGCCGGTTGCCTGGCAGTAGTCCGCGAAGATCACAAAATGACATAACTTCCAAATCTGGGATCTAAATGCCCTGAAATTTTAAACATAACTCATCAAGAAGGTTAGAAACCTAATCCAGTTGACGATTGGGGCGGTCGAGGCCAAAGTTCCACGAATTTCTTGAATGAGATCAAGAGGGCACAAGAACCAAGGAAATTCGAACTTTGATTAAAAAAACTTGTTCATGTGTGGATGATGGTCAAAATGACCCTAGATGGATTCCCACACATCCTAGCAAGCTAGATCACAGCAAAAGCCCCAAGAAAACCAAAGGAACACACAAAATCCAAAAAAACATGTGTAGCATCCCAATTTTGAGCACTTTTGAAGCCTTTCAAAATAAAAATAATCATTTGAATTTTCTTGGTTAATTCAAAGCTTAATTTTAATTTTTATAAATTAAAACCATTTAATGTGAATAATATAAACATGAATTAAATTCAAAACTTTTTTATTTTAGTTCCTTAGGTTCCAGAGTATTTTCTAGAATTTTTTTGGAATTTTTGGAGTTTATTTGCTATTTGTTTTTGCTCGATTTGATTTAATCAATTTCTGAAATTCAGAAATCCTTTCGTTTTTCTAAAATCTCCTTGGGTCGAATTTGGTCCGGCCTAATCCCTTTTCCTCGTCCCCACCGGCCTACCCAGCCATTTTTTCCCACTTGCACCCCATTCTACGCCAGCCAAGCCGCTCGGTCCACTCCCGCAGCCTTGTTCGCGTTAGCCCTCACTACCACTGACCTATGCACCCCACTTGTCAGCCGGTCACCTTCGTCTTCTTTTCAGACTCCTTCTCCCTCATGGTGTCGTCACCGTCTCTGCCGCGAACTTTGCCATCCTCGCCTTTAAAAGCCGCCCCGACCCCCTCTTTCCGCACCCAACGACGCGCCGCACTCGGAAACCCTAGTAGCCGCCTTGGAGTTGTTGCGAAGTCACCGCAATCCAGCTTCAATCCTCCGCCTCCACCATCCTCTTCATCGTCCTCTTTTGCCACCGCTAGTGAGCTTCAAGCCTCGCTGCCACCACCATAAGGTCGCCTATGCCCTTATCTAGCCCTGCGTCTGTTATAAAATTGTGTGTCATGGCAGAGATCGTCATTGGTTTGGTTAAACAAAATAATTTTATGCTCAAGCGAGTGATCGTGCAGTAAAGGGGGTGTCATTCGCTCCATCGGATGAGGTGGTCTCGCTTGAGTGAATTGTTAAGGACTTAATCTTATGCGCCATTGAACTGAGTCATATTGTACAACCACACGTCTAGTATGGGATGAACCTGGTTGATTAATTTGCAATGTCTCAATTTCGGTTCTATTGTGGTAGTGTGAGTTCTGGGGTGAATGTATACTCACACGGCACAAGAGTGGACCTTGTCTAGTTGCGATGACATTCAGTGTTGAAACTTTAGCGGACATAATTGGATCGCATACTTTCATCTGGCGAGTCATGTCAGACATGATGAGTTGATTGTATCTCATGGGTAAAGTTGTACAACCTCTGGAGAGCGTAAAACTGTTTGAACTGCTATGTCCCCAGTTATGGACAATGCCTTGGGATTTCACATAAGGTATATAGTTTTTATAAAAATAGTTGGAAGGTGAATATGATATTCACTTGGTAGATAGGATGTTCACTTGGTGGTTTGATTGAAAAGTAAATTGGAGGTTCACTAGTTGTTTCAAAGCAATTGTTTACTCATTATTTATTTTTATTTTTTAATTATGCTTTACAATCTACTTACGGTATTTACTTTCAACACGTGCTTTCTGCAAAAGAACCATATGCTATTTCTTTGATAACATCTTGCATGAATATTAATTGCATATTATTCCCTACGACTTGCTGAGTACCGTGTGTATTCACGGCTTTAAACATTATTGCTCAGTTGAAGAAGGGTCAATTACTCAAGACCTTTTCGAGGAGTAGCACTTTTAAGACTTTGCGAACTAGGATGTGCTCCCCACTCGATTGCATGTGGGCATGTCGAATGACCACCATAAGTTATCTTTTCTGCTGCAAGAGTTTCATTTTTTTCTTAAGCCATACGTGTAAAGTTAAGTAAACGTTGACCATAAGGTCCAGTTATTACTATTTATTACTATTTTGCTACCATACGTGGCAAGCCATCACTACTACAAAAAGGCTAATACTGAATGCCTCATCACAGACGGTTGACCAAAATCGTCTGTATTAAATACAATCACAGACGGTTTTGGTTTAGCGGCCGCTCGTATTTACTACTAGCGCTTAAAACCGCCTGTGAAGAAGTAATATCATAGACGGTTCGTGTTGAAAACCGTCGTGAAGTATCACGAGCGGTTAAGAAGAACCGTTTGTGATACTACTAAATATCTGACGGTTCTTGTTCGTAACCGCTCGTGATACTTCACAGACGGTTTTCAACACGAACTGTCTGTGACTTCCCATCCTCATCACAGACGGTTCGTATTAAAAACCGTTTGTGATAAGCATTTTTTATTTTACTATGGCTTGAAATCACTAACTCTCTGATTTTACCATGAATTGAATTCACTAACTAATTCAAAGTCACAAACGGTTTTTAATACAAACCATTTGTGATAAGATATATATCATAGGCGGTTTTTAATACGAACCATCTGTGATAAGATATATATCACGGACGGTTCTTATTAAGAACCATCTGTGATAAGTATCTTATCACAGATGGTTCTTATTAAGAACCGTTTGTGATATATCGTCACAGACGGTTTTTGTATGAAACCGCTCGTGATTCGCAAAGACGGAGTTGAAAAATTTTGAACGAGCTGCTGGAGGCAAAATATTTTGGTATTTGTCCTTATATATTATAGCCACCCCAGCCTTGTTTTCCATCAGTCTCTCCCTCTCCCCTCCCCACACTGAGCACCGGTGACCACCCTCGATTCCCCGTCGCGGTTTAGCGAGGAGACACAGCCGACGACGACAATGAAGAGGGATGCAGAGGAGATCCTTGTCTGCCGTAGGAGGTAGACTGCCGGAAGGTACATGTACATCCCCATAACATACACAATTTGTTGTAATGAAAATTATGTTAATTTTGTGTTACCTAAGGTCAGAGCGCCGCTGGAGATTTTCAGTCATCTCTCCTTGCCGACGAGCTTGAGTCGAACTTGATGACATGCAAGAGCATCTTGTGATATGCTGGTGAGGTACAGAGAGGAGCACACAAGACCAATCCAAGAAGCCGATGAGTTTTTCAGGAGCTTGAAGGCATAGATGGTTTCTAGCTAGTTTAACTTTGTAACTTTATTCTTTTTTTTCCCATTCGGAGGGGACATTGTGAAACCTTTTGGTTTCCCTTTCCTATAATGTGTTTGCCATCATAATTTTAATTGGATTTTAGTTGTCCTGCTAGAGGATGCATATGGAAACTACAGTCTAGCAATCGATTGGTTTGGCTCAGAATCCAATTTTTTTTGCAATAGAAAAAACTATCACAGACGGTTCTGAACAAGAAGTCTGTGATGACCTCATGTCATTACTGACCCATAAACTCAGACGGCTCACGAAACCATCTGTGATGACGTTTTTGAACCGTCTGTGAAGACCTTTTCTGTAGTAGTGCATACGTCCACCATGGATGACAAAAGCTCAACATTTGAGCACTCAATCAATCTATCTCCTTCAAACACTAGCCTACTCTACTCCACTTTTCTCAAATCACATATTAAGGTTTCTTCTTGGGAAGACTCAAGAGGTGCAAATCCTGCACCCCTTCCTTTTATAGTGGAGGCCAGGTCAAGAGAGAAAACCTTATCGGGTGCTCGTTAAGCCCACACACAAACGAGTTTACACTCACGCACAGTTCTCAAAGTGGATTATGAACCGGGCTTCCTGAATTCGTCTCTTAATTTGTGATCTCCATCTTCACTGGACCTAAATCGCATCTCCTTGCGTCGTCTTGCGCCGTAGTTTCTCCAAATGTCACCAACTCGGTATTTTAGTGAAGATACCGAAATACCCCTTTTTGATCCTTCTCCGAAAACCGGGTCCAATCATTGTGAAGCAATCTCATGCTTTGCCGTTTGTAGGTTTATCAACGACTCTCTGTATATCAGCAATTCTCTCCCATCCGGCTCTCACCGGGATCACCATGACACTTGCATCGACTCCCACACCAATTGATGCAACCCGTCACACTGAATCTCCCGTTCGGTCATCCTTGTTCATCTTGCGCTATCACTACAACACAAAAGCCCTGTAGAGACGCAGATTTTATGGGTTAAAGACGTTTTCAATCATCTCTATAGCGTCGTAGAGTCGTTTTTGTAAAGCGTCTCTGGAGCGCCTCCCCACGTACCGTGTCAAAGATCGTAGAGACGTATTAGTAAGCGCGTCTACAATGATATGAGTCGTTTAGATTGCGTCTCTGCCAGCTTAGAGACGTTTTATTGCGTGCCAAGAAACATAGATACGCATTCATAGACGTATTTAGATTGAGCTAGAGACGTCCATTTTTATTTTATTCTGTAGAAATATTTTATCGCTAGTTAAACTACAATGATTCAGAAGATATAGTATCACATATTTTCATAAGAATTTCAGATCTAAGGTAAAGCCATTTGAAATGTAGAATTACATTGTCTATATATAATACAAAAACCAGAAAAAAAACATAGACACTCCGTTGCGGACTGAATCGAGTTAACAACTAAATCTAGTATCCACATACAAATATGCAAACACACAAAAAAAATCCTACAAATCCTACAACTGAATCAGGCGACGAGTGGCTAGAGAGCAGTGGCAGCGGCGGCGTCTTCTAGAACAAATAGTCTAATCCACCTCCAAATCACAGAGCTTGGTACCTGTTCAGTGATAAATTTGTTTATTATGTACATAGAGCACATGTGTTTGCGAAATCCAAATAAAAAATAATATAGGACTAATCTAAGACTAGTACAAAGAATACGACTACTAAGTAATTAACTATATCTTAACAGAACGAATGCTATCACAAGAAAAAATACTGACCTCATCAATATCCTCATTACTGTAAATATCGTATTTAAAAGCCTAGCTCAAATTGCTAGCAAGCGTAGCCACATCATAGTCCCCATCTCAAAAGTGTTTATCGTCGCTGTCCCTACCTCGATCCTGCAGTGATGTTGGTCGGCTATGACCAGAGAAACAACACCGATTCAGTAGATGATTTTCCCCCATGAAATGCAGGACACAAAGCAAAGCAAGATAAGTAGTTGAAGTCTGGGGTAACTTATATGAAGATGCATGACATAATAGTCTATATAGCTGTCTCAATCATAGGTGCAAATGAAGTGGGACCTGTTGATAACAATCAAAACATATAATCCAAATGAATATTAATAAATTTAATTTAAAGCTTAACACAAAAGATGATGCACTAACCGGCCAAACAAAGTTGTGGAACAATTTCTCTGTAATGGTCAAGTCTTGTTCGAAGCCATCACAAGGTCGGTTGTCAGGATAGAAGCTAAATACACTCTGATCATGAGTAGTAGCTGTAGCATGGAAAGAAGATTGTTATATATTTATCGCTTTTATGTACCGAAAAGTCATCTTGACACATGCTATGAACTCCGACCATCGCCAAATCCAAAGCATGGTATCGGTTGTCATCATCAAATCGCGGCGAGGGTTCTCCTATGATGGATATAGCCTGCTCATATGGGTTTGGAGTATCTCCCATTGCGCGCGAGCTCCGTTTGTTGAAGGATGCCTTGCCCGATTAAAAACAAGAATCATCGGTTCTTTTGGAAGAAAGAACAAAAAAGAAATGATAGACCGCTGAAAAAGTTCTAGAAGTAATGTGTTGATCAAGTTGGAACAAACCTGTCCATTCATTGCTCTTCGTGAAATCAATCCCAATGATCAGATTTGAGGACTCCAGTCCAGCGTGTGCCAAACCCATGTCCAGTCCGGCTATTTCCAAAATACATATTGTCATAAGATTGGAAAACTTGATGAAAATTGAAAGAATGTAAACTAATAATTTATTTGTGTCCTTCATAAAATACAAAAATCGTTGAAATTGTCAGCCACTCTCAATAAAGTAGTATAACTTATCAACAAAAGAATACATATTGACACAAGTAACTTTCGATAAGCAATATCTGGCGATCGTATGAAGCTATAAATAAAGCCACCCCTTATAACTTAAAACACCATTGGTGGCGTGGCGCTTTTATTATTCGAAAAACACAATTGGTGGTATTTCTCTGTTTATACAATCACCGCGTTCCTAGCGCTTGATGCCACATGTTTGGGTATCTCGGGCGATGACGCGGTGGTGAATGGATCAACGCGAACCCACAAAGAAGGAGAAGATGGAAGCAAGGAGGATTGCCTAGACGACAACAATGGTTGGTGTCCGGTTTTGCCTACCCATGAGACCCTTGAGGAATGGGTGCAGTGAACAATCACCCGAAGGCAAAGAAGAGCTTCCCAAAGAGCGGGCCCCATGATTGGTAGCCATTTGTTGATCGCGTAGGAGATACCAAAGAACGACACCAACCAAAGTTAACGATCAAAATGGTCGTCGGTGGGATGAGAAGTGTTGTCCACTTGAACAAGTAGAGCTCTGTGAAGTCACCTTCTTCATCAGAAGCCTTTGAGGTGACAGTGAAGTTGGTATCGATATGTCGGGACCCAAAATTACAATTCTGGACCCTCGTGTTTCATGCACTAGTCCAGATCACGCTAGTGCACACAAGATCAACAAAGGTCAAGATGTCGATCCACACAAGCGAATAGTAACATAAACGAATAGTTTGATTAATAAATAATGGTTTGACCTTATGGTCGAGTTTACAATTATTAAGCCACGCAGGGCTAACAGAGAAATAAAGCAACGGAACAAAAACGGCAGCGGTGTCCCATCGATTCACCACAGGCAACCGACTGGGATCTAGACCTCACGATCAAGCACCTTCGATAAACTCCTCCTCGAATGCTGGTGAAGACTCCTCCTCTTCTGCTTGATTTATTTTAAAGCAAGCGTGAGTACACACCGTACTCGCAAGTCACACCACAGAAATGCAATTATACATGCAAGCTTATTACAAGGGAATGGCATTTTGTGGTTATTTTACAGAAATACAACATTTGCAATTGAATACAATAATAGATTGAAAGCAGGTAAATCAAATAGACAATAATAATAATTTTAACAGTTGATTTCACAAGGACACATACATAGCCTAACAGATTATTCACATAGCCATATGACTTAGGTCACACAGCTCTCTTCCCACACAGTTTTAAAGATCTACCCCTCGTGTGAAATCCCCGAGCATTGTCCATGACCACGGACACGGCTATTCGAATAGATTGTTTACACTCTGCAGAGTTTGTACACTTTACCCACAAGATACAATCAGTGTTGCAAGCACTAATCGTAACAAAGCATTTCAAAAACTTCATCTTAACATAGATGCTCCCGATGTGCTTACGTCATACCAAACCATACACAGTGTATGGTACAACACACACCGTTGGACAGGGAAGCGGCGAACCGTCCTGCGATGCGACTACATGGTAGCACACACCTCCACCCTATTCACATAGCCTAACCTACCGCCTGAGCAATCAATGCCAAGAATTCTTATCTTACTATGCTAGGCCCGTCCCATAACAGGCATGTGGTCGTACAGGAGGGCTCAGTTCAATGGCGCACAAAGTTCAGTCCTTAAGTGACCGAGGCAAGACTTCCATTGTTCTAACTAAGGCACACAGATTAATTTGACACACGATTAATATTCCCATATCACATAGCCACCATGTCACAGTTCCTTCCACTTGCCTCGGCCTAAACCTTCCCCAGTTGATTTAAGTGCAACACATGCCACAAAGACACATAGTGCCACACAGATTATTACAAAATTACATAGTCACTTAGTCAAGTTAATAATTGCACTTTACATGAATAGGTGATTCGTGGCATGGCTAAGCAATCTAATCGCACTAACCAACCCACGTTGGTGCTATAATATTTACCAACTAAATATCAACTAGAGTGACAAAGGATCAAGGCATAACAAGTTACACAAGGAAGGCATAACAGATTGGATTTAATAGCTAACCCCAAAAGCATTTAAATAATTACTTGAAATAAAATGCAATACTTTGAATTAAAATAATATTTGAAAAACTGGGATTTCAACATGGTCAAAGCATGACTTGCCTTGGAATATATCTAGGAATTGATCTTGGTCTTGATGTGTTCCTTCTTCTTCAAATCTTCAGAAAGCGTCAAGTCTACTCGCAAACGGCGAAGCAAACAAACAAAATAAATAAATAACAGAGGCAAAACAACTCCAAAAAATAAATAAAAATCTCCATTAAATAGATCTTGAATTTATAGGAATTTAGAAATTTGAATGGACTGATTTGGAGTTAGGATGCAAAAGTTATGAGGTTTGGAAGTTGGAATCTAAAGAAAACCCTAAAATCAGAATTATATGAATTTCCCGAATTATTTCTCAACAGAAAAATCGGAATATTGCGCAAGCATAACATCAGCATGACGACAGCCCTGGGAATTTCGGAAAAGATAAATAAAAAGAAAATCCTAACGTGTGGGACCCACACGTCGGTGACACTGACTCCTGATGGACCAAGTCCACCGAGCCTCCGGATCTGGTCGGGCCGAGGTGGCGCACCACAAGACGTGGCGCCGACGCGCGCCCACGTGTGGCTGCTGCAGCGTGCCACGGAGGCTAGGGCGATGAGGTGGACGCTGACATGGACGGCGGCGAGTGCGGCGGCGCTCGGATCCCAACGGCACGGCGAACGGCGGCGTCTCACCGGCGGCGGGTGGTACAGGGAGGTAGAGGGTGCGACGGGGGTCACACTGAGGTGCTCACGGGTGCTTGAGGACAACTGTGGCGTCCGGCGGCGAGGTTGGAGCGGCGGAGAGGCTTCGGGCTCGACGGCGATGGTGCTAGGGCGGTGCTCCGGCGAAACGAAGGTGACCAGGAGGAAGCTCTCGCTCTTGCGATGCCGGAGGTGTAGGCATCGAGGCTCCGGCGGCTCTGGTGGCTGCGGAATCGCTCGCCGGAGTTGTGGCGGCGAGATTGAATCTCCGAGCTCTAGTGGCGGCTAGGGTCTGGCAGCAGCGAGGAGGCGGCTAGGGTTGGGTGAGGCGTCGGTGGCCTCCCCTTAAATTTGGCGTGGGAGAGTCCAGAGCGGACGCCAAAAGCGGCAGCGTGCGGTGCAACAACCTCCGCGACGAAATCGGAGACGAAGAACAGTAACAGGGCGGGGCCCGCTTGTCAGCGGCTGGGACTCGGGCGAGCGTGAGTGAGAAAAGGCACGGGTGAGGTGCGCGAGTGCGGGCGAGGATCTGGCCGTCTAACTCAGATCGGACGGCACAAAAACAAGATGATGTTCGGACCGCTCCAAGCGGCCACCAAAATCGGGCCGTCCATTGGCGATCCAACGGCTGACATTGTCCGACGAAGAAAACACGCGGGAGGAGAGAGAGAGGCTGACGGGTGGGGTCCACCTGTCAGTGGAGCGGGCGCGCGCGCGTGGGCTGCATAGTGTTGAGCCGGGATGGGGGAAAGAGTGGGTTTAGGCCCAAGGACTGTTAAGAGATTTTAAATAGCTTTTCTATTTTAGAAAATAGCAGAAATTCCAAATGGCAATAGAAATTAGCAAATGAACTTGGAAAAATTCTAGAAAAATCTAGAAAATATATCCAAGCACATCGAATCCAAATAAAATAGTTTTGACCATTGTTCATGTTGACTTTAATCATATTAAATTATTTTGTTACTCAAAGTCCAATATTAAGCTTTTTGAATTAAATTCAAATAAATCCAAATTGTGAATTTTCTCTCTACTAACTATTCAAAAGATTTTTAAAGCTCAGAAAATTGGGATGTTACACGATACCAACAAGCACCTTGAGAAGACCTTGAAAGATGGCAAAAAGATACCTCCAATAACCCAAAACTGTCCTCCACCGCTCGTCAATGCCAACACCACTCCACCTCATCTCAAGGATACCAGTGGCAAAAATTGATATGAAGAGAGAGATGAACCAAATACTAGCAAAGTTGCTAATCTGCAATCCAAAATAGGTTCAGTCAGTGTTATTGTTTCAAGCTCTTTCTACTGAAAAACACAAAAATGCAGCCCATGTTTACCTCTGGGATGATGAATTTCCCAGTGAGCAGATAGATAGCAGGCAAAACACAATATATGAGAAATGGGATTGATGTTAGTGGATAAATGGTGGTGTTGATGTAAGCGAATCTCTCCAAGAACTTGAGGCGTCCTTCATAGCCGTACCATATGGGACAATGCCGGCTGAAAAGAATTTCAATAGAACCAAGATCCCACCTAAGCACTTGGTTCAGACGATCTGAAAGATTGATGGGAGTAGATCCCTTGAAAGCTGGAAGCTTGGGCATGCAGTAGATTGACCGCCAGCCTCGTGCATGCATCTTGAATCCAGTGAGAATATCTTCTGTCACAGAACCATAGATCCACCCAATCTACAATTCAGAACACCCTCATTGCAGTTAACCAGGAACTGGCCTTACTCATGCCAATTTTAACATATCATTTGCAAGTTGCAACAACAATAGCAGCATAAAAAGTGTATTGTAAACTTATTGCAAGGGAAAATAACAGTTCTTTGTTTCTCCAAAGAAAAGAAACTAAAACATTAATTGCATCCACGATTTTGCATAGACTGGCATCTCAGTTTTAACAATATGTATTTTGACAATATGTATTGAGCATCAGTCACCTAGATTAAAAAAGGAAACAAGATGTCGTCATACTTCAGTATAACTAAATCGAATTATCGATGTGTTATGTCATATGTGCTGAACGACAACGGAATAAGCTATAGAAATACAACTTCATCTGTAAGATACATAACATAAATTAGTTGTTTATAAAGGGCATTCCCCACAAAACAACTAGGTGCACATAAGGCAGTCCACACTCCACAGTACCTCAACATATCAAGAATTTTACATTTACTTTAAGAATCAGGGGACAATTGCAAAACTTCATACATTGAGGAATTATCGAAGATAAACTGGACACCAAATTTGTGGCATATAAACAATCTAAGATTCTCATACAGAGAAGTACAAAAGCACTTAATTGTTGAACCAAGAAACACATGAACCGGCCCACTTCCAATCAACTCAAGCATCAACAAGCCTGGATCAAATCACAACTCACGCACCGCTAGAACTATTTCCAGCCAATTGAAGCAACCCACAGGTTTCACACATATCACTGGACTAGGCCGCAATGCACGATTGCACATGCAAGAAAGCAAGAACCGGAATCATGCACTAAAAGCAGATTGATCTACTTTGCTCTAGGGTATGGTAATCGTCGCCAAATTGGTGAAGCGATTGTGCCCTCTCCATGCGGCATTGTTG
This sequence comes from Phyllostachys edulis, assembly GCA_036346405.1. NCBI lineage: Eukaryota > Viridiplantae > Streptophyta > Magnoliopsida > Poales > Poaceae > Phyllostachys > Phyllostachys edulis. Next base: position 51,960,861 of record CM070547.1, on the reverse strand, counting down.
CTATGGTTTGTGGTTGTGGTTGTAATCGTCTGCCGCCGCCCAAGCAATTCGGCTTGGAGCGAGAACACCACCATGGCCTTCCTCCTAATCGATCTCCCTCATCATCTGCCTCTCTACTCTCTGAACAACAAATCAACCACGCATCACAGAAATCCAAACCAAATCAGCAATTCTTCGAGACCAGACAAGAAGAAAGAAACACAGTGGAGAGCGTGGAGGTGGAGGGCACGGAGGCGGGCGAGGAGGGCGCGGCGGTGCCGACGGAAGAGGAGCCAGGTCCGGGAGGTGAAGAGCGTGGCCGCGCGGCAGTGGAGAGCATGGAGGTGGAGGGCACGGAGGCGGGCGAGGAGAGCGCAGCGGTGCCGATGGAAGAGGAACCGGGTCCGGGCGGTGGAGGGCGCGGCCGCGCGGTAGTGGAGAGCGTGGAGGTGGAGGGCAAGGAGGGCGCAGCGGTGCCAACAGAAGAGGAGCCGGGTCCGGGAGGTGAAAGGCGCGGGTGCGGTGGCGGAAGGGGTGGAAGAGGAGTCGGGATTGCGAAAGGGGTGGAAGAGATTTGGGGACGACGAGATTTGAGTGGGGTGACGCTAACTGCCAGCTGAGTGGGTTTAGTGTTTGCTAAATGGGTTGGGTTCTAAATGTTAGGACACATTCTAAACGTCTTTATGTGCTATCTGATTCTGGGTGTAGAGATGCAATAAAAGCATCTAAATAAAAACGTCCCTAGTAGACTATTTTGTTGTAGTGTATGCTTGAATTCAATGACTTCACCCAGCATCGTCAATTATTTTGAACTTCAGCTCTCTTAGTCTAGTCTCGATCATCCTCACCATTGACCGTCGTTGACTTCAAGCCACATACATAACAATAGACCAAAAAATCGTTTCCAGACAAAAATTCTTCGTAACTTAATCCACGTTTGCTAAAACATAGGTTTGTAAAAAAAAAAAACCCGTGTAGGATTCGGCGCTCGGCGCTCGCGCGCTCAATAGACGGTCCTTTGGCCATGTGCATGTTTCGGTTGTCCAACGAGTGGTCTGTGCGCCCTGTGACCAAACCCAGACAGTCCCTTTGCTGATAATTAAGACTAACAATCACACGTGTGCGTCATAGGTTTTGCAAGAATAAGAATAATTTATCTTGCATGTCTCGTCCCTTACTGCTTCCTCTTGCTTTGTTACCATCCTGCGTGACCGCCACCAATTACCTTGGGTGTTTACGGTTGACGGCATTTTCTTCAGTTGGTTGCGTGGGTTGCAGGTCAATCACTTGAACCACCACTTAGGGGTGGACCCAAAAAAAGTTGAGTCACTTGAGTAGGGTCAGACTTAAATTTTAGTTTTTATTAGAGTAGTCAATGTCTAACCACTTGTGCTTAGAGGTGCTTCGATAGGGTACTCGTGCCCTCGCTCATTTTTTAACCTAGGTCCGCTCCTGCCACCGCTGCCTCTCTCTCTACGGCCATGCGCACGGTGGGACGGTGCAAACTGAGCTGCTGAGAGAAGATGTGAGACCAAGACGCCGGTGAGCTGAACAACCATGTCTTTGATCACTTTGTTGGCGCTGCCCGTTGTCCTGTGCGGCGTGATGGTATGCCGTTGTAGAGCCTGACTCGAGAAGCCTAAGGCGTCGTTGCCTCTCTGAGGTCTGGGTGGTCGTTCTGACTTAGAAGTGGAGAAAGTGAACACCCATGGAGAAGATGCGACGAAGCGTTGCTGCAGATCCATTGACTGCAGTGGCACAGAAGAAGTGACCGCGGCGGCATTGAACTACATGACATGGCAAAACCGCAGTCAATACAAGGGTCACAGTTGACATTGGCCTAATTATTAAAGTTTAGGGTGTTATTTGGACGGTTCCATTTCCAGAGGTGAAAATTGACTTTTGCTATTTTTTAGTTGTCGTATGAACTTTCTCCCTGTACAAACCATGAGCTGTGGACAATTATCGAAACCACTTTAATTTGAAAACCAAATCAACATAAAAGATTTTCAATACGATTGTGAAGATATTTTATAAATTTAGCAGGCCTCCATTTAAAATTTAAAGTTCAAATTCAATTTATGTAGGGAGAAAAAAAGGTGGTGTCCGGCTATGGGAGGGAAGGAAGAGGGTGACGGCAGGCATGCGAGTAGTCCTCGCCAGCAGCGAGTGGGTGGGGAGGGAGGTGAGAGTGGTGAGGGAGTCGGAGGACGGGGACATGGTGGGGGTGGGAATATTGTACTAGGGTTTGCCGCAAATCTTGAGGTCATCCAACGGTGTTCAGTGTACCTGATATGTGAAAAGAAAAAAAAAATTGTCCCCTAGACACACCCACAACATAACCCAAAGATGAGTTCACGGGTAAGTTTCTAATGGGTGAAAAAACAATTTATCCATCCACTTGTATTGAGTTTGCTTTTCCAGCGCTCAGTGCAAATTCAAAATTCAGGTTAATTTCTTCCACATATATATATTGCAACAATACCAAACATTTGACGGAGAATCATTGAAAAATAACCAAACCATGGAGAAAAATAACACCAGAAAATGCTTTGATTTTTAGTATTTTTAAATATCACAACTGTACAAGACTCATTGTTCTGCTGTATATATACACCCAAGATCAGTGAAGGAGCTAGAAATTAGATGATGGGGGTGCACACTTCACACTCACAATTCTATAGTTTATACAATGATTTCATAACATCATAAATCCGACACATAGGTTCCAAATTTATCAAAAGCATAATGCAAATAGTTCAAATAAGGTCTTATATGAATAGAAAATTACAAAATATGCAACTATATAAAAAAATTATAATACTACTTTACGCGTTTTCATGCCTTGAAAACGTTTCATTACATCATCTTCATTAACCTTCAAGAAAATTGCCCTCTCAATAAATGTGACTAAACAACCATTCAAGAATTGATCGCCTATACTATTTCTCAACTTGTTCTTCACAAGAGTCATAGCGGAAAATACTCTTTCAACACTTACTGTCGCCACCGATAGGAGCAATACCAATTTGAGAAGCAAATATACCAACTTGTAAACTTCATGCTTTTTTTTTATTTCAACAAGCTTAATAGAAAGGTCACCAAGATTGTTGAGGTCCTTCACATTCACTGATTCACATAACAATATAACATGATAACAATATAATTGATTGACTGTTGAGTGTTGACTGAATAACAATATAACAATTCATTTTCATGTGAATCATGTCTCTACAATCTACCTTCTTGCTGTTCAGTCTTGAGTGTTGACTGAATGAGTGAGTATTGTTCACTACTTCACTTGTTCTCTGCTTCAGACTTCAGCAATGAAAATCCAAATCCAAATATCCAATCCAAGTCAAGCAATGAAGCAAATCCAATCCAACTCCAAGCCCCACGGCCAAGGGTCCATCCGCCGGTTGCCTACTCTCATTGCTTTCGGCTTGGTGCTCGCGTCGCCCTCCCACGTCGCAAGACCGCTGGTCGCCCTCTGCTGTGCCGGATGCCCTCTCACAAGGCTGCTGCCGCCTCCCGCGTCGCGCGCCGCTGAGTACTGCGACACGGCACCGTGTGCATATGCCTTGCGAGCCACCATCACTTTGTGACTTCGTGAAGCCCGACCAAGCCGTCGACAGCGTGCCAAGCCTACTCGGCTCAAGGTGCTCGCGTCACCTCCGTGCCACAGACGCCTCATGTTGCGCCGCCCTCCGCGTCACGCCGCGCCATCGCATCTTGCTGCGCCTACCACTGCTCTCGTGCCGCGCCAAGACGACGCCCCCACTGTGACTCGTGGTCGCTTGGGGAGCAACCGAGCCCGAGCAGGAGAGGAGAGATTAGGGTTGGCCGATTGGGGTCTTGGGAAGGAGTAGGATTGAGCGGAGCTAAGGAGAGGATTGGAGTCTGGAGATTTGGTGAATTGGTGACTCGCGGCGCGGTCGCCTGGGCCCTAGGGAATGGTCGAGTGAGGAGCAGCCAACTGGGCTGGGATAGACCGGCTGATCCCTGGTTGGTTTTTAGAATTTTGAGGGTGCCGATGCATACCTGGCACCCCACCTGGTGCCACCTCTGCCCAAGATATATAAAATATAGTCATCATGTCACGGCTAATATATTGCGACCAGTACAAGGCTCATCGTTACGGGTTCTAGGCCCTCTACAGTGTTGCAGAGGAGCACTGTAGCTACAAATATTGTGAACCTGTTGTTGCAGTGCTCTACAGTTATGGTGTATAAAAAACTGTAGAACCATTGGCGATTTTATTGTGCACAGGAATACTGCAGTGATTTTACTTCTCATACTGTGCGCTATTGATCTAGACCGTTCGCTGATGATTGGATGGCTCGGATGAGCCCTAATGCTCCATATCCAAAAAAACATAGAAATGATATATTTTATGAGCTTGAATCTGGCACGTACATGTATAATGATCTAGCGGGCGATGGGCCTCCCTAGCTAGTTCAGACCTGGCCTGGCTACAAATTTGGCTAGTCTTTCATTTGTCCATGTTGAGTATATAAGCATTTTTTGAATTACTTTAATCCAGAAATAAGCTAGATGAAACATGAAAAATACTCTAGTTATTTTCACAAATACAAAGCAGGTATGTATGAACATTATAGGCATACTAATTTCTAGAAAGACAGAAACTAGCATATCTATCTCAGCGTTCATCACAACAACAAATAGTAAAGCAAACCAAGTAACATACCCAGATTCAGTAGAAGAAGAAGTAGCGCCAGAATTCTTGATAATGTCGTTGTTCGTCATGATGTAGTGGACGTCGCGTAGTTGTGCAGTTGATGTAGAACGTAGCAGAGAGTCGTGTAGTCGATGTAGAACGTAGCAGAGAGTCGTAGTCGTGCACTTGATGTAGACGTAGCAGCGAGCAGTCGCGCGAACGCTCCCAAAAACCTTATTCGTCCTCGCTCGTGCAAGCCTTCAAGGACGAGGTTCCGGAGGCCTGCTCTCCCGGTGCGGCCATACACGCGCCTCGCCGGGATGGAGATCGCCAAAGATAGCAACAAGCACTGTGGATTTTCTGAACTGTGGAAGTGGAAAAAAAACTCGGACCAGAGCCAGTCCTCTCAGTCTCCTTATATAGCCAAAAGACAGAGAGCCCAAAGGTTGCCAGAAGACCAAAGACCAACAAATCACCGAGAGTCCAAAGGCCAACAGTCACCATCAAGGACAGTCGCCAGAAGACCAAAGGCCAACATCACCATCAAGGACCAAAGACTGTTCTTTTAATGGCCAAAAACAAAGAGACCAGAGACCAACAGTCACCCTCAATGTCAGTGCGTTTCGATTTTCGAATAGATAAAGAAAATCGCGCCCGACCCGACACTGCGCTTTGTGCAAGACGCATCAACTTATGCAAGACGCAGCATAGCTTCGGCTCGGCGAGGCGAGGCGAGCGAGCGAGCGCGTGTGTTGTCTCTTTCCAATTCCACAAGAGGGGCTACCACGTTCCACCTTTTAAACTGGTGTCACTCCCCTTAATTCCTCCATGTGAGACTAAACATTTTAGCACTTGCACATGGGCCTTTAAGATTTACTAGGAATTAATTAGAATATAATATTTGGGCCTAGCCCATATTAATTCAACAATCCCCACCGAGATCTCAAGGGCACATGTCAAATGCCTTGATCCACGAGATTGTTTTAATATACTAGTGTTTTGATGGAGACAGGTTAAGGTTGAACATCCACCTAGAATGAAGCTACACTTATCCACAATCGCACAATGGACTAAGCCTTGAATTCAGTTTTGTGTGAATAAGTTTCACTTAAGTCCTTAATCGATACTAGGTGCCAGCATCCCATGGGTTGGAGCATATAAGTCATACTCTGGCCTATTCATGAGCTTCCTAGAAATTACCCTATTTCATAGGCGTGACTAGCGATCGGGCTCATATAGGTGTGTTCTTTCAAGATCGCTCAGAGGATAAACATCTTTGCTTTAACAAGCCACAGAACACATTAAGATAAAAATCAACCTTCCATACAGATTTAGGAGAGAATTGCATCTCCAATGGAGTGGGTCTATAAAGGTACTCTCCTCCCAGTTAACCAATAGCTTGTTTCGCCAATCCTACTTCACGGGATCTCCGATCATATAGGATGGGTTACCACTATGGTATAACTCACGTGGGTCTCAAACCCCTCTCCCTCGATGCATTGTCTATCACATTTCGTGATAAACCCTTTGTGAAGGGATCTGCCAGATTCTTAGCTGTTTGGATATAATCCAAAGATATTACTCCGGAGTTTCTCATTTTCCTGGCAGACTTCAGTCTTCTCTTCACATGTCTTGACGATTTCATATTATCCTGAGAACTGTTCACCTTGACAATCACAGTTTGATTATCACAATTCATCAGAATAGCCGGTACTGGTTTTTCAACCACCGGCAAATCCATCAAGAGCTCACGAAGCCATTCGGCTTCAACAGTGGCAGTATCTAATGCTGTGAGTTCTGCTTCCATTGTTGACCTCGTTAAGATGGTCTACTTGCAAGACTTCCATGAAACAGCGCCACCTCCTAGTAAGAAGACATATCCACTTGTGGCCTTAATCTCATCAGCATCAGATATCCAGTTTGAATCGCTATAACCCTCCAGTACCCTGGGGTACCTGGTATAATGAATGCCATAGCTCATAGTACCATTTAGATAGCACATTACCCTCTCAAGAGCATGCCAATGATCATCTCCCGGATTAGAAACAAACCGGCTTAGTTTGCTCACAGCAAACGAGATGTCAGGCCTGGTACCGCTAGCTAAATACATGAGTGAACCAATTATCTGAGAATATCTCAATTGATCTCTGGCTATTCTCTGATTCTTCCTAAGCAACACGTTAGGATCATAAGGTGTTGGAGAGGGTTTGTAGTCGCTATAACCAAAATGACTCAGAACCTTTTTCACATAATGGGATTGCAACAATGTAATCCCACCACCATCACCTCTCAACAGCTTGATGTTCAAGATAACATCAGCTACTCCCAGATCTTTCATCTCAAAATTCTGAGACAAGAAATCCTTAACCTCCTTAATCACATTAAGGTTGGTTCCAAAGATCAGTATGTCATCAACATACAGATATAGAATGACTCCCTCGCCCCTACCATGGCGATAATACACACATCTGTCAGCTTCATTCACAATAAAACCTACAGATGTTAAAGTTCTATCGAACTTTTCATGCCACTACTTAGGTGCTTGTTTAAGACCATACAAAGATTTCAACAACTTGCACACCTTTCCTTCTTGACCATCTACTACAAATCCATCTGACTGATCCATGTAAATTTCCTCGTCCAACTCTCCATTTAGGAAAGCCGTCTTAACGTCCATCTGATGAACGAGAAGACCATGTGAGGCAACCAGAGATAGTAGTACTCGAATAGTGGTCAATCTAGCCACAGGTGAATAAGTATCAAAAAAATCTTCGCCTTCTTTTTGGGTACAACCCTTGGCCACAAGCCGTGCCTTGTACTTCTCGATAGTACCATCAGGCCTAAGCTTTTTTTGAACGCCCACTTACATCCTCTGAGGTTTACAACCATAAGGACGCCAATGATCTCCCAAGTTCCATTAGAGATAATGGAATCCATTTCATTACGGACTGCTTCCTTCCAGTATTCTGCATCTGGGGAAGCATACGCTTCAGAAATGGTACTTGGAGTATCATCCACAAGGTACACAATGAAATCAGGACCAAAAGACTTTGTAGTCCTTTGTCTTTTACTCTTCCTTAGAGTTTCATTGTCTTCCTCCTCAGGAATTTGCTCAAGGGTTTGTTCAAAATATTCCATTGAAATGGCAGGTTCAGGAATTGTATCAGGTTCCTGACTCGATGAACTAGGCATATCTTTCATCGAAAAAATATCCTCAAAGAATGTAGCATCTCTGGACTCCATAATTGTACCAACATGCACGTCAGGTACTCCAGATTTCACCACTAGAAATCTATATCCAACGCTATGGTGAGCATAGCCTAGAAAGACGTAATCCACGGTTTTTGATCCAAGCTTACGCTTTTTAGGAATTGGCACATTGACTTTTGCCAAACAACCCCTTTCGCCAAACAACCCCAAGTGTGTAAGTATGAAAGTGATAGTCTTTTCTTCTCCCATTGTTCATATGGGGTTATCTCTTTATTCTTTGTGGGAATCCTATTTAGAACATGACATGAAGTCAATATAGCCTCCCCCCACCATGCTTTGGAAAGACCCGCTGTGTCTAACATGGCGTTAACCAAATCAGTTAGAGTGCGGTTCTTTCTTTCAAACAACCTCGTTTGAGTGGGGTGAATAGGGAGGCGTCCTCTCATGAATTATACCATGTTCCTCACAGAATAAATTGAACTCATTTGAAAAGTACTCGCCGCCATGATTAGACCTAACCTTTTTGATTTTCCTTTCAAGTTAGTTCTCGACACGCCTTATAGATTTTAAAGTAGTGAAGAGCTTCATCTTTAGTTTTCAAAAGATACACATAATGAGAACCTAGTGGAGTCATCAATCAAAGTCATAAAAATCTCTTACCACCTTTTGTCAACACACCATTCATCTCACACAGATCTGAATGTATGAGTTTTAATGGTGCCAAGTTTCTTACCTCCATGACCTTATGAGGCTTACGAGGTCGCTTTGATTGCACACAAACTTGACATTTAGAACCTTTGGCAAGGGTGAATTTCGGGATTAACTCTAAACTGGCTAACCGCGTCATGCAACCAAAATTAATGTGACAAAGTCATGAATGCCAAATAGTAGCCTCATTACTACTACAAACATGGTTCACAATATTATTACATAAATTTGAAAGAGATAGGCGGAACAAGCCTCCGCACACATAGCCTTTACCAACAAATTGTCCACACTTGGACACTATAAATTTATTGGACTCAAATACCAGTCTAAAACCATCTCTACACAGAAGAGATTTGCTGACGAGATTCTTATTGATCGATGGCACATGATGCACGTTCTTCAGTTGCACAATCTTCACCGAAGTAAACTTCAGATCGACCGTGTCAACACTATGAACAGTGGCATGTGACCCGTTCCCCATTAGAACGGCTGAATCTCGAGTGACCTGGTAAGAAGAGAACAATGAAATATCAGCACACACATGTATATTAGCACCAGTGTCTATCCACCAATCGGTAGATTGACATACGGAAAGAACAGTACATAAATTACCATACCCTGAAGTTCCCGTCTTAGTAGTACCAACAACAACATTGGCAGACTTGGAATTCTACCTTGTTGATTCTTCCCACCCTTGCGTTGGCTGCAATCCTTGGCCCAATGACCAGGTTCGCCACAGACAAAGCAAAGGCTATCCTTTGTGTTCTTCTTCTTCTTCTTCTTGAAGCTTGTTGTTTGTGCACTCTTGTTCTTGCCTTTGAACTTTTGAGTTTGGCCATTCTTCTTCTGTACCATATTGGCACTAGAATGTCCCTCATTACCTCTAGTGTGTGTATCTTTTGCCCTCGCCTTCTCTTCAACATCAAGAGACCCAATGAGATTTTCAACAGAAAACTCTTGTCTCTTGTGTTTCAGAGAAGTAGCAAAATTCCTCCAAGAAGGAGGAAGTTTGGCAATAATGCCTCTCGCGACAAACTTGTCCGGTAATACACACTTGAAGTACTCAAGTTCTGTGGCCATAGATTGTATCTCATGAGCCTGTTCAACTATAGAACAGCTGTCAACCATTCTGTAGTCATGGTATTGCTCCATGAGATACAATTCACCTTTACTGCATCCAAACCCCAAATTTGGCCTCGAGTGCATCCCACATCTTTTTTCCAGTTTTAATCACCATGTATGCATCGACTAACTTCTCACCAAGAACACTAACCACGGCACCTTTAAAAGGTTATCGTGACCTCGAGCGCTTGCTCTGTTCGAAGTAAGTGTTCCTTGAGCTTGCCGCTTGCCACATGGAAACGTTCATGGCAGTTAGCCAAAGCACCATCTTGGTGCTCCACCTCTTGTAATTTGCACCATCGAATTCAGAGGGTTTGAGCGCAGCAGCAAAGCCAGTTGGTGAAAAATGCCTATGCCTAGAATAAGGTTTTTGGATTGTTGAGTATATAAGCATTTTTTGAATTACTTTAATCCAGAAATAAGCTAGATAAAACATGGAAAATACTCTAGTTATTTTCACAAATACAAAGCAGGTATGTATGAACACTATAGGCATACTAATTTCTAGAAAGACAGAAACTAGCATATCTATCTCAGCGTTCATCACAACAACAAATAGTAAAGCAAACCAAGTAACATACCCAGATTCAGTAGAAGAAGAAGTAGCGCCAGAATTCTTGATAATGTCGTTGTTCGTCATGATGTAGTGGACGTCGCGTAGTTGTGCAGTTGATGTAGAACGAAGCAGAGAGTCGTGTAGTCGATGTAGAACGTAGCAGAGTGTCGTAGTCGTGCACTTGATGTAGACGTAGCAGCGAGCAGTCGCGCGAACGCTCCCCAAAAACCTTATTCGTCCTCGCTCGTGCAAGCCTTTAAGGACGAGGTTCCGAAGGCCTACTCTCCCGGTGCGGCCGTACACGCGCCTCGCTGGGATGGAGATCGCCAAAGACAGTAACAAGCACTGTGGAATTTCTGAACTGTGGAAGTGGAAAAAAAAACTCGGACCAGAGCCAGTCCTCTCAGTCTCCTTATATAGCCAAAAGACAGAGAGCCCAAAGGTCGCCAGAAGACCAAAGACCAACAGTCACCATCAAGGACGATCGCGAGAGTCCAAAAGCCATGATCACCATCAAGGGCGATCGCCGAAGACCAAAGGCCAACAAATCACCATCAAGGACCAAGACTCTATTCTTTTTAATGGCCAAAAACAAAGAGACCAGAGACCAACAGTCACCCTCAATGTCAGTGCGTTTCGATTTTCGAATAGATAAAGAAAATCGTGCCCGCACCGGACACGCCACAGTCTGTAGCGACACGACGCAAGACGGCTCGGCTCGGTGGCGGCGCTGCGTGTGTTGTCTCGGCTTGGTTCGGCTCAGCGAGCGAGCACGCGCGTGTGTTGTCTCTTTCCAATTCCACAAGAGGGGCTACCACATTCCACCTTTTAAACTGGTGTCACTCCCCTTATTTCCTCCATGTAGGACTAAATATTTTTAGCACTTGCACATGGGCCTTTGAGATTTACTAGGAATTAATTAGAATATAATATTTGGACCTAGCTCATATTAATTCCAACAGTCCACATGCCAGAGGTCATAGCCATATGAGTAGATTGCCTAATTAAATTCTCATTGCTCCAGTTGCACGACATTAATTACCCACACCAAGGATGAAAAACCTAGAACCAGTAGAAAAATCCATTGGCCAGAAACGATAACTGGCCGATTACCGACTAAACCAGAAAAAACCTGGATAAAGTTCGAAAACTGAATTTTGAATTGAGAATTTTGAAAACTGGTTAGCGCCCAAAAACCGGTCAAAAAAACTGGAAAAACTGGTTATGAGCAATTAGCAATTGGGATAATGCAAATATGAATTAGAAAGTGTTTAATGAAGTAACAATCCTCCAAGTGTTTAATGAAGTAGCAATTGAAAAAATAGAGAAAATCTTGCTAGCTTTACTCTCTAGGGTAGCCCTCTCCTCCAAGTGTTCTAAAGCATCTGCAACCAGGCATCTAATTCGTAACAAGGGGGGAACATCCAATGTTCTTTCCAAGTCCAAAAAAACAACTTGGGACTTGCTCATACAATAATTTAAGCATATTTAGCTCATACAATACGTAATCTAACACAAAAAAAGGTCTAAACTAACCTAGGAAGTGCGTTATGCAGTCATAAATTCAAATTTAAATTTTTTGCTGGTACTGTTCATTCCAGTCTCCACCGGGTTTTCTGGTATTATTGCCGGGATTTTGATCCTGACCCACACCATGGACAGGCGCCAACATATTGACATCCTTTACAAGGAGGACCGTGACCTCTTTCAGGACCTGCAGCAAAAACAATATGTTGGCAGGAGTTAGAGAAACAGAAGAAAAAACATTAAATTTTTCTGTAGTGCCGTGGAGGTACAGGCCCAGCAACAGGATAACCTAGGCGGCTCCTGGGCTTCGGCATGGCCTCTACGGTGGCGTGTCAGCTAGGAGATAGGAGCAGGGCAGTAAGCACCAAGCAAGCGGGCGACGTGGAGTACCGAGCAGGGCCTAGCCAAGTCGCCTAGGAGCCAGGAGGGTCCGAAAGGGGGAGCGTGTGGTCGGGACCAGGCCGTACAAGGCCGGCGAGGTAGACCAGGCAGTACAGGTGCATCCAGATTCCTCAATTCCTAGGTCCCAGTCCCTAATTCCCAATTCAGTAAAATTTTCTTTAATTATTTTTGTAATTTGTACTTTGGTTTGTACTTTGATTTTTTCTATCATAGACAATAACTTGAACTGTCATCCCATAAATTCTGGGTCCACCACTATTGATCTGAAAATCAAGTTTGTCTTGCCTGTTTAATGTGCTTACGTATAAAGCTGGTTATCCCCAGCAAAACATATATTTCTAGCTTTCTCAATAAAGCTGGGCATTTTGCCTTTGGAACCAAAAAAAACAAATTTAAAATTGGATGTTTGTTAAATTAATACTGTCTCCAGTAAAAAAATGTGACATTTTTTACTTCTCAATGTCAACAAGATGCTCTTTTGATCACTAAATTCTCTTATTATATATTTGAAAGAAAGTGAAATATTAAGGAAGTATTTTTTTAAGACAAATTCACTCTTATCATTTTCATATATCCAAACCAAGCGTTTTAAACAATATCTTTGATCAAATTTGTCACTTTTTTGTGACCAGAGGGAGTAATTACTATAAGCCTTGCAAAAAAAAAAAACCATCACGAATCACGATCAGGCAAATGAATATATTTGAAGGAAATGTGTTCACCAGACCACGGTCCTGCTGGACTTGCAGGATCATACATATGCAGGAATAACAGCCACCGTCGGTTGGGAGAGGAACAATATATGGCGACAGCAGCAGCAGGGGGAGGAGGAGGGGGAGGAAAAGAGCGAACGCTAATCTGGATGCATGTACTTCTCTTCCGTGGCTTTGGACTGTTCGGGTGGCCAGAAGCAAATGATGTGACGCTGTCACGTACGTACTCACGTTGGTCGTCGGAGTGAAGTCTCCGGCCGGCCGGTGACTGAGACGAGTGTTGGACTAAGTATGGACATATGGTGCCATTGTGCGCTCGCTTTGGAACGAAATTCCATTTCCTGCCCACCCCATTAACGCTTTACCAGATGGGACAAGATATCGATCTACCTCTCATATGACTCATGGCCACTTTCACCACGCAGAGCACATACTGCAGTCCGTGACAGTCACCACTGAACGGTGCTCATGAAAGAAGACCATGGAGGTAAACGTGTAGTACGTCGGCACGCACCTCCTGGTCTTCGGACTGTTTTTTGTCTTGGAATGCTATGCGACGGAAGTTGGTTGGCACTGAATCTGAATGGCTCGCAATGACGCAATCCGTAATAAAACTGCGAAGAGTGCTCCTCCTGTTGTGTATCTATTAGTAATCTTTGTGTATATGGTATATCTAAATTTTACATAGAGTTTGTTTACATAGTCTTATAGTATTTAGACCTCAAGTGTAAAAAAGCTTTGTTCCAAGCGTATGTACTCCTCCAGGTCCATTAAGGAGCAACCTCAAGTGCTGTTGATCCGAGCATATTTCGTACAACCACTAGTTCTAAGCGTGTGAACTGTGAAGGACTTAGCCGAGTAATTTATCGAGTTCTAGAATTGAACCTGTAGGGTGCAGACTAGTGTGCGGAAGATGGTAATTGTACATGTTCGGATGGGCTCTTGCGTTTGTATGCAAGGCTTACCGACACAAAATTGGTTGATGCTGATTGCTGATTTGCACACATGGTTAATTGCTTGCATTGAATGTTGCTGATTGCTGATTTGTAGAGGCAGATGGTTAATCGGTTGCATTTAGAATTTTTCTTCTACGATGATTGCTCATTTAGACAGGGACTCGGACAAAATCATGGCTGTGCACATGATTTGTAGAGACAGAAGGTTAATTGTTTGCACATATATTTTTTGAAGCAAGCAAAAGATGATTGTTGCGACTACTATAGCGTTCCACAACTTCATACGTGAGTATGGTAGTGGAGATTGGCATTTCTATAGGTGTGGCCGATATTCTAACTATGTCCTTACCATTCGTTCTAGATACCGAAAATATGCAATTTCTCAAAATACTTTGGATGGATCAACATCACAATCAAATGATCGGTTTATGCATACATTTCAGGATGAGTTTGCTACTTGCATAGCTACTTCTTGGTATGAAAGTGAGTTAGCAAAGATAATCTGACCTCTCATTGATTTTCTATCGAAGACATAGACTTTTGTTATGATATTCATCGAATAAGAACCTTTGTTATGAACTTCGTATGTTTGAGTTTATGAACTTTTCCCTATGATACTCGTTTATATTAATACAGAATTAACGACTTTTTATCAATCTATAATGATAGTGCCCGAACAAACTACCTTGCTGGTTCTCCTAAAATTGGACTACAGAGTAACATGCAACTACGCACGCCCACTTAACGTGAATCAGCCACCATCCTCGCTCGGGATCAGTCACCGTTCGTACGGATTGCATATTTAATCTTTGTGTTAATCAGCAAACAGTAAACGTTAATATTCTTGATAATCTACGGACGGAGCCTCAAAACGCTTCGTGTTCTTGTTAATCTATACGTTAATGCAAAAAAACGTTACTAATATTCTTCGTGTTCTTGTTAATCAGCAAAAAGTAAACGCTTCGTACGGAGCCTCAAAACGAGTACATGCACGTCCACGTACTCTGTAAACGAGCAGCACGCATGCTACGGTAAGAAATACCACGTAAACAGTAAGAAATCCGATAGAAAATATAAGTCACGAAATCAAGGTTACTCCCGTCTTTTTACATACATCATTCTCATTTATAGAATAGAAGTTAAGCTTTCTAACCAAACACTTACACAGACTATTTCAACTTCTCAGGAGAGTGGATCTGTCATCTAAGAGTGAAGCTGGAGTTGGAGTTGCTAAAACTTGAAGCGGAGTCAGGGCCATAGTATGTTCATGTATTGATGTGAATTATAGCCTTGCACCAGCTCGTATGATTGATCACCGCACTCAGGTGGTACCGGATGTCTTGGAGATGCCCACAAGAGAATGGAGGGCAACCTTGTTGACCCCAAACCTGCTGCTTCAGTGTTCCCTACAACTGCAAGCATACAATAAATGGTTAAGGCTTGCGGTGTAAGACACAGAAGAATGGTACCAAAGTTCACCATGACAGCTTCACATATGCGCGAATACTGCAATAAGGAGTTAATATCAGAGTTCTGAAGAGGCACAGTTACCTGAGGCTAGCCCCCTAATATCGTATTGTATTGAATCTTTGATCGTCTAAGTTTGAAGGTATCCGATATTCCAGTCTTTGGTCATACTTATGTAACAGCGATGAGTCCACAAGCAGGAGTCCAGGACACAGCACAAGTAGATTGGAACAAACAAGACTAGCAGCATGAGACTTGGACTTTTCCATCTAGACTATTGGTGCTTTTGTCATCTACTTTCTTGATAATGGTTAATATTTGATGGATGCAGCCATGGGATGGTGACAGTACACTAGCATACAAATTACAAATGCAGCTTTTCCACACAATACTGCTAATTCATAGTCGAAGTTCCATTCAAACTCAAATCACTACACGTCAGGAATTATCATTCAGAGTAGGAATTCCTCCACCAGGCAAACAAGTACCATGACAAACATGACATTGACTGACATGCAAGGCTAAGGAATGATTGAGCATCCGTTTTTTATACTCGCCACTCTCTGCTTGCCTTCATCTTCATTACATTGAAGAAAGATGAGCAAATTTCTTGTTGCGGTCCTGCTGCTCTCCCTTCTAAAAGATGGAAACAAAGTGGCCACAGCATGGGAAGATCAAGACTTCTTCAAATGTTGTCCACCATCCCGGTGCAGCAAACATGGACCAGAGATCCGTTTCCCACTCCGGCTTGAATCCAGCAATACATTATGTGGGGCACCTGGCATGGAGTTATCATGCTCCGGAGAAGACGCCATCCTGTGCCACCCGATCATGGGCTCATGCAAAGTGACCGCAATAAATTACAAGCACGGTACCATGAAGGTCATCCCACATGTAGAATCTTTGTCTCACTGCCCAATTCAGAAGATCATCTCAACAAGTCTATCAACAGATTATGAAGATGAGCCTCATACACCATACGTTGACGAACATGCAAGCTTACTATGCTGTTCAAGAGAGTTCACACCAAGTACTGAAGCTAATAATTTTGTAGGCCCGATCTCTTGTCGTAGTGATGCATGCAGTTTATCGTATTTGGTGGCTGCTCAAGCATCCGTGTCTGTCCTTCCATTGGACTGCAAGGTGGTTTCACAAGGCATTCGCATACCCCGCTCTTATAACAAGGATGACGAGTATTATGAGGACTCGACCTTCAATGAAAGGGCAAACAGAATCATCAATTTTTCTGAGACTACACTTGCTTGGTCAGTTCGTAACTTTACGGATGTTTGCATACAATGTGAACAAGAAGGGCGACACTGTGGATTCAGCTCACAAAGGAGTATAGCATTTTGCCAGCGTCATGGTATTGTTTCTTTCTCTAGCCAAAACCCTACATAATTTAATTCTGAAGAATCACATATAATTATGCTCTCTTGTTTTATTCTGTAGGGCCTGTTTGGATGCTATATTGTAATATTTGCTTTTAGAAATCCCCTTTTGCACGGATTTTATGAATCACATTCTTTGGATTGTTTAACCTTAAACATGTTTTGTTGACAATTTAGCTATAAAAAAATTATGTACCCCACACCACATACAATCGTGTGATGCTATTGTTTCATGCCTAACAGTAATTGAGCGGAAGAGAGTTTTCCTTATTTCAGTTTCCAGGCTTGCTGGATCTGTTAATTCATACAATCCAGATTTTTTGAATACCAGTTTTAGATCCTCATTGGAATCTCATCTTGTTTCGTTAATCTAAAATCTAAATAACGCGAGGCTAACAAAATCTGGTTATCCCAGAACAAAAAAAACTAAGCTTTTAACCGACTTTTATATTTTTTTTGCTTGAAATTTGATCTCTGCATACACAAGGCTGAGAGATTGCAACATAACTGCTGCAGAAGAGTTTATCATTTTTAAAATTAAAATGGAAAGTAATATTTCTTTTTGGAGGAAGGTGATCACTATGGCTAGAACAGAAAGAAATAGGAAGGCATTCTGATAGATGAGCAGCAAATATGGGGAACAAGAGAATCAATGCATGATATGTTGATATATGCTTGCATAAAGTTTTTTTTAAAAAAACTTAACCTGGGAATGACCAAATTAATCTGATACCAGTAACCACATTCTCTCGAACCTAATCCAATGACAGCAAAGGTCCAAGCAGTGTTCTAAAAATAGGTCTACTTGGCTGTATACTCGGCCGTATACAAGTAACGGGTGCTATACCTGTTAACCGGTTATACCGCATAATCAGGTCGATTATGCCGCATAATAAGCCGATTATGCCGTATAATCACTACCAAGGATACAAAACCGGTGCGGAGGAATTCGACCATGGGAACATCTGAAGAACCGTGGATTCTGAAATCTTGGAAAAAAACGGATGGAATTCGCTTGAATTTGCTTAAAAATTGGCCAAAATTCGAAATTTAAAATTTGAATTTGCTAAACCGGAACAAAATCGTCTGGTTTTGTGATTCTCGGACCCCACCGGTAAGACCAGTAACCGGCGGTAACCGGCCAGATTTTTCTTCCCTTCACTACTAGGTGGGGTAACCTGCCGAGTATCTATTACTGATTTTTAAAACCTTGGGTCCAGGTGCAGCTGAAACAAACAAAAAGAAAATTCAATCATAATAAGCAAGATTTTACTAAATTAAGAACCAAAAAAGTTACAAGCAACACCCAAAAAACAAGAAAAGCAACAGATAAGTTAATGCAACTATACAAGATGTTAGACAGCACCGCATAATCGGAGGGTGAGGGTGTTTGCATCCTCACCCTTGTTCCGTTTTTCCATTTCCTAGGACCCCGTCGCCATCTTCCCGCCGTTGCATAGCCCTGCCCAATGCCACATGCGATGTCTCTGTTACAGAGCGAGAGGAAGAAGATGACCCCCTTCTTTCTCTCTCCCTCTCTCCGACAGGCGGGCCCCACCTACTGAGCAGCGATTTTGCATGTTGAGTCAGCGTTTTTTCTAAGTCAGACGCCTCATCATCCCCAAAACCAGCCTTAGGCTGGATTCGGACCTGATTTAATTTGGTCTTGAAAGTACAGGTGTTAAATATCCGGTTTTATAGTACAGGGACCAAACCAAACCAACTGCAAAGTAGAGGGACCAAATATGAACTTTTTCCATCAAATTAGACACTCTGGGACTCAACTTCTTTGCGAGTGCAAAAATATTTGCCGAGTGTCAAATATCGAGCACTCGGCAAAGAGCTATTTTGCCGAGTGCGCGCTCGGCAAAGAAATGCACTCGGCAAATTCATATTTGCGAGTGCCATCTTCGACAAATAATAACACTTTCGGTAAACAAGCGCTTTCGAGAGTGCGAGCACTTCGGCAAGGAGGCACTCTGCAAAAGCGGCTGAGGTCACGGCTCCCTTGCCGTCAAATTTTGCGAAGCGCGGCCGTTTGGCACTCGGCAAAATAAATCTTTTTGCCGAGTGCGAGCGGCCGGCTTCGGCTAAAAAAGCACCACCTAGAAGTCTTAGTGCCTAGCACTCGATAAATTTGTTTTTTGGGCCTCCAAATTTTTTGTGCAGCCCTCCTCTGATGCAGTACTCTATGTAAAATTTGGTACATTTTGTGGCTTTTGTTATATATAGTTAATTTATTTCATTTACTATAATTATTTCGGAAAATGCAAATTTGAACTGCACGTGCATCGAATAATGGAATTTAATGATTCAAAAAATGATAGTCATGTTATTGAGTGTAGTGTGAGGCCGTATCCAGGAACGGACCCGAAATTTCGAACATCTTGTTGACGAAACATGACCGTGAACTTGCGGGCGAAGTGTTTTTAAATTCTATAAAAAGCAAACAAAGTCTGAAAATTATGAAACTTGTGGAGATGTCATGATATCATATGTGGAGGCTGTGATAAAAATTTGAGAAGGTTTCGTGCACGTTGTCACGTACGATGCTTTCAAACCAGGACATCTCCATCTGGGATACTTATATAACAATTGGAGATGTCCTGGTTTGAAAGCATAAATGACGTGACAACGCGTGCATAAACCTTCTCAAATTTTTATCACAGCCTCCACATATGATATCATGACATCTCCACAAGTTTCATAATTTTCAGACTTTGTTTGCTTTTTATAGAATTTAAAACACTTCGCCAAAGTTCACTTGGCCATGTTTCACAACAAGATGTTCAAATTTCGGCAAAAGGTGCCTCACACTACACTCAATAACATGCCTACATCGGCACATTATTTCGGCAAAGGGTTTTGTTTTTTGCAAAAAATTTCCTATTTGGTAAATTCGTGCGAGGAGCACTCTAAGAAAGGGTTTTGTTTTTTTAAAAATTTCCTATTTGGTAAATTCGCGCGTGGAGACGCGCAAAGCTTTATTTTAAAAAAATTAAGCGTTTGCGAGAGTCTTAGATGTCGAGGCACTCGGCGAACTTGGCTCTTTCTTGCCGAGTGCCTCTGATCCGACACTCGGCAAAGAAAAAAAAAAAAAAAAAAATTAAAATTGTTTGCCGAGTGCGGATCGCGGGCACTCGGCAAACCTCTCTCAATATGACTTAGGGCTGGCCATCGCACACACGCACACGCACACACCTTGCCGCCGCCATCGCCGCGCCGCCATCGCCCGCCGCCATGCACGCCCGCCACGCCGCGCGCCACACGCCGCCCACGCGCCCATACCGCCGCCCGCGCCTTGCGCCCGCCACGCGCGCCCGCCGCCGGCGCCGCCCGCCGCCATGCGCCGCCCCATTGCCGCCCTGCCGCCGTCCCGCCGCGCCCGTAAACCTAGCAGCGCATCGTTCGCCGTCGCTCCACCCCGCCGCGCTCTCCGCCCGCGCCTCGGCCGTCCGTTGCCCTCACGCTACCCGCCGCCTCCCGTTCCCTGCGGCGCCTCCTCGGCCTCCGCTGGCAGATCCAACCTCCACTAAGACGACCTCCCGTTCCTGCGGCGCCTCCTCCGGCCTCCACCCGAGCAGATCCGGCCTCCACGGCGCCCGCCCTCACCTCCTTCCTTGATCCGAAGGTACATTCACGCGGCACCGCCCCTCCGTCTCCTCCTTCTTCTCTTGACGCTCCAGGCCGCCCGACGCCATGGTGATAAGAGTGGTGATGAGGCACTGGCCCAGTTGTCAAGAACTAGTCACTACTCACTAGTGAGGTTCATCAGGGATCTTTATTTAGGGCTTTGATTCTTGATCCATTATTAAATTGTTACCGATCATATCATGCCTTTGTAGTATATATGTTGGAGTGATTACCATTAGGTCTACTGACTTATGTGATCAATGGTTTTAGTTTTCATATATGAAATTCTGAATGTTTTTTGGGTAGAAAAAAGAACGACATGAATCGGAATATGGTCCACTCTTGGGTATCTGAATCTCACTACAAAACTTCTCAAATATATCTTGAATATTAGGTAGAGGAGAAGTGTAACCTATCCTTCGTCTTATCCTAAATCCTTGCTAATATGGTAGGCATTTCAGGGTTATATATACTTCGACAATATTGAGAAAGTTACTTAGATAGCCGCACATAACCTTTCAAGAATACATTGGTGTATCCGAGGTGACGTGAACATTTCGAGTTATACTCAACAATATCCATATAGTTACGGATAGCCGAACATAATCTTTCAAGAATTCATTGGTCTGTGACAAGCTTAGCATTTGGTTATCTAGCAAATAATGGAGTTCATGACCCCACCGAGAGCATGTCGGGGTTTTAATTGTTCAAATTATTAGTGTACGATGCCATAAGGCGAAGCCTCTAGTGTACTGACATGGGCTATATGATTCAAGTAAAAGAGAGCACAAGAGATCAAAACTTTAGTAGCACACTTGCATGCTCCTTTTGGTGTGAGTAGTACAACCATTTGGACTAAGATGGAGTACACTATTGTCTCGAGAGAAAAAATGAGGGCATTTGCTACCCCTCCAAACAATGATATGTCTCGAAATGCTCCTTCCCACCGTCGAATTGGCCTGTCACCCTTTTACCCAACTTTCTCTTGGCCCCTACTTTTGAGATGGGTTTTTAAAAGAAGCTAGGTGCAAAAGGTTTATTTAATAAGAAGATTACATCAGCGATCGCTAAGCGAAGAACAATTTGTCATGCCTATGAACCCTACACCAAATCGTATGCCATGACATGTACGAGCTTTAGTTTAGTGGCAATCTCGAGATATTGTCTTGCTACCTAAATCTCGTGATGGCCTTGCTATTCCTTTGTAGTTTTTATGCATGTTTGCCATTTTGGCTTTCCTTCTTTCGGGTTAATTTTAATACACAATCACAATTTGCACGAAAAATAGTCTTGCGAGAGGGTTTATTGAAATGGAATCATATGTTAATATTCACACATTGGATTCTGCATATTGTTCTTGCACTGTCATCCAAGATTTGCAACCTCTTTGTATGGTTCACCCTTCTAGCTGATTAAAGTTTTATTTCATGTCGTATTGGACCACAAAAATATATAAGGGTGGCATTCTCTAACATATATTAGTTTACGCTCACATCGTATATACGACAGTGGACATGATTAAAGATAATAGCTTGAAAATGACACTAAGCAACATGGAATAAAAGAATAAGACATGTCCTTCTAAAGTACATCATTTCATACATGTCAGTACAAACAAGGCAAACATACTCCAAGATCGAACATGATACTAACACATATTCAATTAATAGGACTTAAAAACAATGAATAAATAAAAATATGGAAAATATCTCATGCAGACTTGTGTTCATGTGTAATGATGTAAGTTTTCCATGTGGTGCGTTGGATCAGGATGGATGAATCAGATTTGCAGAGGCTTTATAAATTACGCGCCTCAAATTTCAATAAATTGGTCCATCAATTATTTGTCGACAAGCTAACTATGAATTAACCATCAATTTTCATCACCTTTGAGTTACTTCGATATCGATAATTCTGTATTCACATTTCACAAGCAAGTCATAAATCTTTGAAATGTTAATTGAAATGTTTACAATGACTATGAAGTAACTTTGGATGCCTCAACATCTATAGAAATTTGTTGTTAAATGTTGCTAAATATTGTTTTATGTTTCTTTTTGGCAGAGAAGAGCCCGGTCGGGCGCGGAGTACCTCAGCGACCCGATCGCCTTCCTCGCTTGCTGAGTCTGCTCTGCACCGCGTCGCCTCGCCACTGCACCGACCCGCCACGGCCCCGCTAGCCTGACTCCACCACCGGCCACCCTAGGTATAACCCCTCTTTCCGTATCATGGTCGTAGATCACGTAACCCAGTTAGGCGTCTCCCGTTCGAAAGAGATACGGTTGGAAATATGCAGATATTTTCATATCTAAAACCGTATCTGTTTCGAATTGTCCATGTTTTTTGGACAGCCCGCGGATGCGTGGGTGGGGTTAGTTTCCATAGTGCTGCTCCGATCCAGAGCGAGTTTGGCATCATCTCCTGTTGTTCTCCGGATACACACTCTCCTGGCGGGGCGTGTATTTGGAGAACGGCGAAATCTTCAAATTATGTCTCGAATAGGAATAGAGCATGGAAACTAACCTCATCTACGGATCTCAGCGATGGGATTAGGACCTATCCTCACCTATTAGATAGTAGGAATGTCGTGTAGATGCAATTGATGTTTATATTACTCGCCGCTATATATGTTAGAGGATGGAGGACCGTGAGTGGATGTACACGGGCGGAGAAGTCGAGTGATTACACCACGGAATGGATGAACAAGACCGATGCTTTCTTGAACAGTGCATTTGGCAAGGTCGCTAAAGGACATTGTCTAGTTTTGTGTCCTGCTGACAAATGTGGAAGCAGGAGAAGGGTAAACAAGGTGGACATGGGTAAACATCTTTTGAAGAATGGATTCTACGCGGACTACACCGGTGGGTCCACCATGGTGAAGCCCATCGTATGAGAGAGGAGGTGGTGAGACCACGCGTCGAGGCTTATGATCTTGATGGGGTAGCGAGACATGTTAGATGACTTTCACCAGGGCAGTTCGATGAGGGACGTGAGAAGGAGGAGATGGAGGCGGCCCGACAGCGTTTCTACGACATGATGGACTCGACACGAAACCCCTTCACGATCGGTCAGCGGTGTCATCTCGAGTAACGAGGCGAACCCCTAAGCTTGGGCTAGTCGAGATTGACAGATTCCGTCTATCGAGAAAAGATGTCTACATTGTGGCTCAACAGTCGTCCGGTTTATTATCGCGCCATGGCGTGCCAAGACAAAGAGCATCTTAAGGGTTGGGCTATTGTGCACAAGGTATCGCCACACGGTAAACTACCTGTCCCAAACGATGAAGATTACAACTTCAACCCAAACACATATGATGGAGAGTTCTTTCAAGAAGAGGGGCTACAAGGGAGGTTTGAGATAGACTTAACCGAAGCGATAGGAATGAAAGTAGACAATGAAAGGGTTGATGACGAGGACGCTGGAGATGAGGTGCGATACGTGAAGGACTTACAAATGCTTGAGCGATTACGTTTAGGCAATGACAATGAAGACAACATTCCTCCTTCGGATAGTGTTGATGATTTGGACAATGTTGATAGTGATGACGAGACCTATGATCCAGCTAATCCCAATCATGAAGATTATTTCTAATACATGTAATACTATGTTTTTTATAATTATGTTTTGTTCATTTTGCATCTATTTCTAATACATGTATTACTATGTTTTTTGTAATTATGTTTTGTTCATTTTGCATCTATTTCTAATTACGTCTTGCTTATTCTTTTTAATTGCAGGTGAGTGAACAAAGATGGCGGGCGACCGTCGTAGGGACGTGTCCTCGCTTTACCAGAGACCACGCACTGCGGAGGAGGAGGTGGAGGGGTCGGACAGGAGGAGGAGGAGGACCGCCGGCCGCAGGAGGGGGCCGTCTCCTCCCACGCCGCGTGAGGACGTGCTGGAGGAGGAGGAGGAGGAGGAGGAGGTGGCGCCCGTGGACGAGTTGGCCGAGGAGCTGGTTCGGTGACAGGCGAGGAGGAGGCGCGACGAGGACGGCGAGGCGGAGGCACGGGTTACGCTTCCTCCTCTTCCTCTTGAGTGTCTACTTGCGAGGTCCCGCGAGCCTCCCTCAGTTCTCGCATCTGACCGACGCCCGATGATTCGCCAAGAAGCAAAAAGTAAGTAACTTTAGATGTTGTCACCACTACTCATATGATATGTTGAAAAAAAGAGAAACTAATAATTTTTCTTAATCACTTGTGCAGGAACTGGGTGGTTGTGTCAGGTGGTAGCGCACGCTCCGCCAATGGCATCCTGGGTCTTCTGTGCAGGCAACACTACCCCGGCATTGTCACGTACGCCGGGAAGACGGAGCCGGCCTACTCGTTTGACCACTACGCCTTCGGCCCCGATGCGGAGTACCCCAACAAGGCGGGTGAAGGCGGAGTTTTGGGTAAGTCTTCCTCGCACAACATTGCTCAATACATCGCATTCATTGGACTTTTCTTGAAATAATGAATGGATACATCGCGTTTGTATGCAGACTTATTTCAGATGCGGTGAGGGATTTGAGGCCAGGGCGGACCAGGTGGCTACCAAAGCACGTAAAAACTCATCACCGACATGCATCACGAGGTGCGCATCCGAGCCATCGTAACCTACCACGGTTGAAGCTTGGAGAGAAGGTCACCAAGAAAGACGCAAGAAACATGAATGACCGGGACCGGTACCTTGAGGTAGATGAAGAACATTAATATTGATTCGTTTTGAGATTAAGTATGTTTAATTTGATCTTCTTATATGTCAAATACTTGATGGCGTGTAGATGATTCCCTGGTGGTGCCAATCGTATCCCGAGTCTTTGGGCGATGATCGTGGACAAGTGGTTCACGCAGAGTATCTCGGATGCAGTGATGCGGGACCGTCGTTTGATGATGCAAGGTCCAGCACACCATCAAGGCAGCCGCAGCCTCTCCGCATACAAACAAGCATGGGTACACGAATTCATTTATCTATTGTGACGCTCAATTCTGCCTGATTTCTAATTATCTTGCTGTCTTTCTCGCAGTCGGCGTCACATAGTGGCCAGCCTTGCTCGGACTTCCAGGCATGGTGTATGGCCCACAAGGGCAAGGCGACGTCCGACGTCTCCTTCAACCTGGAGGACCCGCCCCAGGCGTACACGAACCCGAGCGTCCACACCAAGATCGGTGAGTACGTCGGTGGCAAGGTCGGCCCATGGGCCAGAGCATGATCCGAGCACCCAGGACATTGATGGAGAGATCGTCATGAGGGTGGGACAAGGCAAGAAGCATGGGCGGTTCTGGCTTGGCGACAGCCTCATCGACACGGCCTCTACTCCATCTCTCTCCCAGATCCGAGCACGGAGCACGGCGAGAGCCGACCATACGCCCGGCAGCAACCAGACAAAGACCGGTCGGCCGACTCGAGGTTATTCCTGTTTTACTCATCGTACATTGATCTTTACACACCTTTATTAGCTTTGCATTACTGAAACATTGGAGTGAAATATTGCAGGCCCGGCTGGAACAAGAAATGAGGCAACGTCAGGAGCTGGAGGCCGAGCAGCAGAGGATGGAGGCCGAAAGAGAGAGGATGTCGGCCAGTGGAGGCCGAGCGAGCCGAGTGGCGAGCCCAGACGCAGAGGTGGCGGACATTACGGAGTTCCTACAAAGTCTTGGGAAACATACGGAGCCATTGTGCGGTGGGCTGTTGGCTCCACCTCCGCCTCCGCGTCCTGCAGCTGCAGCTACTCCTGTGAGTATGAAAGTTTTTTTGCTTTCGCTTGTGCTTTGCTTGTATGACCTCTACCTTCCTAGATTAGGTATCTAATGTAATCTTGTCTCACATGCAATCTCTTCTCCTTTGTGCAACCTCAATCGGCGGGTTCGAATAATCCACCTCATGCGCCTCCGAATGATCAGACTTTTCCTTCACCACGATCGCGGTGGCCACCTTGAGATGAGCGGTAGTTACTTGTGATGCACTTGTCATTGTGATGAACTTGTGGATTTGTTTGGATGGACTTGAGCACTTATTGTTATATATGTGATGGATGAGATATATATGTGATGGATGTGATAAATATGTGATGGATGAGATATATATGTGATGGATGTGATATATGTTTGGATGGATTTGTTTGTCGTGATGGAATGTAAAAATAAATAAAAAGCGGTTTTGGGTCACTTTGCGAGTGCAACACTCGGCAAGGGACCTTGTCGAGAGTGCCATGGTCATGGCACTTTCGGCAAAAAGAATATGGTATTTGAAAGCCAGGTTTTCCAGCTTTGCCGAAAGTGCCATGACCATGGCACTCAAAAAAATCATTCTTAGAAGTGTTGCACTCGACAAAGTGACCCTTTGCCGAAAGTGCAACACTTTCGGCACTCGGCAAAGAATTTTCAAAAAAAATTGTAAAAACTTTGCCGAGTGCCAGCCATCCGACTCTCGGCAAAGAAATTTTCAAAAAATAAAAAATCTTTGCCGAGTGCCGGCCGGGTTGGCACTCGGCAAAGCTGCCAATCAACGGGGCGCGTGGATGCCTTTTCTTTGCCGAGTGCTGACTCGGCACTCGGCAAAGCCTTTACCGAGTGCCCGACAAAAGGCACTCGGCAAAGGCTGCTTTGCCGATAATTTTTTTTCGAGTGCCCTTTGCCGAGTGTCGCACTCGGCAAAGCTTTTGCCGAGTGCAAAGGAGCCTTTGCCGAGTACCTGAGGCACTCGGCAAAGAGCCGGAACCCAGTAGTGAGAGGATACAATTGCTCTCTTCCATTCTCTCGCAAAACGGAGAGACTTTGATAAGTGTTGGACGCCTGCCAACAACATGGCTTCTTGAATGTCACGTTCTTCCACTCGGGCTATCCGTAGCCCACTCTATTGATTATCGTGGTTCTCTTCTGAGCTCCATAAGCTCTCTTTCCTTGTAACTAAATAGGTTGCCTAACTTCATACAATAAGTTCTATTTATAATGTGTACAAACCACAAAGCAAGTAAATAACCACAACAGCACTGATGAAAAGATCATGGCTTAGTTGCATTTTTTAGTAGAAGAAATGCAGAGACTATCCTTCCATTTTTCCTGGCCATGCGCAACGTGGAACATAAGTGGTCATTGGCCAAGTCTTGTGCTGTAGTTAACTATCATCTAAAACTAACAACTAGCCATGCATTGAATGCATGCAGGTAACTCCTTGACGTGATCACGCATGTAGAAAATCAACTCCAATACTTGATCTTTTGTTTAGCTCCAGCACAGTTGTACTCGCCGCACAATGATGCTCGCACTTAACCAAGATCCTCCCGGATCATGTCAGAAATATGACAAGATGTCATGGCACCAAAGAAGGTGGCAGCCAGAGGTACCAGAGGTGTGGGGCTGCAACATCGGATGAGAGAGCGATGTTATACGTTGGGGCCCTTGTTTGCATTGGCAGCAAGGAAAGGGGAAGAGGAAACATGGGAGGGAAAGAACATATTTTTAACAGCACCATTTATGTGCAATGGTCTGATAAATATGCTAGATTGATAAAAATAAACAAATCATACAATTCACAAGTAACTAATAAGTTCCATACAGTTCTAATGAGTCTGATCCGAACAGGATTCTTAAGAAAAAATTTGGCTTCCTATGCACCGCTGTTATAATCAGGGTCTATCAAATTGACGGATTATCCTCATTTCCTTATTTATGGTCTAGTTACATGGAAATTTCTGCTGTTTTGTATTTTTAATAAAATTTTTTTGTTCCACCTTCAAATGAACATGAGCCTGTAATCTAAGACATCTTTATCGGACGATTATGGTAAAAGAATTTTCAGCACAAAAGAAATTGTCTCGAACAATTACATGTTTTTGCTTTTTTCTGTTAGATATGTCTCTTCTATAAGGTGTTTTTTTTTGCATATTTACCTACACTTGTATCATGTATATTTTGGCCTCTAGCCCCTAGGAATAGAGTCAAGGGTTCATTCCAACATGATATCAGAGCACATCTCTCTCTCTCTCTCTCTCTCTCCCACCAACCCTCATCCATTGCTGCTGCCCTCAGGCCGCCGCTGTCGTCCTCCAGCCGTCGCCGCCGCCCTCCTCTCTCTCTTCTACTCTCGCGCCCTCCAAATAGGCCGTCGTTCCGCTCCTCTGCTTCACTCGGATCCGCCCCGTCGGGCCGCGCCAACGCCGGCCCTACCTCGCCTCCGAGTGTCGCGACCTCTCAGGCCTCCTAACTCCTGAGCGCTACGGCTTTGCGGCCGCTGCTCTTTCTGAGCTTACGACCTACCGTGAGGCTGTCGCTCACTCTGAATGGCAGCTCGCGATGTCTGAGAAGATTGTTGCTTTGGGGCATACTAGCACTTGGGATCTTGTGCCCTTACCAACGCGTGTCACTTCTATCACGTGCAAATGGGTGTACAAGATCAAGACCCGCTCGAATGGCTCTCTTGAGCGCTACAATGCTCGGCTTGTGGCGTGTGGCTTGCAGTAGAAGCATGGTAGTGACTACGATGAGACTTTCGCTCCTATCACCCACATGATCACTATTCGCACTCTCCTTACTGTGTTATCTGTTCGAAAGTGGTCTATCTCTCAGCTAGACATCAAGAATGCCTTTCTCAATGGTGAACTGCGTGAGGAGATATACATGCAGCCGCCTCTTGGGCATTATGTCCCTGATGGTATGGTTTGTCGCATTCGCTGCTCTCTCTATGGGCTCAAGCATGCTCTTCGTGCTTGGTTTGACTGCTTCTCCTCTGTCACTACTGCCAGCTTCTCCGCTAGTGATCACGACCTTGCCCTCTTTGTACACTCCTCTCCTCGGGGTCGGACGCTGCTCCTTCTCTATGTGGATGATATGATCATTACTGGAGATGACTCTCAGTACATTGATTGTTTGAAGGAGCGTCTCAGCGAGTAGTCCTTGATGTCTGATTTGGGTCCTCTTCGTTATTTCCTTCGGATTGAGGTCACTTCTACACATGAGGGCTACTACCTCTCCCAGGAGAAGTATATTCAAGATGTCCTTGCTCGCGCTTATCTCACTGACCAGCGCATGATGGACACTGCTATAGAGCTTAGTGTTCACCTTCGGCCCACTGATGAGGAGCCTCTTGAGGATTCCACTCGCTATCGTCACCTTGTCGGGAGCCTCGTCTACCTTGGGATCACTCGACTTGACATTTCTAACGCGGTCCACTATAGTCACCTTCTTCGTGTTCTGCGATATCTTTGTGGGACCATTAGTCGTCGCCTTTTATTTCATCGCTCCAGCTCTCTGCAACTTCAGACGTACTTTGATACGACCTGGGCTAGCGATCCTTCTGATCGCCAATCTCTTTCTGCCTATTGTATTTTTCTTGGCTCCTCTGATCGCTTGGAAGACCAAGAACCAGACTGTCGTTTCTCGTTCGAGTGCTGAGGCTGAGTTGCGCACCATGGAGGCGTTGACGGCTAAGATCACTTGGCTTCGATGGCTACTTGAGGATTGTTAATCTTTGTTTTGCTTATCTTGTTGGCTGCTTGACTTGTGATGCGGTTACATATGAAGCTAATAATCTAGGTTACTTTCTTAAATTCACAAAATGTATTTCAAAACATTATGATCAAAATTGATGCATTTACTTTATGTTCTAAGTGGAAAATATTTAGTAATTTTTTAACAAATAGATATATAAACCTATAATCGCCATATTGGGGTTCCTAAAAAACCTATTCACCATTATATATGTATCATATCACATTAGTGTCATATACCAATGGTAATTAGCTAGTTCGAACTATTTTTCAATGAGAGCTTCTTTTTTGTTTATCAAACCATTAGTCATATCTAATTTTGTTCTTTGCTACTTGCAGGTTCACGTGTCAAAGTCATTGTAGGTACTTAAGCTATAAAAATACCAAAACTATATTTTTTTCCTTCAAATTTCAAAATAAAATAATTCAGAGTATTCAATCATGCATGAATTCTTATTGGTTACCACTCTGACTACTACATTATATTATTCCCTAAAATTCACAAAGCTATAGTTTTCTGTCTTCTTAATGAAACTCACTGATTTCCTTTGTTCTATTTATTCCAGCAACATCATCTGTAGCAACATTTGTAATTATTTTATTAATGGTGGCTACTGTGCTCTATGTTTCCCTGAAGTCAAAATATGATGAAGAGGTACATTTGAAGGTTGAAATGTTTCTCAAGTCATATGGAACATTGAAACCCACAAGGTATACATTCTCTGAAATTAAGAAGATAGCAAGACGGTTTAAAGACAAAGTAGGCCAGGGAGGATTTGGAAGTGTATACAAAGGAGAACTGCCAAATGGAGTGCCAGTAGCAGTCAAGATGCTAGAGAGCTCAAAAGGAGAGGGAGAAGAATTCATCAGCGAAGTAGCAACCATTGGGAGAATCCATCATACCAATGTAGTCTGTCTTCCGGGTTTTTGCTCAGAAGGAACACAACGTGCTCTTATTTATGAATTCATGCCTAACAACTCATTAGAGAAATACATATTCTCACGTGATTCTAATATTTCACGAGAATTCCTAGTACCGGACAAAATGCTAGATATTGCCTTAGGCATTGCTCGAGGAATTGAGAACCTACATCAAGGGTGCAACCAGCGCATCCTCCACTTCGATATCAAGCCTCAGAACATCTTGCTGGACTATAGCTTCAATCCAAAGATTTCAGACTTTGGCCTCGCTAAAATGTATGCAAGGGATAAAAGCATTGTTACTCTGACTGCAGCAATAGGCACAATGGGCTATATTGCACCAGAACTATATTCTCGGAACTTTGGGGTGATATCCTACAAGTCAGATGTTTATAGTTTTGGCATGCTGGTGTTAGAAATGGTGAATGGAAGAAGGAACTTGGACCCGATGATTGAGAACCAAAAAGAGGTTTACTTTCCAGAGTGGATATATGAGAAAATATTCAATGGGCAGGACTTGGTACTTGCTAGGGAAATGACACAAAAAGAGAAAGAAACGGTTAGACAACTGGCCATTGTGGCACTATGGTGCATTCAGTGGAACCCAAAAAATCGGCCATCAATGACAAAGGTAGTAAACATGTTGGAGGGGAGACTACAGAATCTTCAAATTCCCCCTAAGCCATTTGTCTCATCCAAAAGCCATCCTATAAAGCAAAGCTAGAGATCGTATTGTTGTAATTCAGAAATTGTAGTCATCAAAAGACCATAAATGGCTAGTGTAAACTACATTTGATTTTGGACTGAATTAGCTTTACTGTTGTAACCATGTAATGTTATTATTATTACCAGGATATGACATTAGAGCATACAACAAGTTGCATGTATGGGAATTACCAGGATATGATATAAGGCGCCCTTACTGAAGGTCAGTCACCACGTTGTCCAATCCATGTATGGGAATTTGGTAGAAGGTTCAGAGGGAGGATCCACAACCCTGTGATTACTGATTAGACTGATGAATACATACATATGTGTGACAAACCAAGAATGTTGAATCCAAATTCCAAAATCATGCAAGGTTCACGAACCGATGTAAGATAAGGGTTCACCTCCTTCGATGAGGGGACGAGAAGGATGATCTCGACGACGGCGAGGAGCCTAACCATGGGACCCTTGACGTAGGCGGAAGAAGCGAGGGAAGAGCCTGCAATGGGAGACTCATGCAGTGTAGTGACCCACCGATGGCGCCGCATGGTGGTGGCGCGCGGAAGGAAAAGCCATTTGGGGAGACGGCGCCGCCGCCGCGCGCGGGAGCAGGGGAGGTGGAAGGGGATGTTCCGTGTAAGGGTTATTTCGTAAATATTCTTTTTTGACACGTTCTTTCGTAAAAATTGATCCACTGTCTTCCTCTCCAATTAATCTTGGCTGCGAACGGTTCGTGGAGTCCTATGTTCAGCTCAGATCCCAAAAGTAGAGAGCCCACTGCCCGATTTCTAGGGTTCGAGAAAGACCGGCGGTTCGCCCCCGTGCTGTCCCCTGCAAGTACTCCTCTGTAATAAAGTATTTGTAATAGTCGATGTAATTTTTCTTATGAATTATCTTGTTGTACTCAAGTTCTCCTGTGTTGATGATTTTCTTGTATGAATTATCTTGACTAGAAAATCTGAAAGGTTTTTTTATTTAGCTGTGCACGTCGGTGTTTGGCATGGAGAGTTTCATAAATAAGGTAGATGTTTGTTTTCCTGTGTATTGTAAACGTGTCGAGCCTTGGAATGACGCTCTCGAAGGATGAATGGTGTGTACATATATGAGCCTACATACATTTGGAAGGTATATTCTAAGCAGTAGTAAACATGGCAGGCATGCTTGACATAGTATGTAAAATGCAAGGTGAAGATCTTAAAGCGTGGGCAGTAATGAGATCGCAACATTGATGACCGCAATCACGACGTGAATATTTACATAGCAAGTTTGGAAAGTACTAATAGGAGATACAAAAGGATAAAGGTATTATATAGTGTTGGTAGACACTACTAATACAACATGTATTCAAAAAACGGTAGGGACTGATGTCGAACCATTTGTTGGTTTGATTGGCGCTGAAGTTGTCTATAAGAATGGAATAAAGTGGCAGTTAGCTCAAAAGCGTTGGTACAACAGGATGCTAGTTATTTCTTACTGTAAGATAGAAATTCTTTCTAATTGTAAAATGGTAGTTTGTTATAACTAAGATCTTGCCTTTTTGCATGGAGTGCTTACATTAGTCTGTCGATGCTATAGGTGACCTTCTCTTTTTAGCAGGTAATGTGGAGAATGGCTAGTTGGTGATGCGGGTCTGTGTAGTAAATGAATGGGCGTTGTTATGGTGCAGAAAATAGTCTGAATGAATCGATGGAATATGGCGTATAATTGGTTAGGATAATATACCTTTTAGCTGCAAGTGTCTGTGGAAGCGAGTCAGTTGGTATGGTGGACCATTGGGGAGCTGCCTCCTGAAGTAATAGGAGAGTTGTTACAGTTGGTGTTAGGGAGAAAAAAAATTAGCAATCTATGCACGTAAGATGATGTATTCAAGCTTTTGATGGTAGCAAAGCTGGAGAAGATATATATGGCTGGTATATATATTTTCTTCTTTGTTGGAGGATATGTTTGTTCGTAATAGTGTAGCAGTGCTATAAGCGAGCATAAAGATGCAGTGAATGAGCTTCTATAGGTATTCATGTAAAAAGGAGGCTTATTTGAGCGCGAGCATCAGCAAGCATAGGAACTATGTGAGAACACTCTAAAAAAAGGGTTACTGGGTCAAATGTGTATAAAGCTTTGGGTGTGTTATGCAAAGACTCTAGATTACCTCTATGTCCAAGGGTGGTTTCGCAGATGCGGTATCATGAAATAAGGTTCTACAAACAAGCTGTGATACAAGGATGATTTTTGGACTGCATTGAACAACAAAGGGTCACAGTGGCAATGTGAAAAAAAAGGAATTTATGACCAAAAAAAAATGGACTGACAGTGTTAGATAGAAGACATTGGTAAGTAAATACCTTGAGGGAGTGCTTGGTATAGCTTTGTGTTTTTCCATTGAGAGCGGTGTAGCTCGTGGATGATCGGCGTCGACCTGCTATGTTGTAAAAGAGTCAGTTGTTTATGGCTAAATGGTAGATAACTGGAGGGGAGTAAAAAAAAGTGTTAGAAATATGTAGTAGCGGAAAAACAGGGTGGCAATGGTAAAATATGGAGAGTATTAAGAAAGAATTATTTTGTGCAGTAGTGTTGGCTGGATGTAGTGTGAAGAAACAGTCAAAGTAAAAATAGAACATAAATCGATTTTATAGCTATAGTAGGCCGAAGATTGCTAATAGAAAGGAACTATAGAGGTGAAGGTGTACAGATATGATGTGGTAATTAGGTAGTGACAGGAAAGGATTAGATGTAAGTGTATAGTACATTATAGCTCCATGATGGCTACAGGTCAAAGCGATTACTATAGAGACAACTCTGATTCAATAAGAAAACAGTGTTATCTGGAGAAAAACAAATAGGCTAACTATATAATATAGGAAATAAGCGGGCGTACAAACCTTGGTAGGACAGTAGTACGCCGAGGAAGAGTTGATTAGAACGCAGGCGGTGAATCAGACAGGAGGCCGGAAGGGTGAGGAAGGTCTAACCTGGTAAGACATCCAAGGGGGGGGAGCTAGAACATGCGGGAGTTGCCTAGCAGGGTAAACGTGCAGAAGGAAGAGGAGGACAAACATCAAAAAAGATTAAGTAGTGACAGAAAAGGATTATGTATAGGTGTCTAGCTCAATACAGTGTGAGAATGGAGAGACCTTACTGATTCCTGTAGAGATTAACTCGATTTGATTAGAAAGCAATGCTAGATGCAAATCCGTATATCTGTACTATACAAAAGAGGCCACAGGTATGGTAAAGAAATATTGGAAAACATAAAGGATGCCTATATACTGAGTATCCAAGAGCAAATTTGGAAGGTATGGTTTTTATGTCCTTCTAATTCCATTATACAAACCAACCAATCTCAGAATTCAAATTCCTGTAGGTAAACATGGTGAATAATCTTATTTAAAATTTTCTTGGCTACTGTGAATGTACTTTCTTCTTCGGTCCTTTAGCGTCTTATTCTTTTCTTTGCAATCGATTACAACGGAAAATTTCAGAAAAACATGTTATTTTATCTGTTATAAAAGCAGACACTTTCGGTAAAAAGCCATTTGGTAATTTACCTCGAGTTCTGAAGCCTTTACTTTAAGCATTGCTTCTGTACATGCAAGCTCATGCTGCAATGCCTTTAGTTACATGTTCTATCCATAAATAATTCACTAAATTAATAATCCCTATGGCCCATGCTGTGTATTGACAGTTTAAGAGTTAAACAGGAAAAGGAAATAGTGACAGCTTACTCTATGTTTCCCCTGATTTAGTTCCTGCAGGAAAGCACAAAACATAAAGATAAATCAGACAGTGGGCTACACTGCACCATAAAATACTGCGTACGATGCTTCCATATGTGAAAAATAAAGATGGATGCATAATAATTACTCAGTCAACTTAGGTGAACTAAATACATAAATTTGAGACCTGTAATGGAAAGTCACATTTGCGAAAACATGTAAAGATAGATGCACTAAACCTAGGACCTAACGTAGAGGATGTATTGAATAAATATGAAGTTCTTCAGTAATTCTTCTCATCATGCCATGAACTTAGTAACGGCGGAATAAATACGAAGAGGAACATCTGGAATGCTATCAGTATGTATGAATGAAAAGCATGCAGGTGCTACAAAAATATGATGCGCAATTGAGGACATCTATTTTACGTAGTACTATGTGACTTTCGATGAGGGACAGCAGAATCTGGGAGAATTTCTACTTGAAATCTGGTATCTTCTATAGCTTCTATTATATCCTCTACTTGCATAAAGAAGTTCCAAAAATTAAATAGCAGATATGAAAGTGATCCAAATAAGACAATAAATCTGGGAAGTAACTAAGCATTTTTTTAGTAGTTTTGCTCAAGTTCCGAATAAACTAAAGCACATATTCGAAGAAATCCTTACTGTCGGTCGGGATGGTCTGTGTATTCTAAACAACTATGAGTACTGAACCTAGCAAGATAGTAATTACGACCTAAGAAGTGATGAGTACTTGGGAATGAATTTGGAAACCTCCTATTTGTCAATAGAAGTGTTGGCCTACTTCTACACCCGATATATTATATAATCCCTTGAGTGTTTTAACGGAACATGGTATAATACTCATATTGCCCTCTGATAAAAACTGAACTCCAAAAAAGGAATTCTCTGGATTCGACCATCTCTTTCTCAACTCAGCAACTTGAAGTATTAATCTTAGATTTAGGATACAAAGGAACACATCAGATGATAATATATATAAATATCCTCTAATATATATAAATATTCCCCTTCTTTTATCTATGCAATTCAGTCAACTCGTAGAATAGCAGTAGCGCAACTAAACATCTTTTGTTCAAGAACCAGACATCTAAACCGGATTGTAACCTAGTATATGAGAATCAGCTTACAGAATGGATTCGCCTCGCCTCACCTCGCCTTAACGCCTTAATAACCATGGAACCGAGATAAATCCTTCTAGTTAAAAAATGAGAGATCAGACAACTCATAGAATAGCTTGCACTTTTCCGGGGGAATCATCTGCAATCTGCAGTTTCAAATTTCAACAATAAATGCATGACAGTAAGCTAGTTTGGAGCAATAAAACTTTGCAAAAACACCCATGCACGCTTTCCTTAGATGGCTAGCCATTTTAGCCTTAAATATGATATAACAACATGTAGAAACTAAATTCTATGAGCCTAGCAAGTACACTGGGTATTGTACTTATAGTTTCCTAAAAGGCTAAAAGGATTGCACATTCTAACAGAGAAAGCACATCTTACTATAGTTTCTATATGAATACCTAACTTAATGACAAAAATGACTTATAAGCTGTAACCACCATATCAAAATCCTAAATGTATGTCTCCAATAGACAATATGAAAAAAAACGTAGTGATATGTAAGCTAGCGTATCTAACTGGACTGGGTAGAAGATTGCATGTTAACGTTTCTACCTCCAGTTCACAAATAATTCCCACACATTCT
This sequence comes from Phyllostachys edulis, assembly GCA_036346405.1. Taxonomy (NCBI): domain Eukaryota; kingdom Viridiplantae; phylum Streptophyta; class Magnoliopsida; order Poales; family Poaceae; genus Phyllostachys; species Phyllostachys edulis. The sequence continues at coordinate 51,923,978 of CM070547.1, read as the reverse complement.
TTGATGGCGATTCTCACACATTCTTTGATCGGTTTGCATAATTCATTATGAAATATAAGATTTTGATGTAAAGATACAACACACTGTGGCAAAAAAGGCAGTAACTAAAAGGATAAACAAAACACTATTAAATGCTTAACAGAGTATGGTTCTAAATCAAGCATATGTAAGTACGTAAACCAAGAACTTTCCACGGCCACAAAAGGTGCAATAAATTAAAAACAAACTCTGATCCGAATTGTCCAGCTACAATAAAAAAACTACAAATGTCATAATGATTTAGTTTCTGAAACTACACTTGTTCACCAAGACTAAATTTTTAACAGTCGTTCAAAAAATTCATAACACAGAGTGCGTATTTATCCCTGAAAGCACACAACAAACAGTAGATATTTCCATCAGTCTAATAGCAACTCCGCCCACACATGTATAATGATTTTCTCTTTAGTGTTTTTATCTTGGATAGGTCTATGATCATATACAGTCAGCGTACCTATTTCATGAACCTAAACAACTCGGCAGCGAATGATTCAGCAGGCCGATATGTGAATAAAAGAAAATAAACCTGAATACAATTAGTCCAGGAGTTCACAACAACTTGGATCGAAACATGCAAACATGACCATCACCTGACGCTGGTGCTACCGGGCGGCGCGGTCGTGGACGTGTTCCACCGCCTCATGCCACGTAGGGCCACCGCATCCTGGTGCGTCTGCAAGGCGTTGCGTGCTGTCATCGTGGCCCGCCGCAACAGTCTTGACATCCGCTGCCTAGAACAACGAAGCAATGTGAATTAGCTTGCTAACAAGAAACACACTTGTACGGCAGGAGCGTATAACCGAAAGGGGAGGATGGGCGAGGCGGGAGGAGATCCATGAAAGCAAACTGGTGGCGGACGGAGAGGGAGGAGACGGGAGGTGGAGGGGAAGGTGCGAGGAGGAGGGCAACCCGACGTGTGACGAAAGGAACCCGGGGCAGGAGAAGCACCAGCGCGACGGGAGGAGTGATGCGGCACCCGATCGGCGACGGTCGCTCAGGGGAACCAAGAGAGGAGGATGGGCGCGACGAGAGAAGACCCATGGGAGCAGATCGGTGGCAGATGGAGAGGAAGGAGACGGGGAAGGGGAAGAAGACGGAGGTAGACCGAAGAGGCGGCGGGCGGGGTGGGGGGGATGGTGGATGGGCGCCATGAGCTGGTGGGAGCTTGAGGAGAAGAGGGGTGACGGCCGAATCCGGAGTGGAGGAGCTAGATCCAGGCGTCGACGGCTGGATCCGGGCGGAGACGGCCGGAGTTGGTTGTTCGGCGGCGGGAGTTGGGCTGGTGGCAGTGATGGTGGCAGGTGCGTCGTCAGATCCGGGTGGGAGCGGCCGGGTCTGAGGAGGGTTGGGCGGAGGCGCAGCAGCGATCGGATCTGAGAGGATGGACGCGACGAGAGAAGACCCACGGGAGCAGATCGGTGGCGGATGGAGAGGAAGGAGACGGGGAAGGGAAGAAGACGGAGGTAGACCGAAGAGGCGGCGGGCGGGGGTGGGGGGGACGGTGGATGGGCGCCATGAGCTGGTGGGAGCTTGAGGAGAAGAGGGGTGACGGCCGAATCCGGAGTGGAGGAGCTGGATCCAGGCGTCGACGGCTGGATCCAGGCGGAGACGGACGGAGTTGGTTGTCTTGTGGCGGGAGGCTGAAATGGTGGCGATGATGGTGGCAGTCGTCGTCGATCCAGTGGGAGCGCAGAGGTCGAGGAGGGTTGGGAAGAGACGCCAGCCGATCGATCTGGCGGCGGCGCACGAAGTAGAGGAAGGGCGGTGGCGGCTCGGGCTCGGGCTCGAGCATGGGAGGATAGGAAGACCAGGGAGGAAGAGGAAAGGGGGAGGGGAGGATAGGAAGACCGGGAAGGAAGAGGAAAGGTGGAGATGCGTGCGGGATAACACGAGTGAGGAGACGCGCCGCGACGCCCACGGTGGCGACGCGGCGTGGAAGCGAGCACCTTTGCGTTAGCACCGAAGCGCCAAGGCCGAATCGTGCTGGCGCGAGCGTGTTGAGGCGCGATCGGAGGGGTAAAATTTTTTGGGCGACATGGCCGGGGCGAGGGAGCGTGCTTTCCTTCAGTTGTTAAATAGGTTAATACAAGCTCTCTTGCAATACATTTGTTTATGGGCCCATGAGTGCTCTTCGAGTTGCCAGAGAAGTGTGAGATAACAAAATTATTAGGTCTGGCCTTAAATATCTTGACCAGTTAGTTGTTGGCATGATAGGTATGGTAGAACAGGAATTACGAATGGATCACTATTTTAATTAGTTCTCTAGAAATATTACTTGTTAAAAAATGCAGTATAATTCAAGTAATTGTCCTATCGTTAATAATCTTTGCCAGAAAATCTGGTGAATGGTCTTGTGTAGGATGACCATTTACTTAGTGTTTGATGAAAATTTCTCAGATACATTTTGAATGAAGCAGCTGATCAACGAAAAATTCTTCATGGTGGCATGGAAATCCCCCATCCCATGTTTGTACATCTTTTATTCCAGGCTTTCAGCAATACTATTGAGCACTAAAAATAGTTTTTTATTAGTAAGTGATTAGAATTTAGTATGTTAGGAGCAAAGTCAGCATTTTGATATAGTATTTATCTCTACTCTAATTAAAATTTAGAATGTTACGACCAAATCTGATGCCAGAGGAACAATTCATTAGTTCATTATGCATTAACCTCAGTTATTCTAGAATATAGAGGAATGGGTCACGTGACAATTTTGAATCACATGATCATACACCTTTTAGGAATGCTTTTAACCCTTCAAGAACGTAGTTTACAGCCTATTTGCTGGCAATTGGATGCAATCTGTGGTTGTGTCCTTGTAACTAAACAATGTCAAGTTGCCTTCATGTTTGCCTAATACTAGAACTAAACAGCAATGTTGCCACAGATCTATCTGAGATATTGAGCTTGAATCCTTATTATGATTAATACGCTCAGTGTATGCATGCCTTTGTGCCTGATATTGTGCCCAGTGTCTGCATTCGCTCGTCCATCACCCAAAACACATCATTTCACAATAATTCACCTCATTTCACATAGTTACAACCTGAATGTAAATGAGAAAATAGCAACATTCTCATCTCTTTTTTTTTTGACATAAAAGCAATGAATTGCCATTTATTTTAATCAGATCTGGATACATATCAATTTACAGAAACAGGGTCGGACAAAACTCATCCATCATCATTCATGGACAATATGCTACAAGTTACAAGCTACAATCAAACACTCCATGCAATCTATATACACAGGTCATACAATCAAACAATCACATTCATGGATGATTCAGCTTCACACAATGCTTCTTCATCTGCACCCATACAATCTACAGCAAGAAAGAACCAAAATAGGCACTGAAATTGTTCTTTGAAAATTCTTCAAATCACAATTTCACAAAATGTGCACAACTATACATACGGATGTACAGGCTGCCGAGGTGGAGTGGCCGGCGGCACTAATGAAGAACGAGGCGCGGGCGGATGGGCGGGTGGTGGCACCGATGGAGGAGGAGGAGAAGGATGCGCCAATGTAGGTCGCCGGAGCAGCAACGGATAGGGCCAACGGGCGTGGCACCTTACCCTAATCGTAGTTTGGTTAGGGAGGAGGGGATCGAAGCGTGGTCGTCAGGGCGGCGGTGTTGGAAATATGCCCTAGAGGCAATCATAGAGATGATTATATTTCATTATGTTCATAACATTGGATAATATGTTATCTTGTTTCAAGAATAATATTGTTAATATTTATTATCAAGTATGTGACTTGATTGTGAAACTCTATATTTCTGCGATGATTATTATTAAACGTTCCCTGGTCAGAAACATATGAGAACACATATGAATAGACCAGCATATGTATTAGTTGATGACTATTTTCACATGTCATAGATATGGAGATATCAAACCAATAATATGGACACATGTTAGAGAACATGGTGTCGGATAAGACCCACCTTGAGACACTATTGAGATTGTTATGATTCTATGTGTCGTTAGTTGGTCTCAAGCAATGATGATGTATAATCCTTCGACTTGAGATCAGCATGGTTTCCTACATGTGTAATATCACTCTTAGGGATTGCCAAACGCTGCTCGTAACTAGGTAGTTATAAAGGTAGCTTTCAAGTATGCTATGAAACATGTAGAGGAATGTGACTGGTCAGATATGGGATTTGCCCCTCCTAACATAATAGGAGAGATGTCTCTGGGCCCCTCGTTCTGGTCTGATAAAGAAAGTGCATGGCTATACCACTAGTGGTCGAAGTGTTCGACCACGTGAAGTTATCCGACACTCGACTGAGAAAGTATTGAATAGTCCATGGATGACACAACATCTCACCGAGTTCCACGAGATATCATGAGGCAAAGGGACAATACATGAGAAATGCTTAGTTCGATCGATTCTGGTCGGTCGTATGGAGATCTGGTGGTCGAGATCGGTCGAACATAATCACAGAGTGGTCATAATCTGGTCGTAAGGAGTGACGAACTGGTCGTGACGAAATACGAACTGGTCGTATAAAGATAGGATCTGGTCGTAAGTGATGAGGATCTAGTCATAATAGATCAAATTGCATTAAGGTTCGTCCGATATCATTTGTGTATATTCGGGAATCGCTATGTTCTGCTAGGAACCGCTAACGACTCGTGGACGGAAAGGGTTTCCGAGTCACAACCGACTACGCATAAACCTAACGGGTCACACACTTAACGGGTTGGAACAAAACATGTTCGGATAGGATCTGTCATGGGCACTATATAAGGAGATGCATGAGGCTGTTGAGAGGCAGAGGAGTTGACGCAAGTTGCTCTACCGAAACCCTAGCCGCCATCTTACTGAGAGCTCTGTCGTGCGATTTGGTGCTAGCACACCGGAGTATGGTTGTTCCTTTCCTAGACGCGTGGATACCGTAGAGACGCTACTGCGGTTGCTGTTGCGCTTGAGGACGAACAACGATCTTTATAAGGAACTTGCAGAGGTTGCTGGAGGAGACGATCGACTCACGAGGACGCTAGACGATCGACTACGACCACCACATCGATGTGCTCGACGCTGCACGATCGACTACAACCACTACATCGATGCGCTCTACGTTGAACCAGACTGCTCCAACTCTTCTTGCGCTGCTCTGCGCGTCTGGTGGTAACGATCTGTGATCATCTACTTGCTTGGCTTCCTGGTTTGCGTGGTAGAATTTTTGATTTGTAGCTATCGTAGCCTACCCGTAACCCTACAGTGGTATCAGAGCCATCCTACGTAGTTTTTGATCTGGAGCGGTCGCATATACTTGATATATGGTAGTAGTAGATTGGATCTATTACTGGTCGGGTTTGGTAACCTAGATGGAACGATCTAGGCCCTGGTCGATAAGATCGATTGGTTTTCGGTGGTAGTAGATAGGTCTACGAGGAGGTATGAGCTAAAAGGATTAGATGATTTATTGCGCTTGTTCACGACCACACTGCATAACACTCCTACCGGTCAGAATTCCGCTATCGGAGTATGCCGCAGTGTGTGGTCGTATCAAGGCAATGATCGGATTAGTTCGGAATAGGGTTAATATGATTAGTCTGGTGATTTCCAAGGCTCGGTTACGTAATAAGATTCATGTCCCGCGTGCTGGGTATTCGTACCGCGTGTTTTAGGTGCTATGTATTCATGTCGCCCGATAGAATTGGATTCCATGCATAACTTGTTTTTGTAGGGATTGATGTGAATAGTATGACCCATGATGTATGAGATGCATGTATGTATGTAATGTTCATGACCTGCGTGTCATGCTTATTCCAGCCCAAGGCTGTCTATATTGTATAACAGCTTGCGTGTCGACTTGTGATGCTTCTTCACTCCATGTAATTTATTACTAATACTATTAGGAGTAATGGCTTAGTGGGAGTACTCGGAGGAATTGGCTACTTGGAGATATGGCGAACAGGAAGCACGGCGATGGCGATCACCATGTGGAAGGGTTATACTATATCTCAATGCAATTTGATTGTTTGTGAATGCCTTTATATTCCTATTCATTTATTTCTATGCATGTTATTTAATTGCTTCAAATGCTTTTAAGATTGTAAAAGTAAAATTCCCTCACATAATATTAAGTTAAATTGATGCCCTCCCAATTGGCGGCACCATCCAAAGTCATGTATTTTAATGGTAGGTCTTGCTAATGCAGAGTGCCATTAATATTCCTTGACTAGATGGGTTTGTATGGGACACTTACACGCAGCATTGGTTTAACTTGACAAGGTCATCATAACAGTTATGGACCTTGGGGCATAGGGTTGGGTGCCAGAGCATAGAGATGCTGCCCAACAACAAGAGTCATATAGAGATATGATTAGCAAAGGGTTGCTTACCAAATTCACTAATCTTCTAGTAGTGATGCCCAAGCTCACTAGTAGATTAATTGATTGTGGGTCTTGAATCACTAAATGTCATAAGAGGGACATGGTATTTAGTGGAAGCATCTTTATTAAATTGTTTAATAGAAGTTGTTTTTCTTAAACATATGTCTTAGTTTTGCATATTTTATGTTGTAGATCATGGCACCAACTGTTGTACCTACATCCAGTTTTGCTCTACGTTCGATACTTGATAAGGAAAAACTGAATGGAACAAATTTTGTGGATTGGTCCCGCAACCTAAGAATTGTTCTTGGGCAAGATAAAAAGGAATATGTTCTAGAGGAACCAATTCCAAATGTGCCTGCTGAAAATACTACTGCTACTCTTAAAACCGCCTATAAAAGGGCATGTGATGAGTCCCTTGATGTTAGCTATCTCATGCTTACTGCGATGAACTCAAACCTTCAGAAGCAGTTTGAGAACATTGAGGCCTACGATATGATCGTGGCGCTCAAAGGCATGTTTGAGACACAAGCAAGAACTGAGAGATATGAGATTTCAAAGAAGTTGTTTTGGAGTAAGCTAGCTGAGGGTAGTCCGGTGAGCCCACATGTGATCAAGATGGTTGGTTACACACAAAGCTTGGAAAAACTTGGTTTTCCACTTAGCCAAGAGTTGGCTACAGATTTGATTTTTGTTTCGCTTCCTGGAAGCTATGGGCAGTTCATTCTGAACTTCCATATGAATGGCTTAGACAAGAATCTCACTGAACTGCATATGATGCTCAAGACTGCAGGGGACAGAATTAGGAAAAGCAACAGTCATGTAATAATAGTGCAAAAAAGTACAAGCTTCAAGAAGAAGGCTAAGACTTAGGTCAAAGGAAAGGGCAAGGCTAAAGTTTCGGATGGGATCCAAACTAACAAGCCTAAGTCCAAGACTAAGTCGAGTCCGACTAAAGAGAATGGATGCTTTTACTGCAAGGATCCAGGCCATTGGAAGAGGAACTGCAAGAAATACCTAGCTGATCTAAAAAAGAATGGTGGGACTAAACCTTCCACTTCAGGTATTAATGTTATAGATATTTTTCTTGCTGATTCTGCTGTTAACTCTTGGGTATTTGATACCGAATTGGTTGCTCATATTTGCAATTCGATGCAGAATCTAACAAAGAGTAGGAGAATTACAAGGGGCGAGATGGATCTTCGCGTCAGGAATAAAGCAAGGGTTGCTGCATTAGCCGTTAGGACTTTGCCATTACTTTTGCCCTCAGGATTTATTATGGAATTAAATAATTGTTATTACGTTCCAGCCATAAGTAGAAACATCATCTCTGCCTCATGTTTGATGGCAGAGGGTTATAAATTTATTATTAAGAACAATGGTTGTTCCATATTTTTGAATGAAATGTTTTATGGCTATGTTCCTGTTTTGAATGGGTTGTATATTTTAAATCTTGGTGATGCACCCGTCTATAATATTAATGCAAAGAGGCTTCGGCCTAATGATTTGAATTCCACTTTCATTTGACATTATCACTTGGGTCACCTAAGTGAGAAAGGCATGAAGAAGCTCCATGATGATGGAATTTTAAACTCATTTGATTTGGAATCATTTGAAACATGCGAATCTTGCCTACTCGGAATGATGACCAAGACACCTTTCACTAGTCGGAATGAGAGGGCGTCCGACTTGTTGGCACTCATACATACTGATGTATGTAGACCAATGAGCACGATAGTTAGAGGTGGTTTTCAGTACTTCATTACTTTCACCGATGACTATAGTAGATATGGATATATCTATTTAATGAGGCACAAGTCGGAATCCTTTGAAAAGTTCAAGGAGTTCAGAGTGAGGTCTGAGAATCAACTTGGCAAGACAATCAAATCTTTACGATCGATTGTGGAGGTGAATTTTTGAGCCATGAATTTGGTGATCATTTGAAACAATGTGGAATTGTTCCACAGCTTACACCACCAGACACTCCATAATGGAATGGGGTGTCCGAACGGCGTAATCGAACCTTGTTGGACATGGTTCGATCGATGATGAGCCAATCAGATATACCGTTGTATTTTTAGGGTTACGCTCTAGAAATTGCCGCTTTCACTTTAAATAGGGCGCCATTTAAATCAGTAGATAAGACACCATATGAGATGTGGAATGGGAAGAGTCATAGTTTGTCTTTTCTAAAGATTTGGGGATATGATGTCTATGTTAAACGCTTGACGTCTGATAAACTCACACCCAAGTCAGATAAATGCTTCTTTATAGGATATCTTAGGGAAACCAAAGGATATTATTTCTACAACCGAGAAGAAGGCAAAGTTTTTGTTGCCCGAAATGGTGTCTTTTTGGAGAAATAGTCTCTTTCAAAAGGGGTCAGTCGGAGAAAGGTGCAACTCGAAGAAATTCAAGAAACGTCTGAAAATGTTTCAACTCCTACTGAACCTCTACGGGATGAACAAAATATTGTTGAATCTGTAGATGAGACATCAGCCTCACGTAGATCTAAAAGGCCACGTCAATTGCCTATAAGGTATGGGCATGACGTATTATTATTGAATAATGATGAGCCTAAGGCTTTTAAGGAAGCTATGACGGATCCAAACTCTGAGAAATGGCTTAGAGCCATGAAATCCGAGATAGACTCCATGAGTGACAATCAGGTTTGGAACTTGGTCGATCCACTTGATGGTGTTAAAATCATTGAGTGCAAATGGATCTATAAGAAAAAATTGATATGGATGGAAATGTTCACATTTATAAAGCTCGACTAGTAGCAAAAGGGTTTCGACAAGTTCAAGGGGTTGACTACGATGAGACTTTCTCACCGGTAGCGATGCTTAAATCTATATGGATTATTCTAGCTATTGCTGCATATTTCTACTATGAGATATGGCAAATGGATGTCAAAACGGCTTTCCTTAATGGAAACCTAGATGAGGATGTGTACAAGACACAACCTGAAGGTTTTGTCGATCCAAAGAATGCTAGTAAAGTATGCAAACTTCAAAAGTCCATTTATGGGTTGAAGCAAGCATCTCGGAGTTGGAATATGCGTTTTGATGAGGAGATCAAAAGGTTTGGTTTCGTCAAGAACAAAAAGAACATTGTGTTTACATGAAGGTTAGTGGGAGCACGCTTGTCATTCTAATCTTATATGTGGATGACAAATTATTTATTGGGAATGGCATTCTTATGCTGGAATCCATTAAGTCATCATTGAAAAATAGTTTTTCCATGAAGGACCTAGGAGATGCAGCATATATCTTAGGGATAAAGATCTATAGAGATAGATCAAGAAGGCTAATTGGATTAAGCCAAAGTACTTATATTGATAAGATGTTGATTCGGTTCAACATGACGGATGCCAAGAAAGGGTTCTTGCCTATGTCACATGGCATAAGTCTTAGCAAGAGTCAGTGTCCTTCGACAACTGATGAGCGAGACCGTATGAATGGTATTCCATATGCTTCAGCTATTGGATCTATCATGTACGCCATGATATGTACTCGACCAGATGTATCATATGCTCTAAGTGTTACGAGTAAATACCAAGCTGATCCCGGTGAAGGTCACTGGACAACTGTGAAAAACATTATTAAATACTTAAGAAGGACTAAGGATGCGTTCCTAGTTTATGGCGGTGATGAAGAGCTCGTTGTAAATGGTTACACCGATGCAAGCTTTCAAACCGATAAAGATGATTATCATTCGCAATATGGCTTTGTATTCATTTTGAATGGAGGAGCAGTGAGCTGGAAAAGTTCCAAGCAAGAGACGGTTGTTGATTCTACGACGGAGGCCGAGTACATTGCGGCTTCTGAAGCTGCAAAAGAAGGTGTTTGGATAAGAAATTTCATTACTGAGTTGGGTGTGGTTCCGAGTGCCTCGAGCCCAGTGGATCTCTATTGTGACAACAATGGAGCTATTGTGCAGGTTAAGGAGCCTAGATCCCATCAGAAGTCCGAGCATATACTCAGGCGATATCATCTTATTCGCGAATTGGTGGATAGAGGAGATGTTAAGATATGCAAAGTTCATACGGATTTAAATGTTGTTGATCCGTTAACAAAGCCTCTCACACAGCCAAAGCATGAGGCACACACAAGAGTTATCGGTATTAGATACCTAAATGATTGACTCTAGTGCAAGTGGGAGACTATTGGAAATATGCCCTAGAGGCAATCATAGAGATGCTTATATTTCATTATGTTCATAACATTGGATAATATGTTATCTTGTTCCAAGAATAATATTGTTAATATTTATTATCAAGTATGTGACTTGATTGTGAAACTCTACATTTCTGCGATGATTATTCTTAAACGTTCCCTGGTCCGGAACATATGAGAACACATATGAATAGACTAGCATATGTATCGGTTGATGACTATGTTTCACATGTCATAGATATGGAGATATCAAACCAATAATATAGACACATGTTAGAGAACATGGTGTTGGATAAGACCCACCTTGAGACACTATTGAGATTGTTATGATTTTATGTGTCGTTAGTTGGTCTCAAGCAATGATGATGTATAATCTTTAGACCTGAGATTAGCATGGTTTCCTACAGGTGTAATATCACTCTTAGGGGTTGCCAAACGCTGCTCGTAATTGTTATAAAGGTAGTTTTTGGGTATGCTATGAAACATACAGAGGAATATGACTGGTCGGATATGGGATTTACCCCTCCTAACATAACAGGAGAGATGTCTCTGGGCCCATCGTTGTGGTCGGATAAAGAAAGTGCATGGCCATGCCACTAGTGGTCGAAGTGTTCGACCACGTGAAGTTATCCGACACTCGATCGAGAAAGTATTGAATAGTCCATGGATGACACAACATCTCACCTGGAGTTCCACCAGATATTGTGAGGCAAAGGGACAATACACGAGTAGGTCGCTTAGTTCGATCAATTATTGTGAGGACCTTCTCGGGATACTTGGAATGCTCGGATTTTTTTTTTGCTGCAGTACTACCATTTTGGTGAGAACCGGTAGTACCGCCCACGTCCGAGCGCAGGTACTACCGCACTAGAGAGCGGTAGCACCACCCAGGTCCGAGCGACGGTACTACCGCACTGGGGAGCGGTAGTACCGCCTAGGTTACCCCGAGAGGAGGTCTGCCAGGACCTCCCAGGAGATCTCAAGACCTCCTCGAGGTCTTAGCCTATGTGCACTGAGTTAGTCCCATGATCAGTCCTGCTAAGTCGCACAGAGACACATTGGTGTGATCAAATCCATACCACAACAAGCTAAAGGAACACAAAAGGCAAATTATCAAATATTATTAAAGACCAAATGGTCAAACTTCTTACAAGAGCCACTAGGGCTAAAACACAAGAGCACCTGCAGCAGGAAAACAAAACACCAACGCGTGAGTCCAACCGATCAGCCCACTGGCTATCGAGTGGAGGACATCCCTAGGTCGCATGGTCTCCAAAGACCTCTTCAACACAGAGCTTTGAGCTCCCTGGAACTTCCTCAAGCTGCTGATTTAAACAGAGGGCTAAAGCTATGAGTACTTTTGAATGTACTCAGTAAGCCGTGGAGAGTGTATGCAATAATACTTATGCAAGGCTTGCCAAAAGGAGAGCTGTATGGTTAGTTGCAAAAAGCAATATTTGATAGTAAATAATCATAATAGATTGGAAAGCTTAAGTTAAAACAATAATACATAACTACTTTTGATTCCAAGAGAGGTCGTGAGCACCCACTCACTTCCAAAACCACTCCAGACACCCACTCCGGAGCTCCCAAAGCCAACCGTGGGAGGTCTGGCCACACCCATGGCTAGGACCTCAACCACGACCACCCTGGAGCACCCACTCCAGAGTTTCCACCCAGCCCCTGGACCTCATCTCGAGCCAACCATGACCCCTCTAAAGCCGGCCAAGGTCTCTTCGAGGCAAAGCCACAGTTTCTCGCAGACGCGCCCAGGGACAAAATTTCACAAAATCTATCCATTGCACCACTTCTCCGGGAGATGTCCATAACCAAGGACTTGGCTATTTGAATAGATTTTACGCTCTGCAGAGGTGTACAACTTTACCCACAATCCACGATCTCTCTAGCGGGACGGGTTCCGGAAAGACCCTTGCTCACTTCCGATGGTGAGCAGTCTAGAGAGCGTGACAAGGCCTTTACAAAGCTTTGATTTGGCTAGGAGATGCCTGCTAAGGTTTCGCTTCTGGATGGGTTGCAAAGCCACCAGATTCGTGCCCCCTCTTGCGTCGTTACGATAAAACTCGCTCAACCACAACAACACCAAGCCATCTCATTGCTCATTATTCGGCCCAGGCCATCCCCATAAAATGACCTTGTGGTTGCACGGATTACCCGGATCCACAGACACAAAGTTAAGTCCTTAATTGTGCTCAGGCAAGATTTCCACAACCCAAAAGTGCAAAGCACCCACTACTCACTCCCGGCCTTCTTGCCCAAGCAAAACCATTTGGGTTCAACCCGGCCACTGGACCACCCAGTCCTGGCATAACAAGTTTTAAGGTGGTATCGCACCACAATCAACACAACTTATGGCGTTACACCATAACCGGTTAACAATTGCACCAACCAGAGATTCCATAGTTCATTGGTCAAGATTATTAATTGATAAGGCATGATTCACAAACCCCACGGTTCTACAGCAAGGCTAAGCACAAACTTACGGTCCCATGTTGGCATTAACAAAAGGTACCAACTAAATATCCATAATAAGGTGTTCAAAGGAGATTATGTCAACTTATCAAATGCCCATGTCCAAGGAGGCATATAGTCAAATAGGAGAATAGCTACTGCCCCAAAACAGTTCTATAAAAATAGCCACGCAAGTTTAGCAAATCAAGATATTTTTGTAAAATGGGATCAGGATGATCAAGGTCCATGACTCGCCTCTGTTGAAGGGAAAGACTTCGGCTGGTGTAGCTTGAACCACGAGCTCCTCAGCAATCAACCGAGTCTACACGTGCGTAAAGAAAATCAAATGAGCAAAGAAACTCCAAGAAATCCAAAAGAACTTACTTAAAGCAAAAGAGAGGTGGTCCACAAAGAAGGGAGGTCCGAGAGGGAGATCTGGCAAGAGGGAGGTCCGAGCCCAAGAGGTTAGGACCGGGGAGCTTGAGAAGCTCACCAGAACTGAGAGAGCTAGGTGGAGTGGCTGAAATGAAGAACAGGAGCAAAGTGGCCGCCCAGGGTGCTCTATTTAAAGGAGAAAAGGAATAGAAACACCACAACAAGGAGGTGACCAGATTCAAAGCATTGGTACAAGGGCACACTGCCAAAGGTATGAAAAAAGATTAAATTATGAGAAGGAGAGGACAAAAAGTAGGAATAAGTACAAAGGAAAGGACAACACTTTAATGTGACTTCAACCCACATCAAATGCACTTTAGAACCTCGGCAGGGGGTTAGTCAAAAGGGTGAACAGATGGTCAAAGGGAAGGGTCCAAGGAGGAGGTCCTAAAAGGAGGTCCTCGAAGGAGGTCTAAGGACAGGAAGTCCTAAGACAACCAAGGAGGTCTTAACTACGGAGGTCCAAACACAAGGGGGAGGTCTAGACCATAAAGGTCTAAACACAAGGAGGAGGTCTAAGGATGGGAGGTCCCAAAAGACAAACACAACCACAGGGAGGTCCTATGGACAAGAGGTCCAAGAGACACAAAGGGATCCTCTGGACAGGAGGTCCAAAAGACTACAAGGATGAGAGAAGGATGGGCACGATATCGCCGACGACGGTAATACCGTGTTCAAGAAAAGGTACGACCGAATGACGGTAGTTCTGGGTTTTACGTTGCGGTGCAACCGCAAGCTGGGTAGGGCCTTGATGGTTGAGACAAATCAAGGGGAGGTCTTAACGGCTTAGATTCTCAAAAGGAGATCCTAAACGATTAAGATCAAAGGCAAGGGGGAGGTCCTGATAGTTAGATCTCCAAGAGGGAGGTCCTATGGTCAAGATCTATAGCAAGGGGAGGCCCGCGGAAACAAAGATGCGCGGGAGGAACAGGGGCCATCGGATTTTGATCGGATGAAGCAAGGCGAATGGGCCGTTCGGACCAAGCGAACGAGCCAACTCACCCAAACCGTCCGATGCAGACCAAACGGTCATAAGGCAAGAAAGGTAAAACTCAAGCAAGACGACCGCAAGAGCCGCAGTGAGTCCAAACGCTAGGAGGTCGGACCTAAAGGAGGTCCAGCCTTATGATCCCAACAAAGAGGAGGTCTGGATCGTTAGATCAAGCAGCAGAGAGGTCTGGACCCTTAGATCAAACAGAGAAGGGATCTGGATGGTTAAGATCTCAAAAGGGGTGGTCCTAACGGCCAGATCTCAACAAGGGATGGTCTGAGCGGCTGAGATCTCCAGAGAGGAGGTCCTAACGGCCAGATCTCAACAAGAAAGGTCTGAGCGGCTAAGATCTTTAGAGAGGAGGTCCTAACAGCCAGATCTTAACAAGGGGTTTTTATGTGACGAAGACCCTGCTCGAGCGGTAGGTCCGACCAAGCAAGCGGTAGGTCCGTCCTGAGGAAAACCGAAGGACACAGAGAAATGAAATCCAAAAAGAGTACAGAGAGGTCCTAAGGACACAAAGAGGTCCTGAGGGTTAGATCTCTCAAATGAGACCTCAACGGTTAAGATCAAAGCAAAGGGGAGGTCCACGGAAACAAGGATACACAGGGAAAGCTAGGGCCGTTAGATCAAGATCGAACGGGCCAAGCGAAGGGGCCGTCCAGAAGCATCAACGGTCCTGAGGCAAGGAAGGATAAACCTAAGCGGCATGACCGCAACAGTACAGCGGTAGTACCGTAAGGACACAAATGAGGTCTTCAAGGAATCAAAGGAGGTCCAAAGGGACAAGGGAGGTCCAAAAAAGTTCAAAGGAGGTCTTAGCAAAGGCGGTAGTTTCGACACTACCACGGCAGTACGACCGAAGGTTGGGAGTACCGAAGCGGAGATGGTAAAACCAGAGTAGGGTGCCACAACTCAAACGGATGGTACGACCACAACAGAAGGGTGGTAGTTCCGAAGGAACAAGCGACAGTACCGCCAAAGCAAATGGTAGCACCGCACAAGCGCGAGGGAGGTCCAAAAAGAGCTCAAGGAGATCCAATTGAACCCAAGGGGTTCGAATGGACTAGAGGAGGTCCAACTAAACACCAGGGAGGTCCGATTGGATGCAGGGAGATCAAAAGGAGCTCCATGTGGACACAGGGAGGTCCATATGGGCACAGGGAGATCCAAAAGGGTGTTAGGGACATCCAGATGACTCAAGGAGTTCGAATGAACTCTAAGAGGTTCCCGGGGAGCTCCAAAATAGAGATGGAGGTCTAGATTAAAGGAGATCAGAGAAGAAGGTTTAGACCAAAGGGAGGTCTAAACAGAAGGAGGTTCAAACAAACAAAGGGGAGGTCTGGACTTGGGGAGGTCCAAACAAAAGATTACAAGGGGAGGTCTAGGGAACAAGGGAGGTTGACCCTACAAGGAGGTCCAACTGGGGAAAGGTCTGGACCCTTTGATCTCAGCGAAAGGGAGATCTGGGTAAAAGGTGAGATCCAAGGGAGGATATCTCCAAAAGGAGGAGATCCAAGTTAAGAGGTCCAAAAGAGGAACTCAAGGGAGGTCCTGAGAGAGAACGAAGAAGGGAGGGTCAGAAAGATGAGATCGATCTGAACATCAGGAGATGTCCAGCAAGAGAAAGGTTTAGAGAAAGAGAGAGAGACCTAGAGGGAAAAGCTAGTCTGGAGAGCAAACAAGGCCAACAAAGAAAAGAGGCTAAAAGCCAAAGAACAGCAAGGAACTTCAACGAACAAAGAACACCAAACAACTGGGTTTAGTTGAAGTTTAGTTAGGTCAAGTTAAAGCTTTCTTTTAAAATCTCAAGTTAAGCTTTGAGCTCTCAACAAAACCAAATGGTTATTTTTATTTTAAAAAGCTTAAAAGAATCAAGACAAACGGGACGTTACAGTTTTGGACTGGTCATATGGAGATACGAGCTGGTCATAGACATGTCGAACGTAATCACAGAGTGGTTATAATCTGGTCGTAAGGAGTTACAAACTGGTCATGACCAAATACAAACTAGTCATTTAGAGATAGGACCAGGTCGTAAGTGATGAGGATCTGGTCAGATCATATTGCATTAAGATTTGTCTGATATAATTTGTGTGTATTCGGGAATTGCTATGTTCTGCTAGGAACCGCTAACGACTCGTGGACGGAAAGGGTTTCCGAGTCACAACCGACTACGCATAAACCTAATAGGTCACACACTTAATGGGCTGGAACAAAACATGTTCACATAGGATTCGTCATGGGCACTATATAAGGAGATGCATGAGGCTGTTGGGAGGCAGAGGAGTTGATGCGAGTTGATCTACCGAAACCCTAGCTGTCATCTTCCTGACAGCTCTGTCGTGCGATTTGGTGCTAGCACACCGGAGTACAGTTGTTCCTTCCCTGGACGTGTGGATACCATAGAGGCGCTACTGCGGTTGCTGTTGTGCTTGAGGACGATCCATAATCTGCATAAGAAACTACAGAGGTTGCTGGAGGAGACGATCGACTCACGAGGACGCTAGACGATCGACTACGACCACCACGTCGATGTACTCGACGCTAGACGATCGACTACGACCACTACATCGACGCGCTCTACGTTGGACCAAACTGCTCCAATTCTTCTGCTGCTCTGCGCATCTGGTGGTAACGATCTATGATCATCTACTTGCTTGGCTTCCTGGTTTGCGTGGTAGGATTTTTTATTTGTATCTATCGTAGCCTACCCGTAACCCTACAGGTGGAGCATGGTCATCGGAGCGGTTGCGCGGCATAGATTGGCGGTGGTGGGTAACGCGGTGCAGAGGCGGTAGAGCATGGTCGTCAGGGTGAGGGGCGGTGGGCAGGGGTGTCTGAGCCACTACGGCACACTGCCCTCCCCTTACCCTAGTGCAGGGAGGAGTCGAAGCTTATGGGGGAAGGATAGGGGATGGGTTATCACAAATTTTTTGTCCCTCGTGTGGGGGGCAAATCGCAAAAGAACGGTAAGTGGGATGGGGGAGCCGCTTGCCTAGATCTGGTCCGTTGATTATTGATCGGATGGCCCTAATCATGTATGTCCATATGTCCACAAATAGGCTCTTGTTCACCAGATATGTGCCCAATTACTTGAGCCTTAGGGGCATATATATATATAGTACAAGATGACTTGAAGATCAAGTCAATCTACTAGAGATATGAAAGGGAACCATATTGGATACAAATTCTAACTGATTCTTAGTCTACCTCTAATAATCTTGCCATATAAGACATGTACTCTAAAGTCCCCCTGCGATCGGAGCGGGGGCGTTGTGAACGCTCAGACTGGAGAGGAAGCCGACAAGGACACTCGAGCTGAAGTAGAAGTCGGTGAAGAATGCCAAGTTAGCCAATGACGGAGGTGCTTGCTATTGCAGAGGTCGTCTATGACGAAGAACAGAGGACATCGATGTAAAGAGAAGTCGGTGTCGAGGTTGTCGCAATTATAGGTTGTCGGATAGGAAGTAGACATCAGGTGTTAGGGAAGAGGGACAGCAGCACACAGTGCCCCTTCGGCAGCCCAAATACCAATGCAATTACCACCATATGTAGGCCCAAGATAGGAACCCAATAAGCACACAAAAGCTTCATGCAACAGCTTAATCCGACAACGACATCGATTGGCTGCGGCCTCTCTGGAGGCGGCGGCCATAGGGTAGCGGCGGGAGGCGCTAACCTAGAGGAAGCAGCGGAGAACAATGTCAAGTGTGAGCAGCATCTAGTGGAGGTCGTGCAAGTACTCGAGTAGGTTTTCGATGGCAGACGGAGGGGATCGAACCATCGAGGATGACCCTGAGGTGGCGGCAACGACCTCAAAGGAGGTGGTAGTGGCGGCCTCACAAGGTTCTCGCTAAAACCATGTCAAAGTTTGCCAAAATTGTGAGTATGTCAAATTTCCAATTGATGTGTTTGACATGGTGGCGGCCTCACAGAGTTCTATCTTGAAGTAATCTAGAATGTCAGCCAAGAATTCACTCTCAAGCAAACAAAACCGTAGTTTTACGAAAGAAGAAAAAAGGATAATCTGACCTTCTTGAGGAATCGGAGCATCCTCATCACCGCAAGGGTTCCATGCGACTAAGGATCGCGCTAGAATATATCCTTGATTCTAGAGTTCTTGAATTCTGCTCTCAAAAAGAGTTGAAGCTCCAAGAATGCCCATGATCAAAGATGAAACGAGGATTTTGAAAAGAAGGAAGAGTTTGAGTGCAAAGATGAACTGGGATGAAAGTGCGCTAAGGCAAGAGACGGAGATTGCAATGAGAACGAATAGTGGTGAAGGTAAAAAGATGTACTTTTATCCCCTTTACTATGAACCGTTCGCCCACTTACCGCAACCTCCGGATACAACTTCCAAGAAAAAAAAACATAGCATTTTCCTTTCTCCCACATTTTCATTAAATGATTGGAATGATTGTGCAAGATCGAATCCTATTGTAATATCCCAATTATTCATGAGAGAGAACAACATATTTAGGAGAGGGAATTAAATTAAAAATTCAGTAATTGTGAGGGATTTAGACCTGGGCTTTCGGCCCAAGGCAGTCTAGCCCTTGTGGGCCGGCCCTTTAGTGGATCAAAAAGGGAAGGCGCCCCTCCCCAACCCTAGCCGGCCAGCCCATACCTCCCAAGCCGCCGCCTGCACCTGCGCTCCTGGCTCGTGTTGCATGCTGCCCTCTTGTCGCTACTGCCCTGCCGGCCATACGCGTGTGCAAGCATGCATGGAGCAAGATGGCTGCTGTTCTTTGCTGTGTTCCCTCACCACATGTGAATACATGCATGGCTACGTGGTTAGCACTACTGGCTGATGGTTCCTCTCGGCAGAGACAGTGAGAAAAGGAAAACTGGTGCATGCAAGGCAGACTCTCTCCTGATTTTCTATGCTGCAAAGATGTACTAATGTTGCTACTGCTGCCAAGGAGAATCAAGGACGAAGAGAGAGGAAGAGAAAGGAGAGGAAGAAGAAAGAGAGAAGGAAGGGAAAGGGGGGATCACGTGGTCTTCGTCGCGTTCGACAGCAGTTTCTCCAAGGGTAATCCCGATTCCGTTCGTTTAGTAGCGTAATTCTTGTATTTGCACAATGTCGGTAATAGATCGGTTTAGGGAAGTCTGTAGTGGTCGACAGTTTTGAGGATGTTAATTGTGGATTCCGGTCTAGCCATCTCCTAGAGAGTTGTATACAACGTCAATATCTTTCTGTAGGTTCTTGGATCACGTCGTTTGGATGAGCGGATTAGGAGATATGATTTTCGTAGCGTAGCTGTTCTGTGGTTCTGTCATAATTCTGACAGTTAATGTTAATTGGTCATTAGCAAATAGTTAATGAATTATTTAGAAGATCTCACCATAACGAAAGTTGTAGGTATGTTTATAAAATTTCCAGAAAACTAAAAAACATAAATTTTGGTTATGTTTACTGAAAGTTATGTTAGTTTTAATCTCACTGTCCAGAACCCCTGATGAGATTTAGTTGTTCTATTAATCTGTTTGGTAAGGATATAAGATGGCCGAATATGGAAAGCTAACCAACTAGGTTTATGTAGATAAATTAACAATATTTCCATAGAATCAAAGAACACCCCTTTTGGATCTCTGGACAAAAAGTTATGTATTTTAGAAGTTGACTGTCTGTTTTGGAGACAGATCGATATTTTTGGGATTTGGAGTTTTGGCTTGCGCTAGGGAGCGTAGTGAGTTATATATTTGTTTCTAGCAATGTTTAGTCCAGAATTATTATCTTAGAGTGTTTGTTAAAAATATTCAGGTGGGGGTTTGGTTCTAGGGGTAGCGCCCACTTCGCGTCTTCCACCTTCGCACGGTTGAGGCAAGTACAGTTAGTAATATAATAATTAAGGGTGATTGTTCATGTTTGATGGAATTATGTGTATATTCTCTACTCATGGACGCTAGAATGATGTGCATGTCGTTGTTCATGAATGCTAGAAGTATGAGTATGCTCTTTATTCATGTATGTTGCTACTGGCTAATACATGTTTATGTTGGATAAAAGTATTTATTCATATGCATCATGTTATCATCTTTGAGGCTTGGTCACGTGGTGACCAAGCATTGATTTGAGGTCCCCATCATGTATTAGATGGTCTTGTGGTCCCCACACTCGTGGAGTGTGGGTTTATGGTCCCTGTGCTAGAAGGCACATGCAAGGGTATGTATCGACGGATGCATACTCTGCATTACCGATATATACAAAGAGAAAAGAAAAGATGCATTTATGCATTTGCATTGCATGAGCATGTGAATTGGTAATTTATAGAGAATGGTGGTTGGATGATGATGACATAGTTGTGTATTATTTTGTCTTATTAATTGTACTTTGCTGAGTCTTGGACTCACTCTTGCTGTTACTTGTTTTGTTTTTAGGTACCACTTACGCGAACGGCATGCATGGGAGGGAATAGTCATAAGTTTTGTTGCACACTGCCACGAACTATTCACTCTTGGTTAAATTTGGATTATGCTTTAATAATTGAGCAAACTGCTTAAAGGATTCTCTATTGGTTATGCCTTAAGCATTGGATTTTGTGTAATAGAGTTGATTAGCGTATTATGGATGCCTTTATGATTATGTTTTCATTTGGATGTCTGGATTATTGATTATTGTTATTAATAACTGTGCGAACCTCCGGTATGGTTAACTATACAAAGGAGGTTCTGCTCAAATTTAGTAAAATGCCTTAATTTTAATTTGTTACTCTGTATTGTAGTAGCATTCCAGGCTCATGTGGGCTAGGGTGTTACACCTATCGATACACGTTTTGAGGCACATAAAGCCTTAAGTAAATATTATTTTCTCAAACCTTGGGGCTAGCTGATGAGGATTCTTGACCAAGTTATTCTTTTCGGTCAAAGTCAGGGTTCCTATTAAAGGATGCCCACTTAACATATGGTCACTATATTACAATTATGAACCTGCAACCAGTTTATGAAGGAAGTTTAATTCTCTTTATTACGGCCAAACTGGTCAACACCCAAGTTTAGGTCACGAACGACCAAATATGGATATCGTCTGGCCAATTACATAACTTTGGACAATCACCAACCAGCGAAATGGTCGGGAGACACCGACAGTTACTCACGTGACTAGCAAAAAGGCGACTTTTGGCACATTTGGCAACTTACGACAGTTGGTTAACGGGCACGACGGTTCAAGACTCTCCTGGCGAACGTGCGTGAAGATTAGAGACACCTTTAGCACCATTAACTGTCACCCCTTCAAATACTATAAAGGGGGTAGTCCATGTTCTCTGTAACATAAATGGTAACAGTATCAGATAATTAAGTTCACGATTGTATTCATTCATTAACCACGATCATTTCGTAACATCTTTTGTATTCAAATACAAACACTTAGTGTGTCCACAACAATACATGGTCTTTATTTGATAGTGTTCTCACATTACGTTCTCAAGTAAGTTCGATAGGGAACTCTATCTTCCGATTATCGACATTATCCATCCCATCAAAGATAGCAAATAGACCACATGTCCTAGACTCCTAGTTCTGATTTTATTTGCCTGGCATTTGAGTCGAAAGCTAGTAAGCAATTTTTTAGTACAATCAGAACCAACACCCAACTCACATCACGCACGCATACACATGTGTCCATTACATATGCTAAGCCTCACATAGCATGAGCACACGCTTTACTACTGAACGCACACTTGTGTGTACTTTGAGTAAACATCACACCGAGTGGGCGGACATAATCACCCTAACTCCCACCATCGAGCCACTGGCTCGTCCTTACTAAAGCATATATTTTTACTAACATTTCAATTATATTTTATTTTTACGACATATGCTTATTTCTTTATTTTTTATCACTACACTGGAGATAACAAGATTAGTCTAGCCACCGTGGCCCAAGAACACCAGCAAAAACCTCACATGATATATGCACGTGACAGATTGGCGCTGGGTGGTGTTGTGGTTCAATTACTTTGAACAATTTGGCAGCGACGTAACAAGGTCAGGCGGTCGATTGTGCCCTGGTCATCGTGGATCCCTTGCACCACAAGCTTGCAGGAGGGGTCAGATGTCGCATGTGCATTAAGGGCCTATTTGGTCTACACCTAAATAGTCAGACCAAAATTTTAATAATGCTAAAACCTAGACAAAAAAATTAGTGTTTGTTTGGTCTACGACCTAGGTAGCCGGATAAAAATTTGGGTAATGCCAAAATCTGGACAAAAAAATAGTGTTGGGATCATAGTCATACCAATCCGCAGGTAATGTCGAAATTGGAGGTACAAATTGATGTGTTCAGATTGCAACCACGTCAAAGTTTGTCAAAATTGTGAGTATGGCACATGAACCCTACATGTCATCTAATTTTTTTTTTGTACAACAATATAGCTAATACAGGTCATGTTTGTTGATTAAATTACAAGGAATACAACGGTTCAAATGGATCACAAATCGGATACCAGATTCAAGAGATATAGTCAATTGAAAGTTTCGTAATTGAACAAAATGTGCATCTAATGCAGCCAATCACTCATTGCCACGTCACCAGAGCATACACAAGCTGCCCGCCAATTTCCTCATGAAGGAATTGGCCGCCCTCAAAACGCCTAGGAGTTAATAAATACTAGTATGTTACCCGCGCCATTGGCGCGTGGAAATAGATAGCTGACTGTGTATTTGAATGTGTTTTCTTTTAACGAATGATGATACATGTGTAATAATGATGTGTATTGTGTTCTTTTCTTAGTGCAGTATGATATAGTGTTGTAACTGTAAGGATGAGAAATTATGGCGTTAAGAAGAATGAGAAGACAAAACAGCAGAATTTAGCTATATCAGTTCATTCTTTGTGAGAGAAATATTATATGAGCATTGCAACGCTCATCTGAAGAATGCTAAAAATAACAAGCAGATCAATTCTATACATATATCCAAATTATTTAAGGAACATTATTAGCAATCAATCAATTCATTTCATGTAACGATGACATTCTTGAGCAATAAAAAGGAGAAACAACAACATTTCTTTTTAACCTCCACAATCGCTCCAAAATGATATTTGCCTAAATAAATATAGAATGCTCATTCAGGATATAGTCAAAGCATATGAGATGATAAAACATATTGTATAATAAGCAGATAAAACATATTGTATAATAAGCAGTACCTACATCTTTTTTTTTGTCTCATGATATCACAAAAATATATGCTCAAAGAAGGCTGATAGTTTATTTTCTCTTTGATTCACATGTAGTAAAAATTGTGACCTTCAGTGCAAAGACTTTTCAAAATTTTATTGCCGCGTGATCCATGCCACCAAGTCCCATGATGCCAAGCGACTTCCCCAGCTGGTTCATGTTATGTCATATCATTGAAGTATACACGGTAATTTCAGGAAAAAAATAGAGGTGCAGCCTTCGACAAAGGGAAGACATCGGTTATTCAAAAGCAGTATCTGTCAAGCATATGAATCAAGAGGACATGCAAGTTTGTTATAGCAGTTTTTTTTTTGTTAACTTAAATAAGAGACAACAATTAACAGTTCTGTGAACTATTCATCGCACAAAGATTAATTCTAACGTAATTCTTATCATCATAAGAGAAACAAAGTATCAGTGCACATTGAAAATGACACATAACAAACTAAAACAATGTGGATGAAGCTAGTCTTAAACATAAGTGCATTATGTTCTTTGAGAATAGTCTGTGATGTCAGTATAATACCTATTTATGGACTACTAATGCAATCATACCTTTCATGGATTAACATAACAAAATTAAATAGTGTGGATGAACCTAGCATTAAACATAAGTGCATTATGTTCTTTGAGAATAGTTCATGCTGTCAGTAGAATACTCATTCATGTACTACTAATGCAATCATATCTTTCATGGAGTACTGTATGTAAGTTCATGCAATGACTAAGAGTCTAAGCTAGGCAAGAAAACTCAATTTACCTGTATTTAACTATGAAAACAGATGGAAATCAGGAACTTGAAGAAGACATTATAAAAGATAAATTTAAAAAAACATTGAACCATTAAAACAGGTACTACCTTTTTGATATCAACCAATCCCTTCTGCTTCATGCTTCCCAACAAATCCACACAGTCTTTCAAACTGGCAATAGCAAATTGATGTAACAACCAAAAAAAATGACAAATGCAAAGAGTGAAAAATTTGTAACGATGGTATACGTAAGATAATATATGCTATTAGAATAGTGCACGTGGAGGTACCTTGCTTATCTATGGCAAAGATCTGAAAATGTCAGTAAATATGATATTTTCCGTTCGGTAACCACAGCTTCCATCATTATTTTCGACTAAAATTTTCAATAATCTTCGTGAATTTCTACCTCAGATCCTGTATCTTTTATAGCTTCTAGTATAGCTTCTGTATGCATAAAGAAGTTGACAAAATAAAATTGCAGCTCTTGAAGTGACCCAAATAAGCCAATAAACCTGGGGTGCAATGAAGCATTTTTTTAGAGGCAAAGAGTAGCATAATTAAGCAGCTTTCATTTAGGAATAAGGCATCAAAACCGGAATGGGACTTAGCATATGAGAATAAGTGTACAGAATGGAGATAAATCTTCCAAGGGTAAAAATGAAAGTTCCAAGAATTTTTAGAATAGATTGCACTTTTCTTGGGAAGCATTTGTAATGTGCAATTGTAAAACGCAATACAAAATGCACGATACTAAGCTAGTCTATATCAATACATAACAGAGATGAGTATGTAGAAGAAATGCAAAAAAAAGGCAATGCTGATACAAATGGACGTGTGGCAGTGGGTGACTGAGAACAGTTGCGTATGTATGCTAAAGATGGGAAAATCGATGAAATAACAAGAACGGCAACTGTGCCAAACATCTATCAGGAATTCATTCTATATGGTCGATACATAGCGAGATACAATGTATGATGCATAAACCTAGCTAGCGTAAAAAGCATGAATGTGTGTAACTCATATAACGATAACACGAAAGGATCTTTCCAGGATGTTGATGTAGTTCATAGTATACACAGTACAGAAGTAATGATGCAAGCAAATGATATCATGTACCAATTTAATAGATGCTAAATTCCAACAGATATATGGTAAATGTAACTATAACAGGGAATTCACAAACAATTCAAATTTGGAAGAAACAAATCGAAACTTTTTGAATTGAACCGTCAATAAGCATTACCAATATCGAATACAGCTATGCCCTTCCATCTAACAATATATCATCTAGTTGAATCATGTTTGTAGTCAAAAAATGATTGGAGTCCAGATTACTAGACGCTCATAGTCTGACTGCTTTGACTCTAACTATTCATCTCTTTTTTTCATGCTATGAAGACGCTCATAGTCTGACTACTTTGACTCTAACTATTCATCTCTTTTTTTCGTGCTATGAAGGAGTGTGTTACCTCTAAGTTTGTGGTTGCATTTTGCCCTCCGGAAGAATACATCTACTGTAATAGAAATCTTTCTAGTCAAGTGTTATGAAAAGGAATCTTCCTAGTAGAAGAATCCCAGGACCATCCCTCCTATATTTTTTTCCTGGTCTCTTCATGATCCATGATACCGGCTGAGGTAGTAAGGGGGATGTAACCAAACTGCAGAATGCAAAGTAAACTTCTCAAAAAACAAAGCCAAAAGAGTGAGCCACATTAAGCTAAGCGGTATTTCCACATAAGGTGTTAGTACATTTTCATGAACTAACCTGACGTGAGGGAAGCAGGCTTGCAGTTAAGGACTCAATTTCCTTAACTCCAACATGAAAGTGTGGACTGATGACACCACACTTGTTCAGTCTGACATTCAGTTCAATAACGATTCAACCATATCTGTGATCATCGACCACAAGAAACTCTTGGCATTCTGACCTGTTGATACTTGCAAGACCTATGGGTTTGTTGCATTTCTTTCTACTTCTATAACTCTGCAAGAAGCAAAGACAAAATAGAACCAGTGAGTAAAACAGAGATGCTACAGAGATGGCAAGATAAGCTATAGAAACAACGATGCTTATATGAAAATGCTAGACAAATACATCTCAAGACCAAGTGATCGATAGTTATGGGTAAACAATCCCCATACGGCTATTTGACAGAAAATCTAGATTGTTATGAAACAAATAAAACCACCATTTGTTGTCGCCCAGCTCATTATAGCCTATGTGTAACTAACTGGTAGAATTGTAGAACGGCAAAACTCAAATCCAAAAAGGAAGATAATGGGAACATGTGTGATCTGTTGATGGCTAAGCACTAAGAAATATGCATAACAAAATCACTAATTCACTATGATGGAATACTAATGGTAGGAGAAATAGGAATGCATTCACCTTGATTAACTACTCGACGAAGAGTACAATGAGCTTTTTTTTGCAAAGCATCGGGCATATTTTGAGAAGGGAAATATTTTTTTCAGTTGACCAACAGAGCATGCAGGTTTAACAAATCGGTAGAATTGTAGAACCGACAAACTCAAGTGATCTACAAATCTTAGTAGATGGAGTACACATCTTCCCAACACAATTTTCAGGTGCAACCCTATTCATGCTAGCCAGAAAAACAGCTGACAATTAAGGTGCTGGCTCTAAAAATATTCTAGTTATTATAGTTAAAAATAAGTGCCCTCGCTCTAAAACAATTGTCAATCTAAAATACGTCCAATCAAACTATTTAAACTTTGACCAACAATATTTTTAAGAATATTTGGCTACATGAAAATGATATGAGTAGGTATATTGTACAAAAAATTCTTTTAAGGTTTAAAAGTTTTCTTAGTTATTACAAACATTTTACTATAGAATTTGGTGATCAAAGTTTTTTTTGTTGAGAAAGTGGGAAGGGCCCCGATTTCATTAACGAAACAAAAAAAACATAGTTAAAGTCATACTAGCTGCTGTGGCTAAGATGTTTTTTTTCCTAAATAAACCATTTTTAATCATTTTACAAAAATAACCCGTGTTCAATTTTTTTTACAAAAATAACCCACAGTTGCCGACCCACCAGGCGATTGGGCCCAATCGCGCATTGGACCAGCGATTTGAGGCCAATCGATACTCAGTCACGCAATGAGCAGACGATGTTGGGCCACGTCACCTAGTCGCACGAGTGGAGTGCAACTGGCAGGTGACTAACATCCAATCGTGCTTCCCTTATGCGAATGGCAGGCGCGTGGCATCAGTCATGTTTCCCTCACACGATTGGCAGGCACGTGACCCCACTCATGCCACGCTGTCGCGACTGAGGGCCAATATCTGTCCGACTGCTTCCAACTCGCACGATAGAAAGACAGAAGGGGGAGGAGAGGAAGCGCTGGCGGGAGAAGAGAGGGGAGGAGAGCGCCAGTGGCAGAGGGGAGGAGAGGATAGGAGAGCATCGGCTCGGCGCGTCTCTGTGTACTCGTCTTTTTGCGGTGAGTTCGTCCTGTTCATGTAATTTGTTATTCACTTTGATAAAAAAAAACATGTTAGGTTAGCAATAACAAACATAGCTTAGTGGTGGCACTAGGGTTTGTAGTTGTAGGTCGGCAATGTTAGCTTAGGGTTAATGTCACATATATTGTTACAATGTAGGATATTTATGTATTTATTGTAGTGTAAAAATGTTAGAGTACCTCCATTAGTAGATTGATTATTAGAAGATCTAAGTTGCTTAGGTTTAGATCCGCAAGAACTAGGGATACCAGGTTTAGGTTATTTATATATTTTTAATTTAATAGTGTTTAGGCCTGGCGGATCAGGGTGGCGGCGCCGCTTGGCCGTTTGGTCCGCGGGCTAGACGGTCGGCACTGTAGCTAGCTACATACTTCACTTCTACGAGAGGGACATATTCTTGACGAGCTAGGAGTCATGTCGACACCACGATAAAGGGGCATGATACTCAATTACATCTCCTGTTCCCCTAGTCAGTGCTACAAAATAAGGGGCGTGCTACTCAATTCCAGCTCAATCCCCCTAGTCAGCACTCCGTTCCGCACCGCCTTCATGAAACACTCTGTTTCACGCCGCGCTTTTTAGACCAAAGTGACAACACTCTACCATTTGCATTTCAGACCAAAGTGACCACACTCTAGTTCAAGTTTTTCAGTCTTAGTTGACAACACACACTAGCTTTTCCCTATGAAATTGACAACTCTCTGAGCTATGCTACACCAAAAGATTCCTTTTGGCGAACGCAAGTGACTTTCATTCACCATAATTTACTCCCTCAATGCTACGCCCTAACCGCCTATAAAATCAGGGCATACTCCATCACTATAGGCAAGACTCCACTCGAGCTAGTTTGTAAATAAGGAAGAGAGAAGTATAGGAGGTCACGCCGCTCAATTTAGGGATGGAGGACTACGAGTCGATTCTCCGGAAGAGGAAATTAATGGGCTGCCAAGAAGGCATAGACGTACCCTGATTGTTCTTGCAAGTGTGCTCCTGTACGAGCAGAGCTTCCACGCCCACAGTGTGACCACAGTAACCCCGGATGGATCATTCAATCTACACATCCTAGTACCGCCACAAGGGATTACTACATGTGTGAGGATTGTCATGTATGTTAATGTCGTACATAGATATTTCACATTGCATGTTGCATTTTAAATACTGTCAGAATGTTGCTACTTCTTCCAATGGATCGACGACCTGAAGAAATACGACAAGACATTTATTCAGTAGAAATACATGCTGAACTACGTAGTCGACCCCAAGGTGTTTACCTATTAGAGTCCTTTTGTACCATAGGAATAGCCAAGCAAACATATGCACCTAACAAGACCCTACGTGTCATGTAATTCAGACCTCCATGATCAAGTGTTATGTCGGGCTTGCAATCTCATCGTTGTTGCTCCATTCTCAACTTGCTCAAACCAAAGCTTACAAAATATTTTGCCAAATTTTGAGTTCTTTGTGTAAAAACTTAAGGGTTCATCCACATAAATTGATGAACACATGGTTTATTTATAAACAATTGTAGTCAACAAACTCTAGCTTTTTACCACTAACAATTATTCACAGTCAACTCTTCTAACCATTTAATTTTGTAAAATTAAAGCTAAGTTTATTTAAATTATTTCTTAAAAAAATAGCCTTTTATCGTCGGTTGGGAATGCAACTATGCTCGGTTGGCGTCTTGATCGGCGACTGGTCTTAGTCGCATTCTGGATCGACGACTGTGACCGACACATGCCCTATTCACGCCACCAGCTCACAACTGAGACACGTGGCAAACCAAGACCTAAGTCATAGTTCCAACGCGCGGTTGTACCTCTCACGTTAGCTAGTTGTCTGGTGGGCTGGCGACGGTGGGTTATTTTTGTACAAATAGAAACATAGATTATTTTTGTAAAACAAATACAAATGGTTTATTTACAAAAAAAAACCTACAACTACAGCCAGCTCCACCGTTAGCATCGCGAACATCCACGTCGGGTGTTAGTTCTCTATTATTTATTGATGGCTGCCTATCTGTAGTTGTAGGATTTTTTTTTCTAAATAAACTATTTTTTATTCGTTTTACAAAAATAACCAACGTTTTTTTTTACAAAAATAACCCACTGTCGTCGGCCCACCAAGCGACTAGCTAACGTGAGAGGCATAGTGGTGCAACAAAACCACGACTGAGGCCTTAGTCTGCCACTTGTCTCAATCGTGAGCTGGTGGCACAACCGAGGTACATGTCGGGCACAGTCACCGATCCAAAATGCGACGGAGGCAAGTTGCCGATTAGACCGGTGACTGAGCACAGTTGGGTTCCCAACAGTAGCAGATGAAGGTCTTAGTCATGGTTCTGTGGTGCGACTGACATCAGCGCATGTAACCATGCATGATTCACCCCCCATGAAATATCTTCTGAGCATAGCCTGTGCAAACTATCAACGGCACGACTAGCGCTCGGACGTATGGTCCGAGCACTAGCGTCGTACGCCCGAGCTTCAAAATGACCATGTGCTAGACGCAACAAAAATGAAGAACGTATGCAACATTTTTTTCAACCGTCGTAATATTTTTTTCAACGGTCGCAACAAAAAGAACTGGAGGATGCAACATATCAAAATGAAAAGAAACATCTGGAGAATGTGTGCAAAGAAGAGGTGATGTGAGGCATATCAAAGATGCAACATTTCAAAGAAAACATCTGAGATGCAGCAGAGCAGGGGTTGGTTTTGCAACATTTTTTTTTCAACAGTCGCAACATTTTTTTCCAACGATCACAATATATATATATATATATATATATATATATATATATATATATATATATATATATATATGTATATATATAAAGATGCAACATCTTAGAATTCATATGCAATATTTTTTTCCAACGGTCGCAACAAAAAAACTACTGAGTTTCAAACTAGGTAGAGGAAAAGAAGAGGATGCAACATCTCAGACCCGACATATTACAACATCCTATGGATGACCACAGTGGAAAATCCAATGTAACACAAGGGAAGAACAGGTGAAATTTTTTTTTTGAACGGGTGCAACATTTTTTTGAACAGTCGCAACAAAAAAAAACTAAGTGAACACTTGTGCAACATCTCAGGACAAAGCGCACAACAAAACAACTAAACACCTTGCAACATTATAAAATAGTAGTTGCAACAATCTGCAAACAAATATGCAACATTTAGAACAGATCCAGAACAAATGGATTTGCTACAACAAACTAGGAACATGTATTGCAACAATGAAGAAAGGGGGGTTGCAACAAATTAAGAACATGCATGCAGCAACGGACCGAAGGAAGATGCGTATTATTGGAGGTTCTGCATACTGGCATCAACACGATTATATCTCGCTTTGATGTAGTGGATCGTCGCCTAGAGGTTTTGGATCATCGCATGGATACTTTGGAGAGCACTACTCAGTCTTTGGACTCTCGCTAGGCAGCTGTGGAGCAGTCCAACTCTCTTGTGCTTCAGCGCTTAGATCAGATGGTTGGCTTGGTTTCAGGGATTCAGACCGACATGGCTGAGATGACCACTCGCGTCTCGTCGATCGAGCAGACTGTCACTTATTCTCGGCGTCGACGCATTGATCCTCCTACAGCCCCTACTACATCAACTGCAGCTCCTCCTCCTCCTCCCCCTACTTCGTAGCTTTTGGTAGTTGATGCCAAAGGGGGAGAAGTGCTTTTGGTCCTATATATCCCTATATCTATTAGTTATGGTTGATGAATGCTTGTTGGACTTTTGTGTGTAATAATTAGAGGATAAGCTTATTTCTCTCTTTTGCTATCATTGTAAGCTTATTGAACCTCTTATATATATGGACGCTTAATGCTTTACCGTCTATGAGCTTGGTTGAATGATATACACTTATATGCTTGTAATCGGTTCAATGTTATCTTGATGAACTTGTTGGTTAATCTTGTGCTTATATTACCCTCTTGAAATGCTATTTATAATGTTATATATTGTTGCATTTCCTCAAGTTCCATCATGTAAAAGAAACTCCACCAAAATTCTCTAAAAATATCTACTTGTGCTTGCAAAAATTCTCTACCTTTTATGCACATGTTTAGGGGGAGCTTTCTTTAAACAGGATTTAGCAAGGAAATAATTCTCAAAACTCATTTAAAGCTTATTGCAAGAATTATCTCGTTGTTAAGTCATCAATAGAATATACACTCGCAGTATATTCAAAACAATCATTCTTTCACATATTAAGTGTGTTGTCATCAATTACCAAAAAGGGGGAGATTGAAAGCATCTAGGCCCCTAAAAATTGTTTTGGTAATTAATGACAATATGTGAATATGGGATTAACGTATTTATTGAGTATGTACAAGGTTAAGTCCCATTGGCGTTCTTGATGACCGGAAATTGCACGCAAAAGGTTTACATGAAGATCTTATGGCTCAAAGGCAAGGTACAATAGTCTAGGATCTTTTCATTTTACCGGTCTTAGGTGAATTGGTTGGAAGACCGGATTATAAGCTAGACAGCCGTACTATAAAGAGGGTGCAAAAATTGAGTACCTTGAAAGTGAACGATGCCACAACTGCTCAAATCTTAATTGGTTTAATCTTGGATTTGTTTTTGATTTTGCCTCAATTTAAATTTGCTGAATTTCTTTGGAGGCCGGACTGACCGACGTTACCTGGCCGGACTGACCGGATTGCCGGACCAAAACGGCGGTCACTTTTTTTCGATGAGAGGTTGTTTTTTAGTTTTGTGAATTCTCTGGTGCGGATCGACCGACGGTTATTGTCGGACCGACCGCACTTCGGTCCGACGCGGTCACTTTTTTCCGTAAAAGGTTTTGATTGAATTTTGCCAGCCGGACCGACCGCAGTATTTGTCGACCGACCGCACTTCGGTCTTGGTTGCGGTCACTTTTTCGAGTGTCTCCAAAACGAATTTTGTTTTTTCAGAGGCGGACTAACGCATGTTTGCTGCGGACTGACCGACCTTCAGAACTGCTCTATTTCAGTGCATTAAATGCGCATACGATCGTTATAATCGAGGCCGGATCGACCGCCTTTGTTGCTCATGGACTGACCTGCTCCCTGAAAATTTGGGAATTTCGTGTCCAACGGCTAGTGCAGTGGGTGGAGGCTATAAATACCTCACCCACTGCAACTAGAAAGTTGGTTGAGCCTCATTTAACATCTCTTGCGCCCTTTGCATTGTTTCCTACTCATTGAGAGCATTCATTTCCATTTGCAAAGGTAGTTGAGGTTGTTCTAAAGAGCATTCATTGAGTTTGATATTTGTGGCATTAGAGCGCTTTCAAGTGAAGAATTCTTGCTCTATTACTCTTGGAGATTGCCGTCTCCTAGACGGTTTGGAGTTTGGTTCGGTGATCTTCTCAAAGGAGATTGTGAGAAGGCCCGGGCATTTGTGAAGGTTGGAGCTCACCTATCCGGAGAGGAGAAGAGCTACCTCTAGTGATTGAGGGAAGGCTTAATTCGTGGAGCCGGCTTGAGTTGATCAAGCTTCCTCAACGTGGATTAGTGAAGACCGGCAAGTCTTCGATACCACGGGAAAAACTTCCTTGTGTCATTGTGGTTATTTCTAGTCTTTACATTTCCGCACTTATAATTCTAGCTTGTCTATTGTGGTAAATTGCTTAGCTAGAATCATATCTTGTTTAGACTAAGTTAATAATGGGATAAAATTGTTAATTTGTCAAAAAGTTTAAAAACCTCCTATTCACCCCCCTCTAGTCGGTTATCCTTGATCCTACAAGTGGTATCAGAGCTTGGTCTCTCATTGATTTCGACTTAACCGTCTAAGAGAGAAAAGGATGGCTAGTGAGGGAATTGCTATAGGAAAGGCTCCTCTCTTTGATGGCTCAAATTATGCTTATTGGAAAATTAGAATGTCAATTTATTTAAAGGCCATGAGTCCAAGCATTTGGAAAATCGTAAATGATGGTTATGCTATGTCTCTTAATCCACTAGAACCCACAGATCAAGATACGCGTAACTCTCATTTAGATGCCCAAGCTATGAATGCTCTCTTTGGCGTTTTGAACGCGGATGAGTTCAATAGAGTGAGCAACTTGGAAAATGCTCATGCTATTTGGACAACTCTCTCGAAAATCCATGAGGGTACATCCACGGTCAAAGAAGCCAAATTGCATAGGCTTCGGATTAAATATGAGACATTCATAATGTTGCCTCATGAAAACATCAATGAGATGTATTCAAGACTCAACAACATTGTGAATGAGCTCAAAGGCCTTGGGACTAACCTTCTTGATGTTGATATTGTTCGCAAGATACTTAGGGCTCTTCCGGATAAGTATGAGACGTTGGTGACGTTATTTCTCAACTCGCCCGAGTTGCCAAGGATGACACCAACGGGGCTTTGGGCAACCTCATCACAAATGAGTTGTTCAAAAAGGACAAAGAAGAGCTTTTGGAGACATCATCCTCAAAGAAGAAAATTACCGCCTTCAAAGCCAAGGCGGAATCTAGTGATGATGAGGATGGAGAAGAAGACTCCGACGAGGAGTATGCACTCCTTCTGAGAAGAATGAAGAGGGTCATGAAGAGGCGCCCCAATAGAAGCTATAACTTTGACAAGTTCAAGAAGGGGCAATCCTCAAATGATAAGAAGAGATATAGCAATATTCGATGCTATAATTGTGAAGAAAAGGGGCACGTTGCTTCTCGTTGCCCCGAAAAGAAGGATGACAAAGGGAAGCCATTCAAGAAGAAAGAATACAACGGTAAAAAGAAGCTATTCAAGAAGCTTTACAAGGATGGCAAAAATTAAGCTCACATCGGAGAGTGGGATTCAAATGATGAGTCAAGCGACTCCGACTCCGATTCCGATGAGGAAGAGTCCCCCAAGAAGAAGGGACTAGTCGGTATAGCCATCAAGGAAGCTTCATCGCTATTCTCCACTCCTACTTGCTTCATGGCAAAAGGAGATAAGGTAAAATCCATTATTGGTGATGAACCAACTTATGATGAATTAATGGATATGCTTGATGATTTAAATGAATATCTTGGAAAAGAAAAATCAAAATATAAGGTCTTAAATAAAGAATACTTTACTCTAAAAGATTCTTATATGGAGCTTAAGGATGCTCACAACTTGCTTATCCAAGAGAATTCACATAAGTCTTGTTCTAGTGTAGGAATTACATGTGATATTATTGATAAAATGTCTAGTATAGAAATTGCTAAGACTAGTGCATCCATGCTATGCCATGTTGCTCTAATATTGATGCTAATCATGATATTGTTAAGCAAAATGATGCAAAACTTGTACATGAGAACTATGAGCTAAAAGAGCAAGTGACCAAGCTAAGCAAGAGCTTGGAAAGATGTTTCAAGGGTAAGGCCACTCTTAACAAGCTTTTGAGCGAGCAAAGGTGTTCATTCAACAAGAAAGGTCTTGGGTATGTGCCTAAGAAAGGCAAGAAGCCGGTAAATAAGCCCACAAGTTTTGTGAGGCAAAATGGTATGTATTGCTATAAGTGCCGGGAAATAGGACATATACAACAAAATTATCCTAAGGGTAAGGTTCCATCTCTTGGTATATACGATTCATGCTATATGCTTAGAAAATCTAAGGATGGTAAAGTAATTGCTCATTTTGTTGGCACTTCAATTATGGGCGCTAAAAAGAATGCTATTTGGGTGCCTAAATCCTTGGTTACTAACCTCCAAGGACCCAAACAAATTTGGGTACCTAAAAGAACTTGATTCTTGTTTTGTAGGTGAACTATAAGACCGGTGGAAAATATTGGGTGCTTGATAGTGGATGCACTCAACACATGACCGGTGATAGAAAAATGTTCACCACATTCGAGAATGGAAAAGGAGTAGACAAGATCACCTTTGGCGATAATAGCAAAGGAAAGGTATTAGGATTGGGTAAAATTGCTATCTCAAATGACCTTTCCATTTCTAATGTTTCTCTAGTAGAATCATTAAACTTTAACTTGCTATCCGTTACACAAATTTGTGATCTTAGACTAATTTTCTCATTCTCTAGTGAAGGTGTAACCATTTCTAACGCAAATGATGGCTCTTTAGCTTTCAAAGGCTTTAGATTTGGAAATCTTTACTTAGTTGATTTTAGTTCAAGTGAATCTTGTTTAAAAACTTGCTTAATCGCAAAAACCTCATTGGGTTGGCTTTGGCATAGAAGGCTAGCTCATGTTGGAATGATTCAACTCAAAAAGCTTTTCAAACATGATTTAATTGTTGGCTTGAAAGATGTGAAATTTGAGAAAAATAGACTTTGTAGTGCTTGTCAAGCCGGTAAACAAGTCGCTAATTCTCATCCTTCCAAAAGTATCGTGTCAACTTCTAGACCATTGGAACTCTTACATATGGATTTGTTTGGGCCAACAATCTATAAGAGTATCGGGGGAAATAGCTATTGTTTAGTCATTGTGGATGATTACTCTAGATATACATGGGTATTCTTCCTAGATGATAAAGGTGAAACCTCCGGAATTTTCAAAAGATTTGCAAAAAGGGCTCAAAATGAATTCGATTTCAAAATAAAGAAAATCCGTAGTGATAATGGTTCCGAGTTCAAAAATACTAAAGTTGAGGACTTTTGTAATGAACTTGGAATAAAGTACGAACTTTCCACAACCTACACTCCGGAGCAAAATGGAGTAGTAGAAAGGAAAAATCGAACATTAATTGAAATGGCTAGGACAATGCTTGATGAATATGATACTTCTGATAGTTTTTGGGCGGAAGCTATTAACACCGCTTGTCATGCCATAAATCGTCTTTATTTGCACCGTCTTTTGAAAAAGACTTCCTATGAGCTTATTGTAGGAAGAAAACCGAACATCTCTTACTTTCATGTTTTTGGTTGCAAGTGTTACATTTTGAAGAAGAGTGTTCGTCTTTCAAAATTTGATAGTCGTTGTGATGTTGGTTTCTTGCTTGATTATTCCTCAACTAGCAAGGCTTATCGTGTCTTCAATAAAAACTCCGGTTTAGTTGAAGAAAGGCACGATGTGCAATTTGATGAGACTAACGGCTCCCAAGAAGAGCATGAGAATTTGG
This sequence comes from Phyllostachys edulis, assembly GCA_036346405.1. Taxonomy (NCBI): domain Eukaryota; kingdom Viridiplantae; phylum Streptophyta; class Magnoliopsida; order Poales; family Poaceae; genus Phyllostachys; species Phyllostachys edulis. Next base: position 51,887,025 of record CM070547.1, on the reverse strand, counting down.
ATGATGTAGGTAATGAAGCCTTAAGAAAAGCAATGGAACATATGCAAATAGGCGATATCAAGCCCGAAGATGGTCCATCATCCTCTACTCAAGTTGAACCACCCACATCTTCCACAAGTCAAGTACAAATCATTGAAGAAGATAACAAGGAAGATGATCAACCATCCAATCTACCACCAAGAATCCACAATGCAATTGCAAAGGATCATCCAATAGATCAAATATTGGGTGACGTAAGTAAGGGTGTCCAAACTCGCTCTCGTGTTGCTTCTTTTTGTGAACATAACTCTTTTGTCTCGTCTATTGAGCCAAAGCATGTAGAAGAAGCTATTGACGATCCGGATTGGGTGAATGCGATGCATGAAGAACTCAATAACTTTACCCGGAATGAAGTTTGGACATTGGTGGATCCACCCAAAGAACACAATATTATTGGTACGAAATGGGTCTTTAGGAACAAGCAAGATGAGAATGGATTGATCATTCGAAACAAAGCAAGATTGGTCACTCAAGGATTTTCACAAGTTGAAGGTTTGGATTTTGGTGAAACTTTCGCTCCCGTAGCTAGACTTGAATCAATTCGGATATTACTTGCTTTTGCATCATGCTTTGATATTAAATTATTTCAAATGGATGTTAAAAGTGCTTTCTTAAATGGTGAAATATCCGAACTTGTCTTTGTTGAACAACCTCCCGGTTTTGAAGATCCTAAAAATCCAAATCATGTCTATAAACTCTCCAAGGCGCTCTGTGGTCTTAAACAAACTCCTAGAGCATGGTATGAACGCCTTAGAGATTTTCTAGTCTCAAAAGGATTCAAAATCGGGAAGATTGATTCAACTCTATTTACTAAAGTTTTAGATGATGAATTCTTTGTATGTCAAATTTATGTTGATGATATCATTTTTTGGTCTACTAATCAAGACTTTTGCAAAGAGTTTGGTGATATGATGTCTAGAGAATTTGAAATGTCCATGATTGGAGAATTGAGCTATTTCCTTATACTTCAAATCAAGCAACTCAAGAATGGGACTTTTATAAGTCAAGCCAAGTACGTGAAGGATTTACTTAAAAGATTTGGCATAGAGGATGCCAAGCCCATCAAGACTCCCATGACCACAAATGGTCATCTTGATCTAAATGAGGGAGGTAAACCTGTAGATTTAAAGCTTTATAGGTCCATGATTGGTAGCTTGTTTTATCTTACCGCATCTAGGCCCGATATCATGTTTAGTGTTTGTATGTGTGCTCGTTTTCAAGCTTCTCCAAAAGAATGTTATCTTATGGCTGTTAAAAGAATTCTTAGATATTTAAAGCATTCCTCTAGCATTGGCCTATGGTTTCTCAAAGGTGCTAAATTTGATTTAATTGAGTATTCCGATTCCGATTATGCGGGTTGCAAAGTGGATAGAAAAAGCACCTCAGGTAGTTGTCAATTCTTAGGAAGATCCTTAGTATCATGGTCATCCAAGAAACAAAACTCCGTAGCTTTATCTACCGCCGAAGCCAAATATGTTTCCGCGGGAAGTTATTGTGCTCAATTGCTATGGATGAGGCAAACATTGATGGATTATGGAATTAAATTTGATAAAATGCCTCTTTTATGTGACAATGATAGTGCGGTGAAAATCGCTAATAACCCTGTTCAACACTCAAGAACCAAGCATATAGATATTCGCCACCATTTCTTAAGAGATCATGTGAGCAAGGGAGATATTGAAATTAGCCACATAAGAACCGAAGACCAATTAGCGGATATTTTCACCAAACCTTTAGATGAAGGCCGCTTTTGCAAATTGAGGAATGAATTAAATGTCATAGATTGTTCTAATGTCATTTGATTGCATTATGTTCTTGAATCTTAATTGAATTCGCTTTTCTCTCGTGATTCTCTTATTTCAAGAACTAAGATGGGAAACACAGTTAGGGGGAGTGCTATACAATCACCATGTATACCACAACTCAAATTGTGCACATATCAACAAACATGCTAGAATGTGTCTTTTGAAAAACAAATCCTTTTGGTCAAAAGTCAAAATTTGGTGTTAATCAATCAAGCCTCTTGAAAAACTAGCTATATCTATTCTCTAGTATATTTCAAAGGTTTTTGGTTGAAAAGATCTCAAAATTATCTATCTTAAAAGAAAAATCAAGTTTTGGCCAAAAACTATTTCTTACTTATCTTGTTGTTGACCAAAAATAGCTTTTCACCCAAAAGTATTTCCAAAAGAAATTTGATCTTACTCCCAAAAAGAAAAAGGTAAAGATGGTTATTCGTGACCTTTTTCATATTCATAAGTTTTTCAAACTCTCAACCAAATCAAAGTTTTTAAAGTTTGAATCTCGCTCAAAAATAGCTCAAAACCCGGAAAATGCACTTGAGTCAATTCTAGCATAAAATGAGTATTGCTATGTAGGCAATGATTTCCTTCATATATTGTCTTCAAATAGTATTTCATACTCATACATATCCTCACAAGTGACAAATCTCGTTGTTTGCTTGTTTTATCTCCTTAAATCGTTTTCTTTCAAAAATTGCTCTATTTTCTTAAAAACATATGTTCAAAACTCAATTGTTGATCTAATCTCGTTGAAATTGCTCCAAGATATTTTTTATGTTGTGTGCTAAGTCTATGGAGCAAAGACAACACAAAATTTCTGCAAAAATCCTCAAAAGTCTCCAGGTGCGGTCTAACCGCAAGCTTAATCATGGTCAACCCAGAGCTTGTGGGTCGGACCGACCGGGCTTTGCCTCTGCGTTCATCCACATGGCGCTTAATGCGGGCGATTTCTTCCTTATCTCTCACGAACCCATCGGTTCCATCTCATTTCCTCCCCGACGGTTCTTCTCTTCTTCCTCTAAACCGCATCACCTCCTAAGGATCGCCTCCTCGTCTCCATCAGCCACGGATCCTCCTCACCTCCAGGCGTCCTCTCCTCGCCGCCGGCTCATCCTTCTCGGCAGGTTCATCTTTTTCCTCTCCTTTTCTCCGATTAATCGATCATCCCGTGGATCTCCTCTCACAAATCGGTTCCTAGTTGGTTTATCAACCTTTGAGAATGCTCACTTTGTCTTCTACACTAATTTGAGTGCTGGATTAACCCGCATTATAGATTTTTCCGTCGTTTTGGTAAAAACCCTAGTTTTTGTGTCAAGGCCGGACTAACCGGCATGTTGCGTGCGGTCAGTCCGTGCTACATGGATCGATCGCCAACGACTGCGGTTAGTCCGACTCGACGTAAAAGCTTCGCTTTTTATCATCTTGATAATCCATATTCCTTTCAATTCAACTCACTCCTTGATTGTCTTGTCCATCCTTCCAGTGACCATGGCAAGGACCAAGACCGTTGCCAATCCCAGGGCATCTTCGTCTCGTCCTCCCCGCCAGGCTACTCATCGTCCTCCGGTTGAGCATTCCGATAGCGACGAAGCGGACTCCTCGCCGTCCTTGTCCTCCGTACCTAGCGCCAGTGAACATTTGGACGAAGAAGAAGATGCTGATATGGAGTTTGTGCCTGAGCCTCGTGTGAATCTTCACGCAATCCGGAATGATGATTTCAAGCAACTCAGAATGCAATCTCCTTATGAACAGCCTAGGTCAGCCGAAGATGAGAGATTTCACACTCAATTCCAGGAAGATTGCTACAATCAAGTGGTGCTTCACAAGCAGTTTGCAATCCAGAAGTACATAAATTGGTCATATCTCAATGAACAAACCCGGTATGCGACTTTGTACACTCGCTGCTTAATCTTTGGCTTGGATGGGCTTGTTAGCATCAAGTGCAACTACAATGAGGAGGTAATCCGTCGGTTCTATACTCTGTTTACATCCCATCCTCCTTGGCCACTCGTGACTTGGATGCGGGCTCAACGCGCTACACGGCCACCAAGCGCCACTTTGAGGAGGCCCTTAATCTGCCAAAGACGTGAGTATGTTAAGATCCATCTTGAGCCAGCTGCTGCAACTCGGGAGTATTCTGATTCTATGAGCCTAATGTTGCTAGAATTGTCCGGGTAAGGTTACCGGTCCGAGGCCTCCCTAGTGTCATTAACAGATTATCGGGGCCACCATCTTGCCCAGAGTGGCAACAATGATGCTATTAGAGGACATGCATGGAATGTCATAGATTATGTGATGCAAGGAAAGAAGTTTGATATTATGCACTTAATCTTGGAAAGTTGCAATCTTGCCACACCGATTTGGGAAAGAGGATGTATTATGCTCCTTACATCATGATGCTCATTTTGAGGACCACTAACTTTGCTGGCACCACTCCCTTTCCTCACAAACAGTACAAGCCAGAAGGTGACCATCAGAGAGACTTGAGGAACAGGCCTCTTCACCCAGTTGCTGATGCTCCAGCCTCTCCTCAGCCCGCTCCTCAGCAGCAAGGTGGACTTGATCCAAGATTATTGGAGGTTACGTGATCATGGCATCAACACGATTGTATCTCGCTTTGATGCACGATGGATCGTCGCCTAGAGGTTTTGGATCATCGCATGGATACTTTGGAGAGCACTACTCGTCTTTGGACTCTCGCTAAGCACCGTGGAGCGATCCAACTCTCTTGTGCTTCAAAGGCTTAGATCGATGGTTGGCTTGGTTTGTGGATTCGACCGACATGGCTGAGATGACCACTCGCGTCTCGTCGATTGAGCAGACTGTCACTTATTCTCGGCGTCGACGCATTGATCCTCCTACAGCCCCTACTACATCGACTACAGCTCCTCCTCCTCCTCCCCCTACTTCGTAGCTTTTGGTAGTTGATGCCAAAGGGGGAGAAGTGCTTTTGGTCCTATATATCCCTATATCTATTAGTTATGGTTGATGAATGCTTGTTGGACTTTTGTGTGTAATAATTAGAGGATAAGCTTATTTCTCTCTTTTGCTATCATTGTAAGCTTATTGAACCTCTTATATATATGGACGCTTAATGCTTTACCGTCTATGAGCTTGGTTGAATGATATACACTTATATGCTTGTAATCGGTTCAATGTTATCTTGATGAACTTGTTGGTTAATCTTGTGCTTATATTACCCTCTTGAAATGCTATTTATAATGTTATATATTGTTGCATTTCCTCAAGTTCCATCATGTAAAAGAAACTCCGCCAAAATTCTCTAAAAATCTCTACTTGTGCTTGCAAAAATTCTCTACCTTTTATGCACATGTTTAGAGGGAGCTTTCTTTAAACAGGATTTAGCAAGGAAATAATTCTCAAAACTCATTTAAAGCTTATTGCAAGAATTATCTCGTTGTTAAGTCATCAATAGAATATACACTCGCAGTATATTCAAAACAATCATTCTTTCACATATTAAGTGTGTTGTCATCAATTACCAAAAAGGGGGAGATTGAAAGCATCTAGGGCCCTAAAAATTGTTTTGGTAATTAATGACAATATGTGAATATAGGATTAACGTATTTATTGAGTATTTACAAGGTTAAGTCCCATTGGCGTTCTTGATGACCGAAAATTGCACGCAAAAGGTTTACATGAAGATCTTATGGCTCAAAGGCAAGGTACAATAGTCTAGGATCTTTTCATTTTACCGGTCTTAGGTGAATTGGTTGAAGACGGATTATAGGCTAGACAAATTGTATTATAAAGAGGGTGCAAAATTGAGTACCTTGAAAGTGAACGATGCCACAACCGCCAAATCTTAATTGGTTTAATCTTGGATTTGTTTTTGATTTTGCCTCAATTTAAATTTGCTGAATTTCTTTGGAGGCCGAATCGACCGACGTTATTGGCCGGATCGACCGGATTGGGACCAAAACGGCGGTCGACTTTTTTCCAAAGGAGGTGTTTTCGGTTTCTTTGAATTCTCTGGTGCGATCGACCGATGGCTATTAGTCGGATCGACCGCACCAGTCAGGACGCGGTCACTTTTTTCGTAAAAGGTTTTCGTTGAATTTTGCTGCCGGACCGACCGCAGTATTTGTCGATCGACCGCACCGGGTCTTGGTCCCGGTCTTGGTTGCTTGGTCACTTTTTTCCAGAGTGTCTCCAAAACGAATTCCGTTTTCAGAGGGCGGACTAACGCATGTTTGCTCTGGATCGACCGACCTCAGATGTGGCTCTATTTCATTGCATTAAATGCGTTCTGATCGTTATAACCGAGGCGGATCGACCAAGATTTGTTGCTCATGGACCGCCACTGCTCAATCAAAATTTGGGAATTTCGTGTCCAACGGCTAGTGCAGTGGGTGGAGGCTATAAATACCTCACCCACTGCAACTAGAAAGTTGGTTGAGCCTCATTTAACATCTCTTGAGCCCTTTGCATTGTTTCCTACTCATTGAGAGCATTCATTTCTATTTGCAAAGGTAGTTGAGGTTGTTCTAAAGAGCATTCATTGAGTTTGATATTTGTGGCATTAGAGCGCTTTCAAGTGAAGAATTCTTACTCTATTACTCTTGGAGATTGCCGTCTCCTAGACTGTTTGGAGTTTGGTTCGGTGATCTTCTCAAAGGAGATTGTGAGAAGGCCTGGGCATTTGTGAAGGTTGGAGCTCGCCTATCCGGAGAGGAGAAGAGCTACCTTTAGTGATTGAGGGAAGGCTTAATTCGTGGAGCCGGCTTGAGTTGATCAAGCTTCCTCAACGTGGATTAGTGAAGACCAAGCAAGTCTTCGATACCACGGAAAAACTTCCTTGTGTCATTGTGGTTATTTCTAGTCTTTACATTTCCGCACTTATAATTCTAGCTTGTCTATTGTGGTAAATTGCTTAGCTAGAATCATATCTTGTTTAGACTAAGTTAATAATGGTATAAAATTGTTAATTTGTCAAAAAATTTAAAAACCTCCTATTCACCCCCCTCTAGTCGATTATCCTTGATCCTACACCACCCTCTCCTCGCCTTCAAATGATGAGGAGTGTATACTGCGTACTGCGTAAGGCCGTAGGTGAAGACCTGAATGCCATTGTTGCTAAGGGAGGTGGTGAGCTGGATGTTTTCGAGTTGGCCGCAGAAGATCTGAGTGGTCGACGACATCACGATGATCAGCATGTAAACCACCATGGTCGGCGCGGCCAGCGGCACCAGCAGTCGCAGCTCCAGTGCCACCGTCGACACCATGCGCCATGCCCACGCCGCAGTGCCCTTGCTGCCGCTGGAGCCGGAGAGCAGCGCCTCCAGTCGACCATCGACGACGTCATGGTCATCCCAACCCATCAGTTGATTTCTCCGTGCGCGATGTGCCATGCATCAACAAGAATCGCAAGATCTTTTTGGTGTGTTTATTGAAGTAAGTAGCTTGTGACGATTACCCAGACTCATCATCGTCGCCGCCGGTGTCGGGCTTGGGGATCACCTCGGCAGTGGGATCCGACATTGCCATGCCAAATTCCCCCTCGAAATTGATGGTTTCTATAGTTTGGTCGACGCTTCAGATTGGGGATTTTGGGTGAAATGTTGGAAGGGGAGTGAAGGGGAAGAAGGCTCTAGATTTTTAGATGGGGAAGGTGGGAGTTGGGAGTGGAGTAGGTGGTGCTGCTGGGAGTTGAGACTCGAATCGTCCGAGCAACTGTTTTCTTCGCACTTCTGTGTGGTATCATTTTCCAACTATCAAATCCCTTGCTGAAAAAGGTTAACACAGGTGAGTGTAACTTAAGGATGTATATATATATATATTGGGAATTGCTATATAACTTCCGATAGTTTTTTGAAGCCAAAACTATCACTTTTCTGTTCATTAGATGTGCTATAAGATTCGCGTTAATAGCTATGTTTTGGCCTTTATCAACTCACCGCTCGTCTAGCTAATCATCATTTCAATCACTTACACACGTTTAGGCTTTACCATGTGTAGTATGACATTTAGGCTTTAGACGTTTTCTTATAATTTACACCGTGGTATAACCTTTAGACAGAAAGCTTTATATATTCGCTTTTCAATCCTAAAAAGAATGCACGTCGCCGAATGGAACAGCTAGCTAAAGAACGGCAAAGACTCTTTCCTGGAGCCCTTTAACTCTCTTTACCATGCATGCATCCCTTTAATCTTTTGTTGAACAGAAGAGATCGATTAAAGTTTCTTTTCCTCTTTGTTCATAAAGCGATATATGATTCATGTTGTTGATGTGCTGTAATAAAATATCATAATAGTTGAATTTTCATTCGTCTGATATGTTTTGAGATTTGCACTTTTTCCCATTTGATGAATTGGGTCCGAATTTATTATGATTTTTTATTCGGAACACAATGGGTTCACCATATTGCCGTATTTTGTTGGTATATTTTTTTTTGTCGGTATATAATTTTTTTTGTCTTTGTTTTTGCTCAACCTCTCAAAGTACATGTGAGATTTTGAATCATGTGATGGAAATATGAGTTATTAAGACTTTTAAGAATAATTACAATGACCAAGAACCAAAATTACATAAATAATTTATTGTAATTTTATGTATAATGGAGTTGTAAATGATTTGTTTTTGCTCAATGTCGGGACCCCGGGTATGCAACCCTAGGACCCTCTGTGTATTCTGAATTAGTCCCATGATCAAGAGCTAGCTCACGCAATGCAATATTAGTGTAATCATAACCACACAACCAAACAAAAGATGAAGCAGACAAATTAATAATATTAAGCAAAAGAGACCTTATGGTCAAGTCTTACAACAGTTGCTACGAGGGCTAAAGATAACAGAGTAAACTTGCAATGAGAACAAAACATTTGGTGGAGGTCACCCAATATGCCCACCGCAATCGAGTGAAGGACGCGACCTAATTCAAGATAGTCTTCAAAGAAGTCTTCCTCATAGAACTCGTTGCTTCCGTGTTCTTCTTCAATGATCGACAACTAAGGGGGCACAAAGCCGTGAGTACTTTGAATGTACTCAGCAAGTCGCAGAGAAATGTATGCAAGTAATATTCATGCAAGGTTTGACAAGGATAGCTTTATGGCTATTTTACGGAAAGCAATATTTGACAGTAAATACAGTAAGTAGATTGCAAAGCACCATTTAAAAGATTAATACATAAGTAATCAATTTTCTTTGAAACAACTAGTGAACACCCTGTTCACTTCCCAACCATCAACCATCTACAAGATTCGACCAAACCATTCCAACATTTTCGACAAAAGTTCTACCCCTTGCGTGAAATCACCAGGCATGTCCGTAACCGGGGACACGGCTATTCGAATAGTTTTACACTCTGCAGAGGTTGTACAGCTTGACCCACAAGACACGAAGTTCTCTAGTTTGTTCAGCATATATCTATGCCATTGCTCACTACCTTAGGTAAGCAGTCTAGAGCACGTGACAAGGCTTTTACAAAGTTATGTTTTGACTTAGTTCTGTTCGCTAAGGTTTCGCCATTTCGGCCCCCTCTTGCGCTGCTCCCAACCAAAAACAGAATCCCAACCAAGACATTGCTAATTAGTCACCTAGGTCTATCCAGCCTAGACATGTGGTTGTACGATTAAGGCCCAGATCAATGGTTCAAGGTTAAGTCCTTAGTTGGTTGCTCAGACGAGACGCTTCCACATTCCAAATGTGCGCATAAAGACCCACCTTTTACCACCACCCACTCGCCCAAGCATAAATCATTTTCGCTCAACCCGCCAAATGACCACCCTAGTCATGGCACAACATCTTTTATCAAAAGTGGCTCCGCCACGGTTCCATAATTCCTTTAGTCAAGTTCGATCATTCTTTGAGTATGTGATCGTGAGTCTACCGCATAACTAAAGCATTGGCTAAGCATAAAACGGTACCCATGTTGGTATTTCAATAATGTCCAACTAATAATTAACTATCCTAAGGTGTCCAAGGATTTATGTCATTCAAGGATACATGTCGCTCACAATTTATCAAGGAGGTATAATGGCAATTAGGTAATTAACTAATCCCGAAACCATTTATTATAAAATTAGCAATGCATGTTTATATCAAACAATATACTTTTATAAAGATGGGTTCAATATGATCAAAAGTCTACGACTTGCCTTCATTGAAGAGTATAGGTGTTTTGATTGCGTCAAGTTCTGCGAAATCTTCCAAACGCCTAATCTACACGCATGTAACAAAGCTAAATAAATAAAACAACTCCCAAATAAAATTCAAATAAATACCAAATAAATACTAATAGGAAGACAAGGAATTTAGATGAATTTATAATTTGAATCACTTAATCGGAGTTGAATGAAGAAGTTATGGCCAAAGGAAGTTAGGAATTGCATAAAATCAAGAAAAGGAATTTTCGATTTTTGGAATTAATTTTCTAAAGGAAAATCAATTTATTGAGTCACCGACGCCACTTTGGGATTTAATTTCCGGCTAATTATTTTTCTAAAGAAAAGCCCTAAAAATCCACCCTTGTTGATCGGGCCGACACGTCAGCAAAGGATGACACGGCCACGATCGGGCGCCACGATGGCGCCACGTGGCTTGCCACGTCGGACCCAGCAAGCGGCTCGCTTGGCGATGGTCGCCGGCGAACGGCGGCGGGCGGCCGACGGCGAGGACACCAACGTGAAGAGGACGCCGCGGCGATCTTTGGTGCTCACGGGCTTGGCGACGCAAGACGCAAGCGGTGGCCGTGGCGAGGACAAAGAGCAATGGCGGCGGCGGCTCAAAGCGGTGTGAGGCTTCGTGAAACTCGGCTGAGGGAGGCGCAAGACCAAAGGCGCCTCGGCGATGCGGTGCGTGGGGGTCGGCGGTGACCGGAGGGCTTGATGGCGGCGGGTGTGGCGAAGTTCACGGCGGCGGCATGACGAAAACTCAAATCGCTACGAAGAGAGCGTGGAGAGAAGGGAGGAGAAGGAAAGAGAGAGGAGGAGGAGGCGATCCAGGCTCTTTTATAGGCGACGGGGCCCCTGAGGAGGAGGAGGAAGCTTGCGTGGCTTTTAATGGCGGCGCAGAGAAGCGAGAGATCCGCAGAGAAGGGGGCAAAAGAGAGGAGCACTGCGGGCGAGGCGGGGCGGGACTCAGCGGCGCGAAAGTGGGACAAGCAGGGGGCTAGGGGCGTGAGGCGTCGCGGCTCGGCGGATCCATGGGCGAGGTCAACACTGGCAAAACTGCACGGAGGTAGGAGACGACCCGGGCGGCGGTGGCCGACAAAGGGCCTGCAGGTCACGAGAGAGAGGAGGAAAGGTGAGGCGCGAGCGATAGAGGCTGTCTGATTCGACGGACGGTGTCCGATTTTTATGGGTGTCATACACATGGGTGGGCTTAAGCGGGGCACAAGAAGGAAAAAAGAACGGGTCAAGGAGATTCGGCCCAAAGCCAAAGGAGGGATTTTCTAAGGATTTCTGATTTTAATAAATACCGTAAAAGCAAAAGCATTTTTAGAAAATAGTTTAAGTCAGTCCAAAAATTCTAGGAAAATTCACGTAATTCCCTTGAATTATTTAGGACTTAGTAAAAATATTTTCAGCTTAACTATTGCTTTTAGTTTTTGTAATTAATTATTTTTAACATAAGGCAAAAGGAAAAACCAACTTAAAATCCAACAAAACTCAACTTAAACCAACTTTAATTAGTTCAAGTTGTAATTAAGTCAAATTAAACTGCTTTTAAAATTCTAAATTACAAATTAAGCTTTAGCTAATTAATAAAACCAAATTGTTACTTTTAAAGCTTTCAAAATTTTCAAAAACTCGTAAAAATAGGATGTTACACTCAACCTCTCAAAATACATATGAAATTTTGAATCATGTGATGAAAATAAGAGTTATTAAGACTTTCAAAAATAATTACAGTGACTAAGAATTAAAATTACATAAATAATTTATTGTAATTTATGTATAATGAAGTTATAAATGAACTTTCAGAATGTGACAGTTTTTTACAGAGAAAACTGTCACATTCTGTGTAAACAGATTCATATATATATTCCGATATATATGTGGTTTGCTTGTGGGCTTGTGGCACAGCTCGGTCATGGCGGAAGACGAGATGCAGGCCGTGCTCACGGCCCCCGTCTTGAAGGACAAGAAGGTTCTCAGCATCCGGCGGGACGACGTTACTGGCCGGAGCGACAAGGATGGCATCACCAGCCTTGTCCAGTCCATCGTCGCCACCGACCCTGCCGCCACGAGCGCGTTCCACGTGCTCGACGTCGGCAAAGTCGCCGAGCTCTTCTTGAGGTGGCGCCTGGCCCTGAGGGTCGTGCGCCCGTACTACGCCGTCAAGTGCAACTCGGACCCCGTGCTGCTCGGTGTGTTGGCCGCGCTGGGCGCGGGCTTCGACTGCGCGAGCCGCGCCGAGATGGAGACCGTGCTCGCGCTCGGCGTCACGCCGGACCGCGTCGTGTTCGCCAACCCGTGCAAGCTCGAGCCGCACATCGAGTACGCGGCGAGCGTTGGCGTCAACTTCGCCACCTATGACTCCGAGGAGGAAGTCCCTAAGATAAAGCGTTGCCACCCGAAGTGCGAACTTCTGCTCCGGCTCAAGGCCCCCGACGACGGCGACGCCATATGGGACATGGGCTCAAAGTACGGCGCGCGCCTGGAGGAGGTGACGCCGCTCCTGCGAGCTGCACGTAATGCTGACCTGGCCGTCATCGGCGTCTCGTTCCACGTCGGCAGCGGCGTGTCCCGCGTGGACGTCTACCGCAGCGCCATCGAAATGTCACGTGCTGCTTTCGACGCCGCTGCGGCGCTTGGCATGCCGCCAATGCGCATCCTTGACATCGGCGGGGGCTTCAAGGCCGGAGGCTCCACGTTCGAGGAAGCCTCCGTGGCGATCAACGCCGCGGTCGAGCAGTGCTTCAGCGACGTCCCGGGCGTCGAGGTGATCGCTGAGCCAGGGCGCTACTTCTCCGAGACGGTGTTCACGCTCGCCGCGCGCGTCATCGGGAAGCGCACGCGCGGCGAGGCGCGGGAGTACTGGATCGACGACGGCGTTCACGGCACGCTCTGCTGCATCCTGCTGGAGAAGTACGCGCCGCGCCCGAAGCCGGTGGCGCGCCGTGGCGGCGAGCCGGCCGCGCGGGAGTGGGCGGGCGGCGAGACGCACCCGTCCACGGTGTTCGGGCCCACCTGCAGCGCGCTTGACACGGTGGTGAGGGGGTGCAGCCTGCCGGAGTTGCGCGTGGGGGACTGGTTGGTGTTCCACGACGTTGGCGCGTACAGCACCGCGTGCAGCTCCAACTTCAACGGCTTCTCCACGTCCCACATGAAGACCTACCTCGCCTACTGCAGCTAGCTACATTGGCTAATTACCCTACCTGTCGGATTGATTGAGATTTCGTTGTCTTGGACCTTTTTTTCTCCTATTACTAGTTTAATGCCGGTGCATTGTACGCATAAAAAATATTATTCCATCACGTTGAGCCGCCGCCATGCTTGACATGTGCAACAACTTCGTCACATCCCATCCCTAGCTTTGCCGCTAGGCCCGATTGAGCTTCGCCCCCTCCACAGCCTCCCCGCTGTGCTTAGTTTGCGCTGCGCTCCTGGCTCCACGGCCACACTCGGCCTGCACCGCGTCCCGGGCTAAACAGTCATCATTTCGTCCCACAAGATATTCAAGTGTTGACGGTGATGACGCAGCAGAACCCGTGACCAGGACTAGCTAGGGTGGCGGCCGACGCTAAGTCGTGTGCACAGCAATAAGGAACATCTCTCCGGCCGTGGCGACATCCTCTCTCTTCTAATTTATTATTCTCACGTGGCAAAGAAGGCGACCGCAGTAGGCAATGTGGGATCGATGGGGAAAGCCATTGGGGAAGGGGCAGAGCGTGCGAGTGATTCATAAAAAATGAGCGGAAAGGTGCAGTCAATTGATGAGAACCAGGGTGGAAGAGAAAGTATGGGGATTAGGCGAGGCGGTCGTGGAACGTTCAGCGTTGGCTAGCAAGAAAAAAAAATCACTGTTTGGTGTGGCCTACTTGTTAACACTCGAATACTAAGAGAGGAGGAGATGAAAACGTACCACTTATTGCCGCTAGAGTTTTTTTAAGTAGTAAAGATGATTAGTAATTGTTTATGAATAAGTATGTGATGCACCTATGGTCATGTCGGAGCCCGACATCGCGCGTGGCCTTCAATTTCAGCACCAATCTTGCCCCCACAGATCATTAAGCTAGGTGACAAGATTAGCTGTCACTGTTGTACTGAAGGTTTTTGGCAGACAAAAGAATCAACCATGGGGCCGCAACGTCCTTATGTCTTCCCCTGCCCGATCGCGTCTCTGCCCCTCGTAGGATCCAGACGAGGCGACGCGGCACGGCTACACGGGCACGATCGGTGCGGACCGCGGTAGCACGGGCGGTGTCGTCGTCCAATCCGTCATGGTCATCGCCGTCGAACACTGTATTTTTAGGAAATTTTCGTGCGTTCTATTTGCTCTTTGTACAGCATGTGTTTTTGTGAAATTTTCCTACGTGAATGTTTTTGCACAGATTGAAGTTTTTGTGAAACTTTTTTTTGATGAATTCATAAAGCAATTGCTGTTAATTGTCATCAATTGTGATCAACTGTTGTCAGTTCTTGTTAATGGATGTCATTTGCCTCAGGACATTTAAGATATTTACCAACTTATAAGCTACAACAAGCCTATCTAAAAGCCAGATTGTTAAACATCAAAAGTCTTCAGCTCAGCCGTTCAGCCAAGTCGGAAAACTATTTTTCAGAAAAGCTACAACTATGCTAAACATTCCATCAGGCTTTTCCTAGCGAAAAGACAAAATCGAAACAGTCCCAAACATGCACTCGATTTGGGCACCAATCTTGCCCATAGATCATTAGAAGCTAAGTGACAAGAATGGCTGTAATTATTGTACGGGAGATTTTTTGCATACAAGAGAATCATTCATGGGGCCGCAACGTCCTTATGTCTTCCCCTGCACATCGCGTCTCTGGCCCTCCCCATCTCTCGCCCCTCATAGGATTCCGACGAGGCGAACGGGCACGGTCGGTGCGCTGCGGACCGCGGGGCACGGACGGTGTCGTCGTCCAATCTGTCATGGTCATCGTCGTCACGTCGTTTGTACCGGAACAAGGGGGCAGAGCCAGCAATAGGATATAGGGCCAAGTTCAAACGTTAAAAAAATTTATTGCGAATAAGACATACTACCGAATTAATGTGGGTAATTTTATAGTTTTTTTTGTGGGTGGTGTATCCAGTAAAAATACGAATTGATCAAACCTAGAAGTTTTCAAATATTATAAAAAAAATTATGAGATGGGGGGATTATAATTCTATATATATCCATGCACAATTTCAAGATCAAACTCAATCATATCTGTTACATATGAAATATGATTGAGTTTGATCTTGAAATTTTACGAAGATATAAAACATACATTCCTCTACATTTGGTAATTTGTTGAGAATTTTTAGAAACTTCTCGCTGGTATTCATATTTTTCACATGATATTTTACCTTTCTTGACTAATATATGCACCTTTAACATAATATCATTAACATTATGAAGAATGTAGAACTAAATTACTGATAAGTAAGTGTATTGATTACACAATTGAATTGGAACCTGTACATAGTAAAATATAGATTAACACGATAGAGAAGAAGAATAAGAACACACTTCACTTCTCTAATATCATTACGGGATACCGTGATTGCTAAGGAGTAAGGACTAACACTACCAGTCACAAAACCATAGGGGGTTAGCACGCCCCCCCCCCCCTCGACCCTGACCAGAACACTGTATTTTTAGGATTTTTTGTGCATTCTATATGGTCTTTGTGCAACATGTATTTTTGCTAATTTTTTATACATGAATGTTGAGTGCAAGACAAAAGTTCAAAATTCAAAATTTTGCCAGTGCGGCGCCACAAAAATGGACTATGACACAAGATCTGACATGCCATATCTTCCATTTCTCTCTCCATTTCTATAATCAAGTGCTAACCTTAATGTATCTCCTAATCTTCAATTAAAAAAATATCATAGGAATATCATGACACCTTGAACGCTGGCGATAAGTGGCTGATCAGTGCGATGAGGCCATGTCAGTTGTGATTTGATCGAAGGCAAATACTGCTCCTGTCAGAAAACATTGCCTTATGATTTGTGCCTCCCCTTGCCTAGTTCACATGCCGCTAGCTAGATTCCCAGAACCACGGGACCCTCTCCAGTACTACAGGGAAGGGCAACACAAAATAGGGACAATGGCGGATCACATGGGGCACGAGCAGGCTGAAGCATCGGCTCCGCTCATTGTATTAATGGTATCTCCTAGTATCTCTGTCATAACTACTTATGTATATTTTTGGGCTTTCGAAATACACTATCAATAATTAAGATACTATATTTAATGTATCTATCATTTTAACATTGTTGCTCATGAATTTATATATCAATTTAGATTATACATAAAATTTAAATATGTGTTTGCTACGTTACTCATAATAGCTTTATCTCACCAGCACTCTCTCTATTTTTATCCTACAAAATAAACAGATATATGTAGGATCCGACCATGTTTTGTGTATCATCGTTGGCTTACGAAGCGTCTTTCGTCTCTCCTCTTATATCCTCTCCCTCGGTGTGAAGTGTGAACTACTCTCTCTTTGATCGGTTTTATGGACATGGTTGTTATTTGGTCGAATCATGTAGCAAAAAGTAACACACTTTTTTTGGATTTTTTTTTTGAAAAAGAATAACTCAAGATCTTGCATGCACATGGATTGCAGAACAATTTTTATCGAACAATTTTTACAAATGTTTCAGAAATAATGCCATCCTAACTTATTTTTTTGAAAAAAAAACCCTCTTTTGGCCACTCCATCGACACTTGCCCGTGGTGCGCCACCAAGGATGACGTGGCAAGCAAGGGTTATTTTTAAAATATATGTCAGGGTAAATGTTATTCTTTAGAAAAAGGTTATTTCATTAAAAATGTTCTTGATCTTCATCACTACGTAATTTCCATCTTCCCTCTTTCTGATTAAGACGAAACTCCAAGATAATGATGTGCCATCAAGGAAGCACATCTTGAGTAGCACCGGCAGTTATTTCCATTTTATTTCCTTTGGTAGGACCGAGCAAAACGAGCCTTTATATGCCCGGCGGTTTGACCTCCAAGTCTGACATCAATTCAGTTGGCAGTCAACGTCTCCGTTAGGACAGACCTATAAAATCAGTCCGAGCAAAACTAAAAACGACACAACATATCTAGATCATGACCTTAGAAACATATTCCAACAAAAGATTTTGAAAGAATTTAAGAAAGTTAGGACCTTTATGCTCTCAAAGCTCAGTTGCACCAAAACCAGATTGAAAATGTGGTTAATCTTGTTTTTTGTAGTTTTTTTGTTAGTTTTTTTGTTTCCGTTTTGCTTGCCATATCAGTTTCGTATTTGTATGTTTCCAAGTCCAATTCGGATGATGAGTCTCGAGCCTTTATAAGGCCAAGCAATCATGTAATCGTTGAGGTGAGACGAGAAGCAATAGAAAAACAAAAAAGAGGAGTAGGTGCTCTCAAAACAAATCGCTTGTTTGTTCTCGGTGTGTTTGTTCGCTTCGTTTTGGTGCCTTGTTTTTCAGTAGGAAGAACTGAGGCAGGGAGCTGCTAGTACCTAGGCGGGGTACAACTTTGCAGAGACCAAAAAGGTGCAACACGTTAAGAACTAAAGGAACTGGTGCTAGTTTCACATGGAGACAAGAAGTGTAAGAAGCAGAGACATTGTTGCTACAAGTTGCTTCGTGCAAATCACATCAAGAACAGTGGGACCCACATCAAGAGAAAGTCACATTGGTGAGTGTGTCACGTGAATTCCAACACAAAAGCCGAGTGTTTTTTCTTGCCAGAAGCGAGAACAGTGCAGGATAGAGGAAAAGTTTCAACATTTGGTATCAAAGCTTAGGCTTCGTCGACTATGACAGAGGATCAAACGCCGAAGAAGGAGACGCAATCACAACTACCAAATATCAACGTTGAGCCAACAGGATCGAGAAAAACTCTAACAAGGAGAGTTGGAGTGCCGATTCAGTATCCAGTTCTCAATGACACCAACTACGATTTGTCAGTGGCAGAACCACCCCCGAGACAAGCCGAGGCGGCCGCCAGGTCTGCCCCCGGCGACCCCGTCGCCGCCGCCGCTCCTGCCCAAGGCCGCTTATGGCGCCATTGCCCATCGCCTTTCTCCTCGCGCGCTGCATGAGCGAAGCCGCTGTCAGAGGTTGCGGGCATCCGTGGCCTTGGGCCGGTTCGAGAACAAATGAGCGCCGCGTGACCAAGGCCCAAGCCAAAGACACAACCCTAAAGGCTAAATCCTATTCCTCCTCCGATCCTCCCGCTGTCACGCTCAAGACCGCCACAGGGCAATCGGGCAAGGGCACAACCGAAAAACCATGCAAGGCCTACTGCCGAAGTCGAGGCTACCGCGTGACCGGCGAGACCGGGCGAGGCCGCTGAGTGCAATGTGTTGCGCGCCACTTCAACGGGTCAGACGCCTTTGCACCATCGCATGGCACGCAGTCAGAGGCACACCGAGGTCCGAGCCTCCGAGAGTCTGAGGCAGGCGCCGCCAGGCAGGTCGTCGCGTTCGCACCATCGGCTGTCGCAGCCTCGCTGCCCTCGCATCGCATGTAAGTAGGTGACTGCGGAAGTGAGGAGTCTTCATGAATCAGGATTGTTCTGAATGTTGAATGTTGTCAACTTGTCATAAATCTACCGAGATCAATTCTGCTGTTAAGGAGGAATGGAGGATGTTTCTTAAGGGTCTAAGACCAAATGACAAATGCTATGCTTCCATTTCCAGTTTTGTCGATTTAATTGAGTTTGGCAGACAATTGCATTCCTCGGTCATAAAAGATGGATTCATTCATGACTTCATGGTGTTCTTGTGGGCAGTGCACTTGCCACTATGTTGAATGTTGTTCATGTACTATGTAAATTCTGTCATAGTGTCATAGGTTTGGTAGATATATTGCTTCTGTACTGACCAATTTTTTTTTGTAGGAATTCTAACAAAATGAAATCAATACAGACTTATTTTAGAGTCACAATAGTAGAGGATAATTCCCCAGTTCAAGTGGACGTAGTTGAAACATCTAATGTAATTGCCAACAGTTCGCCCCGAGTCTTTCGAATTCCTGGTTCCGCCACTGCAGTTTGTGGGCCGTAAAGATGAGGATCATCTTACGTTCTCTTGGAGTATGGACAACGATCGAGGGCGATGTACTAATCGACGAGGAGAAAGATCAGGGTGCCCTGGCCGCAATCTCCCAAGCCATACCAGACGTCGTGATGATGGCCATTGCAGAGAAGGAAACAGCAAAAGAAGCATGGAAAGCTATCCGGGATATGCGAGTTGGCGAAGATCGTGTCAAAAAGGCAAGGGTACAAGTGTTGAAACAACAATTTGTTCGTTTGATCATGGAGGATTCCGAAAGTATTCTTGAATTCTCTCAGAAGCTCACTAGCATGGTGGGTGAAATCCGTTCCCTTGGACAGAACTAAAGGACACAGTCGTTGTAGGAAAATTGTTTAGTGTCGCTCCCGACAAAGTCCTCCCAAAAATCGGCACGATTGAACAATGTGGAGATGTGTCATCTATGTCCCTAACTGAGGCACTAGGGCGTATGTGGGCATTCGAAGAAAGTTTGAAGGGGAGATGACATCACAAATAAGAAGGTGAACAACTAATGCTCTCTAGAGCACAATGAGAAGCATTGTCTATAAAAAAAGGAAGGGGGGTCAAGACTCTGGCAGTGGCATAAGGAATAGAAGTGGGCGAGGCGGCCAGAGTGACCGAGGCGGCAGATGAGGACGTGGAGACTGGGCTAGGCAAGACGGTGGTGATAGCTCCCATGACAAGTCACATATCAAGTTTTTTAAATATGACAAATTTGGTCACTACGCGTTAGAGTGCCAAAGCCACATAAAGTGCTTCAACTGCGACAAGTACAACCATTATGCTTCGGATTGCCGAAACAAGGAGAACGAGGAGGTAAACCTCACTCGAGCCGGTGAGGACGACGAGCCTGCCCTACTTCTCTCCTTATGTGTCAACGAGGTGCCGGTCATGGTGATATTGAACGAAGAGAATATAGTTTCTAAACTACGCACAGAGGGAGGAAGCCACGATCATATTGATATGTGGTACTTGGACAATAGAGCAAGCAACCACATGACGAGAGATCGCTCTATGTTCCATGAGCTCAACGAGAAGATTTCAGGAAAAGTCAAGTTTGGCAATGGCTCCATGGTGCAGATAAGAGGTAAAGGTACAATGCTACTAAAATGCAAGAACGACGATCAGAAGATGCTGCCTGAAATTTACTATATACCGAGTTTGTGCAACAACATACTCAGTCTCGTGCAGTTGTCAGAACGAGGGTGCAGGGTGGAGCTACAGGATGAGTTCTCGTGTGTCTATGATAAAAATAAAGATTTGTTGGTGAAGGTGAAAAAATCTCCGAACTGGTTGTACAAAATTTCTTTGAAAACTTATAAGTCGGTTTGTCTGAAGAATAGTCAAGAGGAGCCAGAGTGGAACTAGGGTATCGAACCAGGTATGGAAAAAGACAAACAAAGTGCGTCTATTTTTTCAATTTTAGGCAAAGGACCAGACGGCACACAGCAAGGCGCAAGGGGCATGCAGGAAGTTGGTGCAGGAGGCATTGAAGTACATGCAACCCCTAGTACATGTCTTTTCGGCCATACACTTGGCATTGAATGTATTGGTTCCGGTGGACTGCAAGCAACTGCAGGCTTTGGCTCAAGAAGACAAAGCGGCGGGTCCTATCAACAGCAAAAGGAAACGGCTGGAGTTTTTGCTGGTGAGTCCCACACACATGCAATAGGCGATGGCTTAGTTGGAGGTCCAGGTAGCAAGTCCTTTCGGCAACAGGAAGGAAAGAGGAGAAACCACAAGAAGCTTAGCTATCAAAAGTCAAAAGAGTAAGAGGCGCGAAAAAAAATAAGATTAAGGGGGTCATTGTTAGAGTTAATCTTGTTTTTTTTGTAGGTTTTTTTGTTAGTTTTTTTGTTTCCGTTTTGCTTGCCATATCCGTTTCGTATTTGTACGTTTCCAAGTCCATTTTGGATGATGAGTCTCGAGCCTTTATAAGGCCAAGCAGTCATGTAATCGTTGAGGTGAGAAGAGAAGCAATAGAAAAACAAAAAAGACGAGCAGGTGCTCTCGGAACAAATGGCTTGCTTGTTCTCGACGTGTTTGTTCGCTTCATTTTGGTGTCTTGTTTTTCAGCAGGAAGAACCGAGGCGGGGAGCTGCTAGTACCCAGGCAGGGTGCAGCTTTGTAGAGACCAGAAGGGTGCATCACGTCAAGAACTAAAGGACCTAGTGTTAGTTTCACGTGGAGACAAGAAGAAGTGTAAGAAGTAGAGATGTTGTTGCTACAAGTTGCTTCGTGCAAATCACATCAAGAATAGCGGGACCCACATCAAGAGAAAGTCACGTTGGTGAGTGTGTCACATGAATTCCAACACAAAAGCCGAGCGTTTTTTCTTGCCGGAAGCGAGGACAGTGCTAGGATAGAGGAAAAGTTCCAACAGAAAACACAAAATGAGCCTACTTTCAAACAAAGGCTCCAAACCACTTGAAACTTGGCATACACCTAAACTATCACCTTAGGAACCTATTCCAACAAGAGTTTCTCCAATAAATTGTCAAAGACGCGGCATTTTCTCTTTTGAGCACAAGAGGCACAAAACCCACTACTACAAAAACAAAGTTATAGTAGACGCCCCATCACGCGGTTGCCTTTGGAACCGTGCCTGTTGGGCATTGCCGACTGCGGTGGCGCGAAGCCTATCACGAGCGGTATTTTTAGAACCGTCTGTGATAGTCATCTATCACAGACGGTTTGTAAATAGAACCGTCTGTGAATTATCACAGACGGTTCTATTCACAAACCGCCGTGATAATCTTCAATCACGCATGCTATATTTAATAACCGTCAGTAATATCACGCACGGTTCTAAATAAGGACCGCTCGTGATTGGGATTATCACGCATGGTTCGTGAATAGAACCATTCGTGATAATTCACTGACGGTTCTATTTACAAACCGCTCGTGATAGATGACTATCACTGCACGGTTTTATTAAGAACCATCTGTGATATGCCCATCGCAGATAAATTGAGCGCGACAGATCCTCTCGCCTTGCAGACCGCCAGGTTCATCGCAAGACTCGCTGCCTCTGTGCTCTGCCACTCTCTCCGCCATGTTTGGATAATATATAATCAACTGCCCCCTCTTCTTTGGGCTCCAATAGATCTGGCTAGCTAGCTTCTCCTCCCAGTGCGTGCCACTTCCTCCCTAGCTCCTCCAACTGCGGCTCCTCCCTAATTAAGCAGATGAAGTAATATCTGATTATCCTTTTTCCACTCTATTGATTAGTGAATTTTCCTGATTTTGCTACTCTGCACATAGACCCTAATGTTTTGTTTTCTTTGTTGTATTCCTTAATCGGAAGCATAGGGTTTAGTTTTCAATTAATACTACTTGATGGGAAAAGGCAAAACGCGACGCACATCTAGCTCTCAAATTGATGGACCCTATTTCTAGAAAATGAAAAGCAAAACATGTAGCCTTTAATTAATGTGGTGTAATTCCTTTGTGCAACGATGAGACAAAACGAGTAAGTACGTGCAAAGAAGTGAAAGTCTTAATCAGAACTAATTTCATGAGTAGTTTTCTAGAACAGATTAAAAAGAAGAATTTATGACACACCAAGATAAGTCACATGTGCAATGATCTATTTTATATTTCCTCCATTTATATCCATGAAGAAACGTCATCACGGTGGTTTATTGTTTCAATTATATGAAAGCGGATACCCGCATAATCGCGGACCAACTTGCTAGTTATTAAGATCTTCCTCTTGTCTTTTGTCTCGTATCTAATCAACAATCATGCAGATAATCAATAATTATTCGTTACGCCCGACTTAGAGAGGAGAAGGTTGGACCCTTGCCCTAGCGCTCCAACACCCACCTCCCCCCCATTGCGCCACCTTAGAGAGGAGAAGGAAAGGAGAGGAATCGATTTTCTTCGTGAGCTCCGAGGGTAACGATCTATAACCCTTTATGTTTGCTATAAATTAATCGCTAATCAATTTTGACACTAATTTGTTACATGCGAGTGTAGATGGATCAAACTGGATGTACGAAGCAGAACCGTGTGAGTCAAGAGTACATTAATGGCGTGATTGCTTTTAGAAGAGCCACGGCGGTGATATGTTGAAGAAGGAGATAAATTTTATGTCTTGTCCATGCATTGATTATGTAATTTGAAGATGTTTAACAACGCGCAAATAGAAGCGCACTTGATTCAAGGGTTTCACAAAAGGGTATACATGTTGGACCGACCACGGTGAAGAGCGATTATTACACATGAAGTTAGTAATGACGGCATCGCCGAGGAAGTCAACGATATGCGGATGTGGATCAGATTGCTTTTGATGAGGATATGTCACATGATGACAATCTGGATCGGATGCTACGCGATGCGTAAGAGAACTACTGAGGAGAGAGAGTTTTGTAAATTTGAGGGCTTAGGGAGGACTCGGTGAGACCTTTGTTCCCTGGTTGCAAGCCGGAATATACAAGGTTGTCAACCGTGCTTGAACTGCTGAAATTGAAGGCAAGCAATGGTTGGTCCGATAAGAGTTTCACGGCGTTGTTAGGTCTCCTAGCGGACATCCTTCCGGAGGGAAACGTGTTGCCCAGCACCACCTATCAAGCAAAGAAGGTTATTTGTCCATTGGGAATGGAAGTAGAAAGAATACATGCATGTCCGAATGATTGTATCCTCTACCGTAAAGAGTATGCAGACATGCATGTATGTCCCGTGTGCAAAGCATCCCGATACAAGCGTCAGAATACTGCTAAGGTGAAGCAAGGACCTCCTGCTAAGATGTTGTGGTATCTGCCTGTAATCCCACGTTTGAAGCGTTTATTTGCGAACGCAAAGGACGCAAGATTGCTGCGTTGGCACTCAGAGGAGCGTAAGAGAGATGGAAAGCTAAGACATCCTGCTGATTCTGCCCAGTGGAGAAACTTCGATCGGAGCTTCCAAGAGTTCGGTGCGGAACCGAGGAACATAAGGTTAGGGTTGAGTACAGATGGAATGAATCCTTTCGGTAACATGAGCAGCCGACATAGCACCTGGCCCGTGAATCTATGTATGTACAACCTTCCTCCTTGGCTGTGTATGAAGCGGAAGTACATTTTGATGTCACTACTTATCCAAGGGCCGAAGCAACCTAGGAATGATATTGATGTGTACCTAGCACCATTCTTTGGAAGATCTTGTGACCTTTGTGGAACGAAGGGTGCAGGTATGGGATGCGTACAAACGAGAGAACTTCACTTTACGCGCCATGTTGTTCGCACCATCAATGATTTTCCCGCCCTTGGTAAACTGTCAAGCCGAAGACAAAAGGAGCCAAAAGCACAAGACCTTGCTTAGATGCTACAGAGAGTGTATGGTCGAACAACTCACGAAAGCGTGTATATCGCCACCATAGGTTCCTTCCGTGAGTCACCCATACCGCAAGATGAAAAAAACAATTCGACGGAAATAAGGAGAACGATTCACCCAAGGGCTTTTAGAGGAAAGAGGTCTATGATATGGTTAAGGATATCGATGTTGTGCTTGGGAAGGGACGTAAATTAAGAACCCGTGAGAAGAACATCCGAAGAAGCGGTCAATTTTTGGGACTTGCCTTATTGGGAGCACTTAGAAGTTCGCCAACGCATCGACGCCATGCACGAGAGAAGAATGTATGTGATAGCTTGATTGGTCTCTTCTTTGAACATTAGTGGCAAAACAAAGGATGGTGTTAACGCACGGCGTGACTTGGTTGATATGAACATAAGGACTGAGTTAGCCGGTAGAGACCGTCTACAGATTTAACGTACCTTCCCCAACTTGCTACACTCTATCCAAGGCCGAGAGAAATGAACTGTGCCAGAGCTTGCATGGAGTGAAAGTCCCATCTCGTTACTCCGCTAACATTAAGAACCTTGTTTCTATGCAAGATTTGAAATTAATTGGTATGAAGTCTCATGATTGTCATGTGCTAATGACACAAATGCTTCGTGTTGCAATTAGAAGTATCTTGCCGAACAAGGTCCGAGTGGCAATTTTGAGGCTGTGTTATTTTTTCAACTCAATTGCTCAGAAGATCATTGATCCCCAAGGACTAGATGCTCTGCAGGCTGACGTGGTGACCACTCTATGTCATCTTGAGATGTATTTCCCTCCGTCATTTTTCGATATCATGGTCCATCTCATTGTTCACCTTGTGAGAGAGATAAAGATATGCTTGACCTGTGTTCTTACGCCATATGTACCCGCTCGAGAGGTACATGGGAATTCTCAAGTCCTACGACGGAATCGATCTCGTAGGAGGGCAACATCATCGAAGGTTATGCAACCGAAGAGGTCATTGAGTTCTGCGTCGACTACATGGCTCGTGTGGAACCGATAGGTGTGCCTCTATCTCGCCATGAGGGGAGATGGATGGTATCGGGACCATCGGAAGGAAATCAATAACTCCCGATCCGATACATACGCCAAGCCCATTTCATGGTCTTGCAACACATGACCCAAGTGTCCCCAGATATCGACGAAAGCACAAAGACATGGTGCGCCAATGTAATCCGCAGACGGTCGGAGGTTTGGATCACGAGAGCACAACCGCTTGCTCAACGAATGGTTAAAGGTGCGAATCATCGGGAGGTCATCAAGTGATGATCTGTTGCTATGGTTGGCACGAGGGCCACAATTTACAATTGTCACATGGCAAGGATCGACATCAATGGGTACACATTTTATACGGCTGACTCAGATAGGAAGAGCACTGATCGTAACAACGGTGTCCGTGATAGATGCATTCAAGATCGATGGGATGAGGAGCTCCTACTATGGGCAAATAGACGAGATATGGGAGCTCGACCACGTGCTTTTCAAGATCCCCTATTTGGTGCCGTTGGGTCCATCTCGCAGACAGTGAAGGTCGACAAAAGCGGTGTCACTACCGTGGACCTCGAACGTGTCGGATATAAAGACGAACCATTCGCATCAAGCAACCAAGTTGTTCAAGTCTTTTATGTAACCGACCGGCAAATAAGAAGCGCCACGTAGTTCTTCATGGAAAAGGAGGATTGTCGGAGTTGAGAATGTAGTGGACGAGGAAGAATACAATCAATTTGACGAGTTGCCTCCTTTCGAAACGGCATTAGGCTCGAGGAAGAACCCGGTGAGGAAGCTAGCTATATCTTGCGTCGATCATCATGAAGGCCTATATCTTAATTAAGAATTTACTCCAATGTAATTAATTTATTCCATAACATCATGTGTTATGGACTTGTAATCTCTCATATATTTTGATGTCAACGTGAAATTGTCATGTGTTGATGTGTTATGGACTTGTCATATTTGATATTGATGTCAATGTGGACGACATTGTAATGTGGAGTATCAAAATTGTCATCATACTTGATTTGGAGTTGAGTTGAATTAGATATGAAATTTTGAAGTCAAATGTGTTATGAACTTGTCATCATACTTGTCACCAGGTTAGAATTCATATGGACTTGTCATAATTGTCATCATACTTGTCTTAGCGGAGTTCACTATGTTTTCTCAGGATATTTATGTCTCACCAGGTTCAGTATGTTTTGTCAGGATATCATAAATTGGCCTCAGGTTTTGGCTATCACAGACGGTTTTATTATACAACCGTCTGTGGTAATAATATCACAGACGGTTCGTAATGAGAACCGTCTGTGATATTATTTTTATAAGGCGGGAAACGCTAGGGTTTTCCTCTCACTTCTCACTTCCTCTCCCGCGCCTCGCTACGCCTCGCTTCGTTCGCCTCCTCTAGGGTTTAGGGCTCACCTTCACCGCCGACCACGACCTCGGCGCGCCGCCCGACATTGGTGCCCCCGACCTCTCTGGCTGCCGCCCCGACCTCGGCGCCTGCTCACCTCCCGAGCCATAAGCCCCGTCGCCGCCCAGCCGACCTCGGTGCCGCCACTTCCGACATTGGCGCCCGACCTCGACGCCACCGTCCTCCTCCTCCCGTGTCGGCCTCCTCCCTCTGCAGACCGGCCTTCTCCCTCTCAGACCGGCCTTCTCCCCGCGCCCGTCCTCCTCCCGTGTCGACCTCCTCCCCCAACTCCCTCCTCCCCAAGATCGGCCTCCTCCCCTGACCGGCCTCCTCCTTGCACCGTGAGTTCTTGTGCAGCATCCTCTCTGTGAGTATTGCTCCTCTGTGGCGATTCGGTTGATCTTTGCATATATATATATATATATATATATATATATATATATATATATATATATATATATATATATATATATATATATATATATATATATATATATATATATATATATATATATATATATATATATATATATATATATATATATATATATATATATATATATATATATATATATATATATATATATATATATATATATATATATATATATATATATATATATATATATATATATATATATATATATATGCTAGTTGATACCTTCATCTGTATTAGTTCGATTTACGAGTCTAGTAATCAAGATATTGCAAATTGATCGGTGGGCTTTGTTGACATGCTCTGTGATGAACTCATCTTATCTTCGAGATTGAATGTGATAGTTAGTTCATACTTGAGCTCTATTGTATTACTTACTCTTGTCAATATGTTATCTTTGTTAATTGGTTACTTTCGGTTCAAATTTCATAGTTCTATTGCAAATTGATCGAGTTGTATTGACTAGTTTGTGATTCTTCTAGTAGTATGTATGAGCTCATTCAACTTTTCATTTGCCATCTTGATCTCTGTAGTCAACCTTTGTTTGATGGAAGTTTAATCTGTTTTTAGCTAACAGATTGAGATCATTTGACAGTTAAGCAAAGTATTGTTTAGAGCTCATAGTTTGAATTTATATTATCATATTCATTTCATGAAGAGTATAGACAATAGGATTGAGATGGCAAAGACTTGTTCTTTAGCTACTCTCCTTACGAGAGCACATAATATCATCAATTAATATGTTGGAATAGTAATACGTGCACCGTGAGTTCTTGTGCGGCATCCTCTTTGTGAGTATTGCTCCTCTGTGGCGATTAGGTTGATCTTTGCATATATATATATATATATATATATATATATATATATATATATATATATATATATATATATATATATATATATATATATATATATATATATATATATATATATATATATATATATATATATTGCTAGTTGATACCTTCATCTGTATTAGTTCTCGATTTCGAGTCTAGTATTGAAGATATTGCAAATTGATCGATGGGCTTTGTTGACATGCTCTGTGATGAACTCATCTTATCTTGAGATTGAATGTGATAGTTAGTTCATACTTGAGCTCTATTGTATTACTTACTCTTGTCAATATGTTGTCTTTGTTAATTGGTTACTTTCGGTTGCTCAACTCATAGTTCTATTGCAAATTGATCGATTGTATTGACTAGTTTGTGATTCTTCTAGTAGTATGTATGAGCTCATTCAACTTTTCATTTGCCATCTTGATCTCTGTAGTCAACCTCTGTTTGATGGAAGTTTAATCTGTTTTAGATTAACAGCTTGAGATCATTTGATGATTAAGCAAAGTATTGTTTAGAGCTCATAGTTTGAATTTATATTATCATATTCATTTCATGAAGAGTATAAACAATAGGATTGAGATGGCAAAGACTTGTTCTTTAGCTACTCTCCTTCCGAGAGCACATTCAACTTTATCTTTGGAATGTTAGTAGTCGATTATGAGCTCATTCAACTTTTCATTTGCCATCTTGATCTCTATAGTCAACCTTTGTACTTCTTCCCGAGAGCAAGTAAGCGAGATGGCAGAGGCACCGTCTTCGCCGGCGCCATCACACGCCTTGCAGATGGAAGAGGGCGCCGACGAGGCCGCCAACACCGACCCCGCAGATGGAAGAGGCGCCGACGAGGCCGCCAACACCGACCCATGAGATGGAAGAGGCGCCGACGAGGCCGCCGTCACCGTCGACAATAATGACACAGGCGAGATGGCAGAGGACAATCGAAAATGCCTACGGGCGGTGGTCATCACGGAGGTCGGTGACTTTGGGGTCCCTCCGAGTCCCAAGAGATCGTGGCGAGATTCCGGACCATCTGCGGGATACTTGGAAGGAACGGTCCTCATCACCACACCAAGGTGGAAGGACTGACGAAACAAGCTTAAAGGCGCTTGTGGGCCAGAACTTTCAGAGAAGTTCACTATTCCAGAAGCACATGTGGCACGCGTGCGACGGACGGCGATGCTCACGATGGGTAAATCGTGGAGGACCTTCAAGAGCATTCTTGTCACGAAGTACGTGAACACGGTCGAGGCGCCCTTCAAGCAAGATATAGATTCTTGACGCGGGAAGCATGGGACACCTTTGTGGCTATGAAAACGTCGGCCGAATTTAAGGAGCAAAGTGCGGCGCACAAAGCTCTCCAGACACGAAACACTCACCCGCACAGACTCGGCACCGCTAGGTACGCGGGTAAATACGAGGAATGGGCGGCGGAGAAGGAGAACCCGTTTCCTGATGTCACAGACCCGCGTTCCCTAAGCTGGTTAAAAGCGAGGGCACAAGTCTCGTCTTCGGGCAGCATCTCCTTCACAAACCCGGCAGACCAGGAAGTGTCCCAACGTGTGGTAAATATATCGAACTACTAAGTTGTTAATAAGTCCATAACTTCATAGTGCCTATAATAACGTGATGACCTCTTGCAGCGTGACTTGACTGCCCAAGCTTCCCAAGGCTCCTTCCATGCAGACAGGGAGAAGGATATACTATCTACGGCCTTGGGAAACAAGGAGCACCGGGTCGCACGCGAGGCCTTGGGGTTAACGTACCTTGGAGTCATGGATTCGCCGGACGACTACTACATGTATAGGACTAGGAAGAGATCCAAGGCGAGCACGACAACCTGTTGGTGCAGATGATTACTAACCAATTTCAAGTAGAGATGGCAAGATTGCGAGTCAAATGGATATACTCATGAGCGGTGATCGCAAGCCGCCCGCTAATTTGGGAGACGGTCCTCCTCGGCGTCGGAGTGGCGTCGCGTCACGCATAATTGTGAACATGACGACGTCCGACACCGATAAGCGACATCAAGGTAGCGTACATCTATGGAATGCACCAAAGATAGACCCTAACGACGCCTTAGCTAATTGCGTGTCGTTTTGTAGGAGCCGACGCCTGTAAGCTCCAAGTGAGGATGGATGGGTCCCTTTGTATTGAGGTCTTGCAGGGATGGTGTATCCATACGAGGAAGGGCAAGGCAAAGACGGTGCCTAGCGGTGCAGTTACGCCAAGGTCCAGTGGATATGGTACATGTCAATTTCGAGCCATCCCGCCGACATTTGCCCAACGAAGAGATCACAACACTAGGGATGCCGTCCTCTCTTTTATCCAATGGCCCAAGAAGAACATCGCCTGGGCCCAAAGAAGGTTGCTGATCCGACACGACCATTCCTCTCCAACGGACCCTCGATGACTCCACCTCATGTTTCGCCTCAAAAGGCCACCTCTTCGATTCCCGTGGAGAAGACGCCAAAGAACAGAAAAGCGTGCCGACGTCGGTTCCCGAGTCGTCTCACAAAAAGACGCCGCCAATCGCTAAGGCCAAATCGAAATCAACGAACGTTAAAGCGCCTCCCAAGTCCGGAAGTCCGAGAAGTCCGGAAGTCCGCGATACCGGAAAGTCCGCGATACCGGAAATACATCATCGAAAACCGTTGTGCTCGTAGCGAAGATAATGCACGTTGGATATGCTTGTCGCTTTGCATACCGGTACTTGGACAAGACCCAAAAGAAGGGTGCGATCATCGAATCACCGTCGAACGAGGACAAGCATTTCTTCAAGCGGGACGAGGTACTTCGTCGGGCTTCAATGATTTATTTGAACTATTCAACCTCGCTGGCCTCGACGTCTCGCTTCTACGATGTTGGACATCGTAAGCGCGCATAATCAAGTTCTACATTCATCTAATACCGATAAATATCACAACTCATTGCTTATGTATAGATACATGCCGCAAAATGTCCGGAATGGAAAGAACCGGTGGGTTTCTCGACCCACACGTGGTATCGTTGCAAACCATCCAAGAAGACTCGCCCTTCGCCGAGAAATACATAACGAGGTCATTGCTTCTACAGAGGAACATGAAGTACATAGTGGTGCCCTACAACCAGGGGTAAGTGTCACTACTTGCTATACAAATTTCATTTGTACTTTTACGCAAAGACTAACTTAGGTTTAATGACTATAGCGACATACTTAGGTACCATTGATTCTTTTAGTTATTATACCCAAGAGGAACCATGTGATATACCTTGATTCCCTAAACCGCAACAAGCACGACTTCAAAGACTCTAAGAGGAATACTCGAGAGGTATGCTCATTTCCTCCTTACATAACTCTATTGTAGTCTTCATTCGCTTGAAATGGCCGAGGATAATTTTTTCAATCATGTAGGTCGCTCATCAATTATGTTGCCAACAAAGGAATATACGATGGAAAGAGCGCCTAACTAACACAGTGATGGATTTTCCAAAGCGCTACAACACAATAATCCTATATCATACTTCATAATAACGCGTCTCGAACCGACTATACCTATATATGTAATTCTATTTTTGCAAAGTGCACAAAGAAAAAGATGATGAGTTATGTGCAATCTACGTCGCTATCATATGCACTAATCCTTCTGACTAGGAAGAAGGATCACGAGGTTTGTCAATATCGAAATAATTATTTCCTAATTATAAATTTAAATATATATAGCTTACCACTTTACTCTTAATTGGTAGCGGCAGGTCTTGGATTTACAATGTGATTCACTCGTTGCGGAAGAGATCAAGGACATTCGAGGAAGCTCTGCGCCTTTATCAACTCGAAATCATTAACGACAACGGAGAGTTTCACTCCGTCGCCAACCCGAGCATCACCCCACTAAAACCTCTCAACGCAAAACAATTGTAATCTAGTTGTAACTACTATAGCGACAATACTTGAACAAATGCGATCTTTTGTAATTTATTTTGAGTAATGATCACTTTGAGTTGTCATGGTCGCTTGAATCTGTTTTTGTGAATGCTTGAATCTGTTTACGTGAATGCTTGTTTTCAGAGGGCATGGCTAGCAATTCCCGAGGCTAGCCAGAAAACAAAGAAATTGTGGGAGGGTATGAGCTATCACAGACGGTTTTTGTTAAAACCGCTCAGTGAAAACAA
Source organism: Phyllostachys edulis (assembly GCA_036346405.1). Lineage (NCBI taxonomy): Eukaryota > Viridiplantae > Streptophyta > Magnoliopsida > Poales > Poaceae > Phyllostachys > Phyllostachys edulis. The sequence goes on along the minus strand of CM070547.1, from coordinate 51,854,805 downwards.
AATATCCTGACGGTTTCGATCGCAAGCAAATGCGTGATAGGAGAATATCACGCAGCGGTTCTATACAAAAGCCGTCGTGATATTCACAAATCACATACGGTTTTTATTTAGAACCGTCGTGATATTCTCCTATCACGCACGGTTTTTCTTTAGAACCGCTCGTGATATTCTCTATCACGCATTTGCCGTTAAAACCGCTCGTGATATTTGACTTCGCTGAGCGGTTTAATAAAACCGCTCGTGATATTTCTTATCACAGACGGTTTTGTACCGTGCGTGATAATATCCTCGTTATCACAGCATCAACAAACATAGGCGGTTGAAAACCGTCTGTGATGATGGTTCCGAACCGTCTGTGATGTCGGTTCCTGTAGTAGTGACCAGGCGAAATCAAGAAACACTGATTGAGAGGAGCTCGTGGGAGGTATTAAGCCAATATGGATAAGGATGCTTTCCCACACGTCTTAGCATTCTCAAATCATAGCAAGAATCAATACAAAAACCCTTAAGAGCAAGACACCCAAAATCATCATTTCTTCTATCCAAACCGGGCAAACTCAAGAAATCAATAGTTGAGCGTATGTGTAACACCCTGATTTTTGGAGCCTTTTTGAATTTTTAAAATGAAAAGAACCATTTTGTTTTGATGAGAATTCAAAGCTTAACTTGAGAATTTCAAAATGGAATTCAATTGACTAAATCAAACTTCAACTAAAACTCGCATTTGGTTGATTGGGTTTGTGGAGTTTTGGTGATCTCCTCTTTTCTGCGTTGGCTCTATTCTTCTCTGGTCCGGACCTCCTTAGGTCTAGACCCCCCCCACAAGTGGTTGGATTTTCTCTGGTCCAGACCTCCCTTCCTAGGTCTAAACCTCACTCATGTTCATTTGAACTCACTCTCTGTTCTGTTAGAACCCCTCCTTGTCTATTTGGACCTTCCCGTGTCCTTCAGGACCTCCCCATGTCCTCTAGGACCTCCTCCTTGTCTATTTGGACCTCCCCGTGTCCTTCAGGACCTCCCCATGTCCTCTAGGACCTCCTCCTCGTTCATTTGGACCACCCCTAGGTTCACCTGGACCTCCCTCGCGTCCGTTCGAGCCTTCCGCTTGATCCTGACCCCTATCGCTTGTGTACTGTTTGATTTGCGTTGGACGGTTTGATATTGTTGAGACGTTCGGATGGTCCGAACGTCCCACCCCCTCTGAGCCCTCAGATCTTTGCTGGACGGTCCGATCTGCAGAGGCGTTCCACCGGTCTGAACGTCCCAACTATTTTGGACCGCCCAATCCAGTTCAATGGCTGAGATCTAGCGTTAGCTTTGATGGTCCGAACGGCCCAATCACTTTGGTCCGTTCGATTGAAATCCAATGGCTTCCACTTCTCCCGCTCTTATCTCGCTACCGCAGACCTCCCCTTTGTTAGATCTTATCGTTAGGACCTCCCCTTTGAAGATCTTAACCGTCCAGACCTCCCATTTGTTAGATCTGACCGTTAGGACCTCCCCTTTGGAGATCTTAACCGTCCAGACCTCCCCTTAATTTGATCTGACGTCAGGACCTCCCCCTTGAGAGATTTGACCGTCAGGACCTCCCCCTTGAGAGATCTGACCATCAGGACCTCCCCTTGATTTGATCTGGCCGTCAGGACCTCCCCTTGATTTGATCTGACCGTCAGGACCTCCCCCTTGAGAGATCTAACCGTCAGGACCTCCCCTTGATTTGATCTGACCGTCAAGACCTCCCCCTTGAAAGATCTGACCGTCAGAACCTTCCCTTGATTTGATCTGACCGTCAGGACCTCCCCCTTGAGAGATATGACCGTCAGGACCTCCCCTTGATTTGATCTGACTGTCAGGACCTCCCCTTGATTTGATCTGACCATCAGGACCTCCCCCTTGAGAGATCTGACTGTTAGGACGTCCCCGTTGTTGGTGTCTTTTGGACCTCCTATCCGCAGGACCTCCTCTTGAGCTTTGACTGGCCCCATTTGTCAGTCATGACCTCTTTCTTTATCCTTTGACCATGTCCTTTGCACTTGGAAGTCCTCAAAGCATTTAATGCCTGTTGTGTCACATTAAATGCTACTACCTTTTTGCAGCACCCGTGCTATTCTTTAGTCCCATCTTTTGCCTGCTCCCATTGTCCTTTTCACAAACTTTTGAACACATATACCCTTGGAAATCCCGATGGCTCCAGCTATATAAGCTTGGGCATCCCTTCCCTTTTCACATTTTTCCCCATTTCTACTCCCCAGCTCCACCGACCAGTTCTCGAACCTCCCTCCAAGCTCTCTGCACCTCCTCTCCTTAGCTTCGGACCTCCTCCAGCAAGCTCCTTGGACCTCCTCCTGATCACCTAGACTCTCTGTTGGTTTTATTTTGGAGTTTCTTTGGATCTTACTTGAGCTCTATTTGAGTTGTTTCGTTTCCCACCGTGTAGATTGCGAAGTCAGTGAAGAACAAGGGTTCCTTGAGGAAGAAGAAGATACTCAAGCCTTTGAGCAAGGCAAGTTACACCCTTGACCATGTTGCACCCATTACTTCAAATTACTATGTTCTGTTTCAAAGGTTTATGCATGCTTATTTTATTTACTTATTTCAATACCTGTCTTTAAGATTCATAGTTATGCCCAAATCCTTTGTATGACCAATCTTGATATTGAACCAAACCTGTTGTCACCCTAGTTGAAAACTAGTTTAAGGCAATAGCATGAACCAGAACCTTTTGGAAAGGAAAAAGCTTAGTTGTGTTTAGACCAAAAGTATTTGATTTTGGGAAGTTTTATCTCCATTGACCAACTGTTGTTTAAAAATATTTTGGCCATGGCATTGGGTTGTCATGGAGATATGAAAATGGTGCTGGGGAAGCAGAGAAATAGAAAATGGATTTGGTCTTGGGCGAATTGGTTGGCTTGGCTGGTGCAATGTTTATACACGAACTCAATCCTGGGTAAGGTTGAGGTCCAGGGGTATGAGGTGGTCGCCCAAGCCAGTTAAGGACCGGTCTGCGAGCCGCATCTTGCTAGCCACCATCGTGCAACCACTTGTCCTGTGTGGGCGGGACCTGGCTGATTAATTTGCAAAGCTCCATTGTGGTTGATCCTTTTGGTGCGATGGGTGGTCATGTTACGACATTTGTAGTCCCACCTGGCGCAAGAGGGGGCCAGAACCCGGCGGATGGGAAATCCAAAGGGGGTGAAACCTTAGCGAGGGTGGACTGCGGTGGAGTGATGCATTGTAAAGGCCTTGTCATGTACTCTAGACCTCTCACCAAAAGAAGTGTGAGGTGGCGTTGACGAATGCCAAACAAACTAGAAAAGTCATGTCAAGTGGGTAAAGTTGTACACCTCTGCAGAGCGTAAAACTATTTGAATAGCTGTGTCCACGGTTATGGACATGTGTGGAGACCCAACCCAGGGGCAACCCGAGAGGTCCTTCAGGACCTCCTGGAAAGACCGCAAAGGGGCTCCCGGGGCGTCCATGAGGTCTCCGTGGGACCGCCAAGGAAAAAGGGTCTGACCGAGGCAAGTCTAGAGCTTAAGTCCTCCGCAAACACCACACTCTCATACGGTACTACCGCACGAAGGCCCGATAGTACCGTCTGACACATCCTGAGGAACCTTTGTAGGACCAACACCAGGTGGTTGTGGGGTTTGTAGAGACCGTAAGTCCACTGTGATCTGAACCAGTCCCAAGGATCAATGGCTAGTTCTCACAGCAAATACAAGTGATAGCATACATCCACCGAAGACTTTATTAGCAACAGAAGAGTTGATTACAAAGGTTGCTTACAGGCTTAAGCAACAAAGCAAAATACACAGCGAAAACAGAAGGTAAAATCCATCCAATACACCACAGGCAATTGGCTGGAGGGCACGGCCTAATTGATTTGATCTTCATCATCATCAAAAGAAGTCTCCTCCTGCTCAATTCATCAATCAAGCAAGAATGAGCACAACAACCGTGCTCGCAAGTCACACCCGTCAAATAACAATATGACATGCATACATGGATATCAAAGGAGAGCTTATATGGTTAATTTTCAACAAAGCCAAGTTTATTTCAAATACAAGTATTAAGTTTCAAGGCAGTTATACAATATCTAAAATTGTAACATCCCAAATGTATAAACAGGTGCATGTTTCAAATGTAAGAAAATGTGTAGAAATTAAAACTTTTTCTCACACCTTGAAACTCTTGAACTCACCTATAATTCTTGTCCAAGAGTTGTGAAATCCAAAAACACAAAGCTCTTGTTGACTAAAGTCCAACCCTTATTTCAACTTGTCACAAATCTTGTGCCAATCCTTTGGAAATATTTTCCCATGGTTCTAGGGATGATGTGTGACCCCTCTGAAAAATATCATAAGTTGTAAAACTTGTTTGATAATTTTTTGAGGTAAATCAAACCCTAGAACAGCCTTGATGAATTTTTGGAGAAAAATACAGTACACAAAAACCTCTGGAAATTTTATGTAAGGTTAATCCTGGAGTGAGGAAGCTCCAGTTAAAATTTTGGAATTTTTGGAGTTAATTTGCTGCCTCTAAAAATTCCTCCAACATCAGCTTCAAATTTGAATTCAAACCATGCACTATTCCTTGGGCCGAGCCACTTTCCAAAGTGGGTTGAACCCAACCCTCTTCCTCTGCCCAACCGCATCCCCAGCTCAGCCCAGACCTCCTTTTTCCCCACGTGAGGTCGTAGCCGTTGGATTCAGATCCAGTGGCCACGACCTCCTCCACAATCAGCTCAGCCAAGTCCTCCCCGCGCGGTGTGTTGTGCGCCGTTGGATCAAAATCCACGGCCACGACCTCCCCGTGGTGTCATGCACATCAGACCTCCCACCCGCGTGAGGTCGTAGCCGTTAGATGGAGATCTCACGGCCACGACCTCCCTTCTCATCTCGTAGCCGTTGGGTAAAGATCCAACCGCTACGACCTCCTTTCTCTTTTTCTGTGTTGTGCCCAACTACTCACGACCTCCCCTAAATGATATGCGCCCTTGGATGTAAATCCAATGGCCATGACCTCCTCTCGATGTTGTGTGCCGTTGGATTAAAATCCAATGACCACGACCTCCTGTGTCTTTGTCAATGTACCATGACCTCCCTTCATTGTTGTGTGCCCTTGGATTGAAATCCAAAGGTCACGACCTCTCCTTGATGTTGTGTGCCCTTGGATTAAGATCTAATGGCCATGACCTCTTTCTCTCATCATGCGCACTACCAAGACCTCCTCCATGTTGTGTGCCCTTGGTTGAAATCCAAAGGCCACGACCTCCTCGCTTCCATTGTGTGCCATTGGATGTAGATCCAAAGGCCACGACCTCCACATCCCCTTGGCAGTATCGCGTGCATCGTTTAAGTCCTCCCCATCAGGTCCGCGCCTTTGGATTCAGATCCAACGGCCAGGACCTCCTATCCCCTTCAGCGCACGACCTCCCCTTATCGTTTCGCAACCGTGCGATGAAGATCCTATGGCTGTGACCTCCTCCTTTCCTTGCGCCTCCGTGCAAGGATGATCTAATGGTCACGACCTCCCCAGTCCAGATCCTATGGTTGCGACCTCCTCCCTTTCCATTTTAATCTTATCGTTTCAGATCTAAGGGCTGTGACCTCCCAGCCTTTCTCATCCAACGGTTGGGGGCAGGTCCTGTTCTTCTCCTAGCTCGGGCGCGCGCATGCACCATGGCAGAGGAGGAGGTCAGTGACCTGTCTTGTCCCCAACAGCTCTGTGCCTGCAAGCATTAAATGCGGTCAGTGCTTTTCGCTCCTAGGTCTACTCAGACCTACCCCCCTGTCACCTCCACGTCCTGTCCAAGCCATGGACCGAGCCATGGGCTAAGCTCACCGTGGAGCTTAACCCTAGCTCATGACCTTTTCTCCTCGGGCTATAAGACCTCCCCATGGTCTTCCTTGGCTTCTTTTACACACTTCACCCTTGCTCTCGGTTCTGTGGAGCTCAAAACACCCAGACCTCCTTGGCCGCCATTGATGAGCTTGGAGCTCCTCGGTGGCTCAGTGTTCCTGTGGCTCCCTCACTCGACCTCTTGCTCCATTTTGCTCCTCTAACTCCCTGGGAGTTTTAACCCTAAGTCCATTTTAGGTTGACCTCTTTAGGAGCGGGCTAATTGGAGTTGGATCTTATCGGCCGTGGAGCACATCGTCTTCACCATCGCCGGTCCTCCTCTTCTCCGACCTCCTCAGCACCTCCAAGACCTCCAAGTAACCTCCTGGTAGTCCTTAGATGCTGGGCAGTTGCATGTATGGTTGTTGCGGAGCTTTACTTCAAATTTTGCTCTTGGGCGTGTGCTTCCGCGCCGCCCCTCTCCGGCTCGCCGCCGTTCTGGGCCGTCGCCGCCGGTGTGGGTGCCACCCTCTGGTGTGCATGGCTATTGCGGACCCGTCGGTGCCCTCAGTGTGCGCCGCCATGGCCTATCTCGCCGGCGACAAGCCATGGATTGCCCTCGGATTTTGTCGGACGCGAGCTGGGCTGTGCCGTTGTCGTACAGGACCTCCTCGAGGTCATCTTAGCCATCTTGGTCCTCCCCGAGTTGATCTTAGCCGTTTAGCTCCTCCCTCAGGAAATCTCGACCGTTAAGGTCCTTCCTCGGAAAATCTATACCGTCCAGGTCCTCCCTCGAGAGATCTTGACCGTTTAGATCTTCCTTGCGAAGATCTTGATCGCTTAGATCTTCCTTTGGAAGATCTCAGCCGTTAAGGTCCTCCCTGAGTTAATCTCAGCCGTGTAGGACCTCCCTTGGGAGATCTCGACCGCTTAGGTCCTCACTCGCTAGATCTGGACCGTCCCGGTCCTCCCTCGATTGTCTTGGTCCGTTGGATGCAGCATCAACGGCCACGACCTCCTCCCCCGTTCGCGCGCGCGTTGCCGGGAGGACATGGACCGTTGGATCCAAGATCAACGGCCCATGTTCTCGACTCTTGTGGTAGCGTCGCGTTTTCACCGGGGAGGTCTTGGGCGTCCGATCCAGGATCAACGGCTCATGTCCTCCGCCCGTTATTGGTTTTTAGAAAATCCAGAGAGCTCTTATTTGTGAACTGAAAAAGGTAATAAAACTTTGAAAATGCATAACTATTTCATTTTTAATCCAAATGAGTTGATTCAAATTTCTACAGCTCTGGTTTGAGCTGGGCTCTAATCTAAAAATGGTTGTGAGCTCAGTTCGGCTCCAGAAAAGAGTTTGCTAAAATAGTTTAGAAATAGGTTAAAATTTTTATCCTTTAAATGGTATTTAAATTGTAAAATACATAAGTAATTGTCTATAGATCATTTTTGAGTGAATCTAACTTTGTTGGCTTCCTCTGTTAGTGCACTAAATGGTAGAATAGGATTTAGGCATGTCACTGTTTTCAAAAGATTTGTGGGTGCATTTTAGTTGTGCTCATTTTCATGTCTTTCAAAAATTATAGAAAGTGCATAATAGCTCCAAATGAGATGAATCCAATTGGGTTGTTCATCTTGTGAGGTGCTTGTTTTACTGTAAAAATTTCAATTGCACCACCTTTCTAGAAATTTTTGCTAAACAATTTAATTATAGTGAATAGTGGCAGATTGCATTTTTAGAGGCTGAGCAGAATTGTTTTGCTCATATCTTTTGCATTGAGAATCCAAATCAATTTGTTCTTATTGCTAAATTCTCTAAAAATCATCCTCTTGCTTCTGTAAAAATTTCAGAGCATTTGGAGCAGGTTTGCTGTGGTGTCTTCTTGGTTTTCTTCGTTCTTATCGATTCTTTTCGCCTTTTCGCTTAGGTGTCGACGTGTGTGTTGATCCTGTGAGCGATACTCTGCAGCAAACTGAGCATAACCAGCAAGGCAAGCAGTTTGACCATATCCCATTACTGTCCCTTTACTTTAAAAGTTAATACTTTGTTTCACTTATATGTATGCATCTACTTTGTGTTAAATTATCGATTAGTCAAGCCTATAGATGCATACTCTGTAGGTAAATGTTCATTCTCTACTACTAAGCCTAGGACTATCTTGCTGTGATTTAGAGTTCGATGGATGGGCTCTTATCACTTAGTAGTTTACATTGGATAGTGCTTAGAAATGCTTAGATAACGGTAGAAATGGGCGGTTGTCGACATTATGTCGATGACCTTGATCACACAAAAATTATTATTCCATTATGTCCATCTTGTGCTTTGTTACTTTGTAAAGAAATAAAAATGAAAACAAAACTGTTTGACTTGGGCACAATGGATGTTGGTGTGATCTGTTGGGTGTGAACGGAATGGTGCCTAAGTCCCCAAGGACCGAGTTACTTGCGCCATTGATCCAAGCACTTTTGCATGCTAACCACACGAGGGGATATGGGACCTCTCTTGACTAAGTACTTTGGGGGTGTTAATTATGATTTGGATGGTGGGTGTTTTCAAAATGTGTTGTGTTGTGAGGGAGCATTAGCGGATCGGTACAGAAGTCGCTAATGTATCTTTCTCTCGTGGGTTCTTGCTCTTAATTAGCATCATCCATTGGAAATGTCTCAGAGTACTTAGCCGTGCTTCAGATACCAAAGGAAGTGTGCTAAATAGCTTGGCGAAAAGGCGGTCTGGCGTGTGGGAACATTGGTACACCCCTGCAGGGTTAAATCTATTCGAATAGCCTCGTCCTAGGTTATGGACACGCTTGGTGATTTCCCGCAAGAACTAGACTAAACACTTAATTAAAACTTGATGGGTGGTATGAATTGGGTAATTCATGATATTGTTGTGGTGACTTGGGTGAGTCACTTCCAAGTTGTTCTTGTTGTTATTATTATTATTGTATCGTTGTTACTTCAACAATTAAAAATGCTTTGTCAAATTGCTTTCAATCTATTACATTATTGCAAATAAAAACTTGCTTTATACTAAAATGAGCCTAAAGCCTTCCACTTAAATAAAGCCTGCATGTAATTAACTATAGTTCTGTTATACTACACGTCAGTCTTGCGAGTACATTTTTGTACTCATTTGCTTTGCTTAATAACTTTGTTGCAGAGGAGGTAGAGCCCCAAGGGCTTTACTTTTGTGAGATGTGCGGTGGCTGGGAAGACTAGCTAGGCGGCATGCTTGGTTGCCTTGTGGGCTAAAGGCAAACCCTATAGCCTTCTTTTGTTATTGCCATCTTATGGCTTTTGCTTCCGCTGTGTTATCTTTCTTAGTTGTATTTGGCCGGTCGGTCCCTTTTGTAATAACCCTCTCTCTATATTATGTATGTCTTTTATTCTAGTCGTGCTTTGGTTCTATGTCTTGAATAGAATTGATGCATGATTTTGTAAAGGATTGTGCATACTGCATTTCTGGGAAGTATACATATCTCGAAGACACAAGTTATTTCGTTTGTAATGCTAGGGTCAATGGATGGCTAAGTATTACAAGCCTAATAAACCGGGGTCCTCACAAAAATTCATTTTGTAAATTCTATTTTTCAATTGGATAACATTCATCAACAAAGTGTGAAGGATACCCTCCTGTCACATGGCTCCCCACCCATAAACCAATTGAATAGAAACCCAAAACCAATTTCATAAATCTTTTGAAAACCAAAACCAAGAGCTAACTTTAAGTGACTTTGCTAGCATGTCCATAACCGTGGACACAGCTATTCGAATAGATTTACGCTCTGTAGAGGTGTACAGCTTTACCCACATGACATGAATTCTCTAGTTTGTTAGGCATCTGTCAACGCCACCTCACACTTTCTTTGGTAAGAGGTCTAGAGCACATGACAAGGCCTTTACGAAGCATTACTCCAACGCAGTCCGCCCTCGCTAAGGTTTCACCCCCTTTGGATTACCCATCCGCAGGGTTCAGGCCCCCTCTTGCACCAGGTGGGACTACAAAGGTCGTCATATGACTACCCACCGCATCAACGGGATCAACCACGATGGAGCTTTGCAAATTAATCGGCTAGGTCCCGCTCATACAGGACATGTGGTTGTACGAGGGGGCTATCAAGATACGACTCGCAGACCGGTCCTCATATGGCTTGGGCGGCTAACACAAAACCCCTGGGCCTCAACCCTACCCGAGTTGAGCCCGTGCATAGACATGCACCAGCCAAACAAACCAATCCGCCCAAGACCAAATCCATTTTTCCATTTCTATTTTTCCAAACCATTTATCAAAACCTCCATGAAAACCCAATGTCATGGCTTTAAAAACATTGGATATTTTGGGTCTGAGTGTAAAAATAGATCCCAAATCAAGATTTTGGTCTAAGCAAGTCTAAGCATGAATTTTTCAAAAGCCACTGGTTCTCATTATTGTATAAACCAGGTTTTATCTATGGTGATAATGAAGTTGGTTCAACATAGATAGTGGCCATACAATGGAATTAGTCATAGCTATGAACAGAAAGATAGGCATTGAAATAACTTAGTAAAAGTAAGTATGCATACATCTTTGAAACAGAAAATAAGTATCTTGAAATAATAGGTGCAATATGGTCAAGGGTGCAACTTGCCTTGCTCAAAGTCTTGAGCTTCTTCTTCTTCTTCAAGGAACTCTCGCTCCTCACGGCCTTCATAATCTACACGGTAAAAAAAAAAAACAAAACAGCTCAAATAGAGCTCCAGCAAGATCCAAAGAAACTCCAATAAAACTCCAATATAAAATCAACTGAGCGGTCAGGCGATCAGGAGGAGGTCCAAAGAGCTTGGAGGGAGGTCCAAGACTTGAGGGAGAAGGTCCAGAGAACTTGCCGATGGAACTAGAGAGTGGAAATGAACAAGAGGGTAAAGAGGAAGGGCTGCCCAAGCTATATATATTGAGCTTTCCCAAGATACGGGTGTTCATGAGTTGGTGAAGAGGACAATGGAAGCAGGCAAGAGATGTGACAAAAGTATGGCACGGGTGCTGCAAAAAGTGGTAGCATTTAATGTGATACAACATGCATTAAATGTGGGGGAGACTCCCTTGCACAAGGACATAGTCAAAGGATAAAGAAACATGGGTGTGGATCGCCAAGTGGGACCATCAAAGCTCAAAGGAAGGTCCCATGGACAGAGGCTCAACAGACACCACAATGGAGAGGTCCTAACAATGGATTAAATCAAGGGAGGTTTGGACGGTTAGGATCTCCAAAGGGAGGTCCTAACGGTCAGATCTAACAAAGGGGAGGTCGAACGGTTAGGATCTCCAAAGGGAGGTCCTAACGGTCGATCTAACAAAGGGGAGGTCTCGAACTGTTAGGATCTCCAAAGGAGGTCCTAACGGTCGATCTATAAAGGGAGGTTCGAACGGTTAGGATCTCCAAAGGGAGGTCCTAATGGTCGATCTAACAAGGGGGAGGCGAACGGTTAGGATCTCCAAAGGGGAGGTCCTAACAGTCAGATCTACAAAGGGGGAGGTCTGAATGGTTAGGATCTCCAAAGGGGGGGTCCTAACGGTCAGATCTACAAAGGGGGAGGTCTGCGGAGGCAAGGGTACGTGGGAAGAACTGGAGCCATCAGATCTAGATCGAACGGAGCGAGGCGACTGGGACATTCGGACCAGTGAAGCGCACCAACGAATTGGGGCTATTCGATGTGGATCGAATGACCCGTAGGAAGTGGGATGTTCGGACCATCCGAACGTGCCCTCAAGATCGAGCCGCCTAGCACCAATCGAACGGTCCTCAAGTTAAGAAGGTTAAGCTCGGGCGGTGCAGCCACAAGTGCAAGCGGTAGGTCCAATCAATAGGGAGATCTGGACCCTTAGTTTTAACAGGGATGAGGTCTGGACCGTTAGATCCAACAAAAATGAGGTCTGGACCTTTAGATCTAACCAAGGAGAGATCTGAATCAAGCAGAAGGCTTGGACAAACGTGAGGGAGGTCCAAATGAACAAGAAGGAGGTCCTAGAGGAAACAAGGAGGTCCTGAGGGACACGGGGAGGTCCAAATAAATTTTAAGATGGTTCTAGGAGCACGGGGAGGTCCAATCATATGTTTCAAGAGGTCCTGAGAAACGGTAACACCGCAAGGTGGGGGCGGTACTACCGTTATCAGGTAGTTCCGACTGCTACAAGGTGGTAAGAAAATTCCAGAACACATGTTTCTGGACTCTCGATTTTCCCTCGGAACGGTATTACCGCGATTTGAAGGGCGATAGTACTGGGTTGGCACAGAAGAAAGCTTCCAGAAAGAGTTTCAAGGATTAAAGCAAAGGAGGTAAGTCTAAATGGACATAGTGGGGTTCAAAAGATACAGAGAGTGAGTTCAAATAGATTTGATAAAGGTTTAGACTTGGATAGGTCTAAACTTGGGAAGGAACCACAGAAGGAGGTTTAGACCGGGGAAGGTACAAGCACTTGGGGAGGTCTAGACCTAAGGAGGTCTAGCCCAAAGGAGAGCAAAGCAAGCACAGAAAAAGGGGAAGGTCACCAAAGCTCCAACAAACTCAACAAACCACCAAGGAATTTTAGTTGAAGTTTGAGTTAGTCAATTTGAAATCCATCCTGAAATTTCAAGTTAAGCTTTGAATTCTCATCAAAACAAAATGGTTCTTTTTATTTCGAAGGTTCAAAAAGGCTCCAAAAATCAGGGTGTTACAACATGCTAGCAAAGCCACTCAAAGTTAGCTATTGGTTTTGGTTTTCAAAGGACTTATGAAATGGTTTTGGGATTTCTATCCAAATGGTTTTTGGGCGGGGAGCCTTGTGACAGGAGGGTATCCTTCACACTTTGTTGATGAATGTTATCCAACTGTAAAATTGAGCTTCAAAAATGAATTTTAATTATTGTACATGCTTTGAAACTTATTACTTGTAATTGGAAATAAACTTGACTTTATGCAAATCAACCATATAAGCTCTCCCTTTGATACCCATGTATGCATGTCATATTGTTATTTGACGGGTGTGACTTGCAAGTACAGTTGTTGTGCTCATTCTTGCTTGATTAATCATTGAGCAGGAGAGGACTATGAGGAGGATGAACTGCAAGATGACTAGGCCGCGCCCTCCAGCCAATTACCTGTGGTGTATTGGATGGACATGGTTTTGCTTCCGCTGTGTATTTTGCTTTGTTGTCGTGGCTTGTAAGCAACTTTGTAATCAACTCCCATGCTGTTAATAAAGTCTTTTGTGGATGTATGTTGCCACTCGTGTATGCTGTGTGAACTAGCCATTGATCCTTGGGACTGGTTCGGATCACAGGAGGGTTAGGACTTCTCCAAGTCCCATGACCTCCTCGGGTTGGTCTCTGGACCTCCCTTAGGTCTGTTCGTGGCTCTTGGGGATGTCCTAAGTCTCAAGACCTCTTCGGGTTAGTTCCCTGGACCTCCTGGGAGGACTGCCCGAGAGATCCTTGGGACCTCCTGGGAGGTCCTGGTAGACTCCCAGGGAGGTCCTGGAGGACCTCTCGGGTGAAGCCCCTGGCCAGGTCGCCATAGTATGAAAGGAAAAGATGAATGAATTTGGAGATTTGATTTCCACTTGAAGATGAATGTTTACAATCACTCCCTTGGGAGGACAAAGCCACTAGGGTAGCACATACACAACTGCTCGCATCTCTCTCAAGATATATCTCTCAAGCCCTCTCTCTTCTCTCCATACATCACACCTCTCTCTCAAACCCTAACTCCACCTTATATAGTGGAGACTTACATGAAACCCTAAAACCAGCCACTTAATGGATACTATGCACTTAGCCATTGGGAAAACTCGAAAACCCAACAACATAACGGATTTTTCAACTCAACACACTCACGCACACATTTTTTTATACCAAAAACAGCATGAGAGACTCCTACTGTGATATAATTAATATATATAATATGTACAAAAGAGCAAAGGAAAAAGAAAAAGAAAAGAAACTATGTACATGACAGAGCAACTATAAAGAGGCTAGCCAGTTAAAAATTATAGGTTTTAAATCACTTTTCACTCTTTGCAAATGCAGAGCTACTTCTTCCTTGAATTTCCTCTTCCAATCAGTAAAATATGGGACAATTTGCTCAAATATTTGCCTATTTCTTTGTTTCCAGATATGCCTATTGGAGATATGCCCTAGAGGCAATCTATTGGACAGAAAAGGCGACTAGAGGGGGGGTGAATAGGAGCACGATCTCTTTTTCATCTTGATCGAATTCAATACGATTTTCACTCCAATAGCTATAAAATCTATGAAGATCAATATACAAGCACAGTGGAAGACTTGTATTGAATCCAATCAAAACCCCGAAGCAAATAGACCAAAAACATAAAAAATCAAAACCTAAATGAGTTGGGCGGTCTGACCTCCAACTAGAAATCGGTCTAACCTCTCAATACATGGCGGTCAGACCTCTAGGCCAATGAACAGTGAAATCATCCTGAAAACCAAAACTCAAATCGATCTAACTTTTGATCCGTAAGTCCAAGCCTTACCAAATTTGAGACACACCTTCTCTAATATATTGGGAACCTATTCCAATCAAGAATCATGTAGATCCATGCCAAAGTTCCTATTTTTTTAGTTTGAACGAAGAGTGCTCAAAAACCGAGTCAAAATCGAAATATGATCTAAAAACTTGCTCGTGGGTGATTAATGATCAAGATGATCCTAGATGGGTTCCTACATGTCACAGCAAGTTAGATCAAGGCAAGAAACCAAGCAAAAAACTCGCGGATCAAAGAAAGACTCAAAATCACCAAATAGAGAGAAGGAAAGCAAATAGACTCATCTTGAGGAATCTTTCCTTGGATTGATTTTGATATGGTATTGGTTTATAGCCACTCCATCAAGGAGGACAAAGACTCAATACATGAGCACGGAATCAAATCCCACTCTCTAGAACCCTAACCTCCAACTATCCTCTCCCTAAGCAAACTAGGGTTTCAAAACAAATGAAAGGGTTGAAGGGGGTGCAGCCACCTCTCTCCTCTATTTATAGTGGAGACTTAGACCTTCTAGAAGCATTAACCCTAATAGGCTCCCGTTAAGGCCTACACACAAATGGGTCACATACGCACGCATTTTAAAGCGTCGTCTTCATCTCCTCTTGACCTAATCCGCTTCATCATACGCCGTCTTGCGTCGCAGGTTGGCAAAAGGTCACCAAGGTGATATTTGGTAAAATTTCCAAAATGCCCCTTCTCGATCTTTTTGCAAAGACCGAGTCCCATTTTCGTGAAGCACTTCCATGCTTTGCCATGTGTAGGTTGATCCAACGGTTCTCATCATGTTGGCAAGTCTCTCCCATCCAGCTCCCACCGAAACCACCATGGCACTTGCACCGACCCCCGCGCCGCTTAAACCAACCCATCGCACCGAACTGCCCGTTCAGTCACCTTTGTCCCTTTTGCGCCATGCTTGACTTCATTGACCTCACCCGGCATCCCCGATCGTTCTGGACCTTAGCTCTCCAAGCTTAGTCCCGATCATCCTCGCCGTTAACCGTCATTGACCTCCAAGCAACCTGCACAACAATAGACAAAGAAATCGATTCCGGGAACAAGTTCTTCACAACTTGACCCATGTTAGTCAAAACATGCATCATGCAACACATATGCACTGAAACCCATGAACTTGACCTTACCCAACACTCATCGCCACTTTTGGCCGATGAACAAAACAAAATCGGTCTACCGCCACCCTTGGCCGGTTTGACCGCCCCCTGGCCGGTCTGACCGCCACCTATTGGCCGGTCTGACCGCCCAGCTGAGACTTAGCCAAAATTCCTTCCTAGAAATTTGGAACCTACTGGAATTTTCAAACCAATAGAACTTTTGCCTAGAAGCCCCAAAAATTATGATACCAAGAGTAGTAGAATCTACTCTCTTGCCTACACCCTCTATTTTGGCCCAGCTCCAAAATCCAACATCTCAAAATGGCCGGTCTGACTAATTTTCCAAAGCCGGTTTGACCGCTCCCCTGGCCGGTCAGACCACCACCTGGACCAGTCAAACCGCCACTTGCCTGACAGCAGTTTGAATTTCGCCGAAAACACATGATTTGACAAACCTTCAACACCATTACCAATTGTATCATCATCCTAAGATCGTGAGCATATCCCCATGATTTCCACAAAATCATAGAAATGATTATATTTTGTTATGTTCATAATTTATTGGATAATATGTTATCTTGTTCCAAGAATAATATCGTTAATATTTATTATTAAGTATGTGACTTGATTATGAAACTATATATTTATCTTTGCGATGATTATTCTAAAGCGATCCCTAGTTGGAAACATATGAGGACACATATGAATAGACTAGCATATGTATTGGTTGATGACCACATTTCATAGATCATAGATATGGAGATATCAAACCAATAATCTGGACACATGTTAGCGAACATGGGGTTGGATCGACCCACCATGGGACACTATGAGAACGTTGTATTCTTATATGTCATCAGTTGGTCTCATTTACAATGTGTATGCTATATCCTTAGACTTGAAGTCGTCGCACGTACTCGAGATGTGTAGTGACTTACTTAGGGGTTGTCAAACGCTGCTCCATAACTGGGTAGTTATAAAGGTAGCTTTCGGGTTTGTCATGATACATGCGTCGAGGCATGGTCGATAAAGATAGGATTTTCCCCTCCATGCAACGAGAGAGATATCTCTAGGCCTCTCGAGTGATCGGATCCCAGAAATACATGGTGTAGGATCAAAGCTAGCCGACTATAGGGGGGTGAATACGAGGTTTTTAAACTTTTTGATTAATTAACAATTTAAGCCAATAATGAACTAAGTCTAAACTAGATACAATTCTAGCTAAGCAATTCAACACAAGATAAATGCTAAAATTATAAATGCGGAAAGAAAAGACTAGAGATAACCACAATTGAGACAATGATGTTTTTCCCGTGGTATCGAAGACTTGCCGGTCTTCACTAGTCCACGTTGAGGAAGCTTAAACGAATAAAGCAGCTCCATGAATTAAACCTCCCTCGATCACTATTGGTAGTTCTTCCTCCGCTCCGGAGATGGCGAATTCCAAGCCACTCACAAACTTGGCACCAGGCCTCTTCACAATCTTCTTGAAGAGATCATCGTGCTCCCACCACCAAGCCGTCTAGGAGTTTGGCAAAACTCCAAGAGTAATAAATCAATGACCTTCGCTTGATGGCACTCAAGTGCAAATGGATCAACTAGAATGAATGAATGCACTTGAATGAACTCAACCACCTCACAATGAATGCACAAGTGTGTTCTAAGTGTTGAGAGGATGCACGAGGCTCTAAGGATGTTATATGAAGTGTAGCTGCTGTCCTTGAGCGGGTTGAGGGGTATTTATACCCCTCACAACCAAATCCAACCATTATGAGAGAATTCCTAACTTTTCAGCGAAATGCGGTACTACCGCCGGCTAAGGGCTGGTACTATCGCATCCCACCAACTGCTCTGTAACGGCTATAACAGAAGCATTAACTCCTTCTAACATAGCCGTTTGAGCTGCGGCACGGTACTACCACCAAGCAACGTGCGGTAGTTCCGATCTTCGGTTGTTCCGGTCCAAGGTGCGGTATGACCGCTTCACTTGAGCTCCCAAAAATGGCACCTACTGGAAATAATGTACCGCCATACACAAAACGGCATGACCGGGGTGCGGTAGTTCCATGAGTTACACTCCGGTACTACCGCATCCTCAAAGAGCAACCGGAGACCAGAAAACACGTTCTGTTAAAAATGTACCGCTCAAACAAACGAAAAATCCGGGGAGCGGTAGTTCCGCTTGCAACTGCGGTACTACTGCAACACAAAGGAGACTTAGACAGCACACCCAATTGAACTGGCCACGTGGATGGCCCAGATGCATTAGGCCGTTCGGACCAAGGTTTAAGCCGTTTGATTCGAGCAATGTTCGAACGGTCCGAACGGCACACGGTAGTTCCGCCAAAGGGAACGCGGTCATACCGCTATGCGGTAGTTCCACCATTGAAATTCCGGTACTACCGTTTGCCAAGGGAGAACAGGAGCTCCAAAAAGGTGTCTCTTTGGATTTTAAGTACCGCCAACTATAAAACAAAACGACCAGTTTTGTGGTAGTACCGCACCACGAGCCGGTCGTACCGCTTAGCAAATAGGTCAACTTGGTCCTGAACGGACTGCATACGTGGACGGTTTAGATTGATTGGGCCGTTCAGACCATTGGTTTTAACCACATGATCTGATGACTTTCGGACGGTCCGAACGGCACACGGTAGAACCACCGAAGGATTGCTAAGCGGTAGTTCTGCCCTGCAAACTCCGGTACTACCATTTGCCTTGACAAATGCACAGAAGGCTTTCCCAATTAAATTCTAAGTGCATGCATGATCCTAAATTGATCCAAATGGCACAAGAACATGCTATCAAGCTACTAGTCATGATCCCTCTTAATAGTACGGTATTTAATCTATAATCCGGTCTTCCAACCATTTCTCATAAGACTGGTAAAACATAAAAAAGGATCCTAGACTATTTGTACCTCGTCTTTGAGTCATATGGTCTTCATGTAGTCCTTTTGCATGCAACTCCAAGTCATCAAACTCACCAATGGGGCTTAACCTTGTAAATACTCAATAAACACGTTAATCCCATATTCACATATTATCATTAATTACCAAAACTATTTTTAGGGGTCTAGATGCTTTCACATGGCCATGCTACTCACGGTTAAAGAGTTAACCATAGTCAGAGAATTTGAGTCACGTGATCGAGAAAGAGTGGTCGAGCTAACCAACAAGGATGACACATACTCGCCTTGAGTTTGATTGATATCATGAGGCAAAGGGAAATACATATGAGATTTGTTAAGGTTCGTCCGATGTGATCTTTACGTATACTCAGGAGTCGGCATGTTCTGCTAGGTGCCACTACCGATTAGTGGACGAGTAGGAGTGCTCGGGCCATGTCCAAGTGTACATCAACCTATAGGGTCGCATGCTTAAAGGGCTGGGACACATTTTGGATGGTGATCCGAATTCTTATGGGCCACGAGTTCCTAATGGGCCTTAAAGCTCAAGACCCATCATAGATGCCTATATACAGAGGGGCGGTGGCATAGGTTTAAGGTGATTTTTAGAATTCCCGAAACCCTAGATGCCACACCTCCCTCGCCCAAAACCGCGTAGTCGGCGCTAGCACTCCGGCGCGTGGTGTCCCTACCCCATACGTGTGGATACCTTAGAGGCGTTGCTGTGAGGCTTCAACGCTAGGACGATCCGCAATTTATGATGGTCACGAGGAGCACTTGGAGGAGGTGCGAAGCTCGTACAACTACAACCGCACCAACGCACTACATCGACTCTTCTTCCGCTGCGAGTCTGCGCGTCTAGTGGTAATCCCGTGATCTATTACTAGCGGAGGTTCCTTGGTTGTGCGGTAGATTTTTAAAATTGCACTAGTGTAGCTTACCCATGTTCCTTCAGTGCCAAGTTGTTATAATAAAGACTTCCATAAATAAGGGTTTTGCAAATGGTCCTCTTGCTTGTATCAATTTGCCAATCAAATTCCCTATAGAGCACATTGTATTCCTAGGCAATCCTAGCAATATGTACTGAAGGGAAAATTGAAGAACTTATGCTGTATTGTTTCCTCATTCCCATTATCACAGAGAACACATTGCTAATCATTTCCAATGTTATAGTTTCTCCTTTTTAATATGTTCTTGGTGCTAAGTCTATCACTAAGGAGAAACCAGGCAAAAAAAACTTTTAATTTTGTAACACATTTGCTTTTCCAAATCCATTTGTAAGGTACCCGAGGATTTATGGACTGAAACATATGGGCAAAAAATCAACTGGAAGAATATTGTGAGTTACCCCATATGTAAGTCCAAGAATCATTTTCTCATGTGAAAGAGTAGACTCTGTTAAATCTAGTTGGAGATCTAATTCTTGTGCAGCCTGGGCTGTTAGTGGAACTTCATAGACTTCATAGAGATCATCTGTCTGCAGGTATTCCTGTACTGATATATCCTGATTGCTTTGCAAATGAAAAAAAGTCTTGGATATTTGTTGCAGGAGAGAAAACCATTCCAAAGGTCTTTCCAAAAGAGCAATGTATTTCCAGTCCCTAATATTCTAGCTAAAATGCCTCTATATTCTGTTACAGAACTCATGATATCTCTACCAAAAAGAGCCACATTCATTTACTGCATGTGAAACCACATTGGTGTAGTGTGTTGTCCAGATCAGCTTGACCCATGGCAGGTTGTGTTTATTATAAAATTTATGGAGACTCTTCATAAGCAAGGCCTTATTTTGTATCTCCAAATTGATGATGCCCAAGCCACCTTTGCTTTTTGGTTTGCACACGATATTCCAAGATGCTAGAGATTTGCTTCTCCCTTGTAATTCAGAGGAACCTCTCAAAAGGCAATGTCTCCTTACTCGATCAATATGGTCGATTACTATTTTCGGTAATGTTGATGATCTAGAACCGATCTTACGTATGATTGTTTGATTCAGGGGGTCTCCTAGACTGAAGCTACGCAGAAAATGACACAGAGATTTTATACAGGTTCAGACCTTCTCTAGAGAGAATAATAACCTTAGTTCTGTGTGGTTGTATTGAGCGTGATGTTTACAATGAAGAGGAAGACTAATGCCTAATGCCTTGTGTCCTGATTGATCTGTCTCTTCTGCCTTCTGACTTCAGTCTTTATATAGCATACGAAAAGGTGACAGTTCCTTTAGAAAAGAGATGCCTCAACATTCCAAGTGATGAACCGCTTGATGGCAGTTGTCATTAAGGACGTGGCATCCCCACGTTGCCAAGCAGTTGTTGTCAGAGACAAAAGTGATTCATGTGGTTACTCACAGAAAGTAACATCATATATTAAATATCCCATGTGTTAAATACGACGCATAATACTCCCTAACCGATTAGGCCCACATGTTAGCAAGCCTTATCAATAGGTTTGTCGAAGCCAGGCTGGTTGAAGCCAAACGAGTCATAGAAGATCTTACGACTATACGATAGTTGTAGAGAAGCTTACGACTATACCATGGTAGTAAAAAGACTTACGACCATGGGGTGGTTTACAACCAGACAGCTTGGCCTCTCCCTTACAAATATTTAAGGGGTATACTTAAGATCAATATGAGAATATTAATATCTATAATAAGAATTACAGATAAACAAATAAATGAGGATTATTAGATCCTCATCATCTAGCCTCCCAGCTTCAAGTGAAAGTAACTTACTTGGAAAAGGATTTGTAGAAGATCTTACGACCATAAAGTGGCCATGGAATGATGGTCGAAGGAAAGACTTTTCGACTGGTATTTCATTTGACCAGAAATAGACTTAGTCAAGAAGGTAATTTTGCTTGAGGTGTAAAGACAGACTCGGTTTTCTCGAACAGGCAAATTAAAGAATCTCAATCGACTCTCACAAATATATTTGTTGGAGCAATTCCTGAAGAGGTGGCAACTGTTGAGTTCACATGATCTCTTAACTCAAATGTACGGTTATAAAAATGCACCGCGGGCGTAGCTTAGGGTTTTTACTTTTTTCCTATTTACTTTCACTGTTCGTCAATCTCCTGGACTCTCCATCGCCGACCAAATCGTTCTCTCTCTTGAAATCCTTCCAAACCCAAATCACTCGCACTCAGAGAAAATGGCCAGAGCCACTTCTAAGTGGGCGGAATCGGATATGGATTCAGCGAAGATAAAATGTTTGGTCGCCACCGAGAAGATCCCGAAGGAAGAATTCGTGAAGTGGATTGAGGATGTGGGGCAACATTGGCTGTCAGGGGAAATCGGTCACAGCCCCTTCTTCCGAGCATACAACGAGTGTAGCCTTCAACTGCCCGCTCATCCCTTCCTTACACTCGTACTCGAGCACTTTAGGGTGGAGTTGGTGAACCTTGTTTTCAATTCTATCACAATGTTAAGTGTGTTTGTGTACTTGTGTGAGGCTTACCTTGGGATTCTTCCAGACCTAAAGCTCCTTCAATACTATTATAAAATGAGCATACAACTGAATCGCTGAGTCTGCGGTCTCTGCTCACTGACGGAAGACCAAGGAGTATATTCAGATGTTTACCCGGTCGTCGTGGCCGGGGTGGATGAGGAAGTGGTTCTATTGGGAGATGGCCAGTGAAGACAGCATTTCATTCGTAGGGAAGACTGCCGAGAAGATTTCTTCCTAGGATTCGACTCCCAAGGATCTTGGCCGGATTGCCCCCTACATTCAAGCCATCAAAGACTTGAAGGAAAAGGGGCTCACCAATTGGTACGTGGTGAAGGATTTCATCACGCGCTGATACGGGGTGGCCCGGTCTTCTCGAGTAGAACCGTAGATAAATAGCGCTTGACGACGAACACCGCTTAGCTGTACACCACGCGCTAGTGCACGGACTTGCAGCTCTATGGATATTCGCCAACACACACCAGGATGATCGCCGCTAGACCACGAGCGGAGATCGCCAAGCCCTCAATTCCCAGCGAAAAAGCAAACTTGACCTTAAAATGCAGAACGAACAATTGATCGCCTAATTCTCTCTCAGAAGTCCTCGCATGAACTCTGTTATGAAAGAACAAGCAATAACTTGTGTTCTATTCTTTGCATAAACGTGGTCTCGAGTTACAATGGGGGTCTACCCTCAATATATAGTCTTGGCCTAAAACTATTCCGCACTAAATTTCCATGTGGTACTATTCACGCACCTGCATTATTCACGTCTTCATTATTATTCACGCTGTCCGGTACTATTCACGCACGGCTCGTTATCGTTTCACGCTGCCCGCAGATCGTTAGGCATGTCTGCATCGCTCATGTGCGCACTATTCATGGGTTGGTTATCGCTCATGCCGCGAACTCGTGCTTCCTTCTGGTTCCTCCACATGGGCTTTGGGCTTGACCGTTTGGGCCTTGATCTTCGCTTGTCGCATGGACGTTGGTCTCTCATCTTTGGTCGAATGGGCCATAGGTCGTCTTGACCTCCTCAATTGATGATCTTCTTGATGACGGCCGATATCCTTGATCTCCGCCCATCGCTAAATCTTCAAACCTAAGCACAAACAAAATATTGTTTTTAAGTAGTATAAAATTCTCATTAAAATCAATGACATATTCATTAAGGAGCAAGTTCACCGAGATTGTAGTTTCTGGCACGTGCTTTTGTTATTGGTCCCGCTTCAAGAACTCGAGGCGATATCATGAGCATTAGGTGGAGGAGAAGAAGGTGTTGTAGGATGCCTCATCATCCTCCCCTTGAAAAGGCGTCGCCCTCGATGCTAGATCATCAAGACCAAGAACGGAGATAAATCAAGAACGTTGAATGTCGAGCTCACGCCGTAGTCATCTCCCGTAAGCTCGATTTTGTATGCATTATCGCTAATCCGCCAAGCACTTTGAAAGGTCCATCTCCTCGTGGCAGCAACTTCGATTTGCGTCGATCCGAAAGCGATCCTTGTGGTAGTGTAACCAAACTAAATCGCTGGTCAAAAATCATCTTCTTTCTTTTCTTGTTCGCCTTTGTCAAGATAGTACTTCGCCTTTGCGCCAATTTCTTCTTTCACCTTGATGTGCAATTTCTTCGATATTCAGCCCTCTTGACGCCTCCATATTTGTTCGTTGTTGACTTGGAAGCGGCAGCAAATCAAGTGGCGTAATAGGCTTGAAACTATACACCACCTCAAATGGGCACATCTGTGTAGTAGAGTGGACGGCTCTGTTGTAGGCGAACTCCACATGTGGCAAATAGTCCTCCCACTCCTTGACATGTTTCTTGATCATGATCCTTAGCAGCATCGAAAGTGTGCGGTTCACCACCTCTGTTTGACCATCAGTTTGGGGATGACAAGTTGTGCTGAATAACAATCTTGTCCCTAGCTTCCCCCAAAGTGTCTTCGAGAAATAACTCATGAATTTGACGTCGCGATCCGAGACAATGGTCCTGGGTACGCCATGCAACCGCACTATCTCCCTGAAAAATAAATCAGCAACATACGACGATCGTCGCTCTTGTGCCACGGAATAAAGTGTGCCATCTTCAAAATCGATCCACAACGACGTAAATCTCTCCCCTCTTAGTCCTAGGCAGTCCTAAAACAAAGTCCATACTAATATCTTCCCATGGTGCATTAGGAATTGGAAGAGGAGTATATAAACCATGTGGATGCAACTTCGATTTCGCCTTGTGACAAGTTATGCACAGTTGTACATACCTGTCCACATCACGCCTCATCTTAGGCCAATAAAAGTGATCGCTCAGCATGGACAACGTCTTCTCACGTCCAAAATGTCCCATCAATCCACCTGCATGAGCTTCCTGCAATAATAACAAACGCACGGACGATTTTGGAACGCATAGTTTGTTAGCACGAAATAAAAATCCATCATGAATGTGAAATTTGTCCCAGCCTTTCCCATCTTTGCAATGTGCATAAGGTGAAGCGAAATCATGGTCATTAGCATATAAATCACGCAAACTCTCTAAACCAGAAACTTGCACATCTAAGCGATTTAAAAGCACACTTTTCCTAGAAAGAGCATCAAGAACCACGCTTCCTTTCCTTCTTATATTTCACAATGTAAGGAAACGACTCGATAAATTCTACCCACTTAGCATGTCGACGGTTCAACTTAGCTTGGCCTTGCAAATATTTTAATGCCTCATGATCAGAATGTATTATGAATTCCTTAGGCCATAAATAATGTTGCCAAACTTCTAAAACTCGCACTAAAGCATATAGCTCCATATCATAGACCGGATAATTCAATTGTGCACCTTTGAGTTTCTCACTAAAATAAGCAACCGGTCTACCCTCTTGCATCAAAACACCGCCAATACCAATTCCACTAGCATCACATTCAATTTCAAAATTCTTAGTGAAATCGGTAACACAAGTAACGTGCCTCGCTTAAACACTTTTTCAATTCATCAAATGCACTTGTCGTGCCACCCCCATGTAAACCTAACACCTTTTTTGTTAATTCATTCAGCAAGCAGCGATGGTGCTAAAATCTTTAACGAAACGCCGATAAAAACTAGCGAGTCCATGAAAGCTCCTAACTTGACTAACATTCATAGGAGTAGGCCAATTTTTAATTGCTTCAATTTTAGACTCATCTACCTCTACTCCCTGTGCCGAAATCACATAGCCCAAAAATATTACACGATCTTTGCAAAAAGTGCACTTCGCTAAGTTCCCAAACAACCTAGCATCACAGAAACTCAGTAGCACTTGTCTAATGTGCTCAATATGATCAGATTCATTATGGCTGTAAATCAAGATATCATCAAAATACACAACCACAAATTTCCCAATGAAATGCCTCAAAACATGATTCATCAATCTCATGAATGTACTAGGTGCATTAGTTAACCCAAATGGCATGACTAACCACTCATACAAACCAAATTTTGTTTTAAAAATAGTTTTCCACTCATCCCCTTCTTTCATCCTAATTGGATGATACCCACTACGCAAATCAATTTTAGAGAAAATAATAGCACCACTCAATTTGTCTAACATATCATCCAAGCGAGGTATAGGATGACGATATCGAATAGTGATATTATTAATCGCTCTACAATCTATGCACATGCGCCAAGTACCATCTTTCTTAGGAACTAAAATAACAGAACAAAGACAAGGGCTTAAACTTTCACAGACGCCTTTGTCGAGAAGCTCTTGTACTTGTTTCAGATTTTTTGTTTCTCGTGGTTGGTGCGATACGGTGGTCGGTTTGGTAGCGTCGCCCCTAATCAAATCAATTTGATGCTCTATCCCACGGATTGGTGGCAAACCAGCGGGCACCTCCTCCGGAAAGACGTCGCTGAACTCCTACAAAACATGAGAGATACTACTAGGAAGAGATATCAAGTCGTTAGTAGAAAGCAATGCATCCTTGTACAGGAGTATAAAGTGCACCAAATTAGGATTCTCACAAAAAGCTCTCATCTCTGATTTGGTGGCTAGCATTACTAAACCTTTCTCTCCCTCACTTTTCTTGTTACCGCTCAATTTTGGCTTGTGGCTCTCACTCACCGAAGGTGGAATCTCTCTATTTAGTGTACTTTCAATTTTCACCTCAACTTTCTTGTTATCAACATTGACTATCTCTGTCGGTGTAAGTGGATACAAAATCACATCTTTGCCGCTCCACTTAAACTTGTAGCAGTTTGTATGCCCATCATGATAAACATGCCGATCAAACTGCCATGGGCACCCCAACAGCAAGTGACAAACTGACATGGGCATCACATCGCAAACAATGGTATCCTCATACTTGCCAATCTTGAAGTGCACCTTCACCATATGACTGACTTTCACCTCTCCCACATCGCTCAACCACTGCACATGATAAGGATGAGGATGCGGTAAATATTTTAAGCCCAATTTTGTGTACATCTCCTTGCTGGCCGATTATGACAACTTCCTCCATCAATTATAACTTTGCACACTTTACCACCCATCGCCGCCCATGATCAAAACAAATTGCACCGCAGCGGTAGATCGACTCAGGACACGCTAATACACGAGGTGTGCACACTAGCATATGCTCTCCATCTAGCGACCTCGCCCACATCCATTCTCTCATCCTCTGTGGGATCTTCTCGCAAAATCAGCAAATGGAGTAGTATCGCCCTCATCACTAGTGAAATATACCCATCATCGTAAGTATCATAACTTTATTATTTGGGCAATCTTTCCGAAAATGACCAACTCCTTGCACTTGTAGCATGTCACATCACATGAACGGCTCAGAGAACCCATCGAGGATGCCATGCTAGTAGCGCGCGTGGCGGCATACTATCTCTTCTTCCTTCAGGAGCGAATCGACGCCACCAATTGCCCCTCGATGGAGCAGCTTGATCGCTGTCCGGTTGCACGGAGGTGTCGTGGTTTCGTGAATAATGTTGTCGGCAAGATACTTAGCATCTTCATTTACCCGCTTCTCGCCTTCATGTGCTTGATGCATCAACTCAACCATGTTGTTGTATCGATGATGATTAACGATCCGCCAATAGCATAATTCATCCCAAAGAAGAAAGCGAGCCATCGCTTGTTCCTCATTCTCAAGACATCAAGATGTATGATGATCCGCCCATCTCTTTATAATACTCATCAACCGATTTCAACCCCGCCGCAACCCAATCAACTTCTCATGTAGTGAGCGCTTATAATGTGTAGGTACAAAGCGCCGACGATCCGCTTCTTCACCGTCCCCATGTAACAACACGTGGCTCATGTCGCTCCATACGTTGTTGCACACAACGCCCCACCATGTAGCAAAGATATCCGGCTCAAAGCAAAGAACGGCAAGATCCAACTTGCGCCGATCGTAATAGCGGTTCATGCGAATAACGCTTGTCAACTTTCAGCCCCATGCAAGATAAACCTCTACCTCTGTAGTACCCTCAAAGGACGGCATCGTAAACTTGGGCTTTGCAACCAGATCATCGACGTCCTCATCACGCCGACGATTGCGCGGCAAATAGTCGTCGAACACGGACTCGTCGCCGTCATCGTCATTGTGGTGATTGCCACGGCCTCCTCCATGGGCACCATAGTAGGCACCGCCAAAGGCGTCGTCATGCGCGCCTCCATAGGCACCATCGTGGTCGTCTAGGTGTGCACCGCCTCCTCTTGCGCCAATGCCACAACCGCGCCCTTGTGCAGAGGGACGCACCGCAACCTCAAAGAACAACACGGCGCACAAGAAGCACCTCGCAGACACGCTACCGCTTGTTAAATTGTCGCTGGCGTGGTTCATCCTCATACGCCGCCTAGCGGCAGCTTCCACATCTGTTTTGGTCAGGCGGCTCAGACGGAGGTGAACACTCCCCGATCGCCACGTGTACCCAACCGCATCGGCAAAGTGAGATTGGCAATAGCATCGAGCAAGACTAGTGGTTGTCGCCAATCGGCCACGACAAATTTTTGGAAATCGACCCCGCACCGTCAAGTTGTTTTGGACACGCCCAAGGTCGCCACAAGACCTGGTCGACCTCATTTTAACTCGCCTCAAGCGTGGTACGAAGTGTATGGTAGTGCATCTCGTGATCGGATCAAGAAGGTTACCGCCCGCATCCTTGTCCCGCTCACTTCGACATGGTTATAGTAGCAAAAATACCAAGTGACAATATATGTGGAAAATAAGTGGAAATCTCTCAACCATCGCTCAAACAAAGCAAGTTGCACCGTTCAAGTAAATTAAGAGTAGCAAAACTTACACTCGCTGTAAACGAATCGACCAACCCAGACAGCGAGCGAATACCAAGAACGACAGCTAATACTTGACACGGATGTTTTTGGTGGAGCTAGGTGAGGAATCATAACAATTCAGAATTTAAAGATTGTCTAGCTAGGTAGTAATCCAAACGAGACTCACAATGCCTAATTGCTGATCGATAAATATAAGTGAGGAATAGACAGCAACACACGCACAATGATAATGGGACTATTGCAATCAAAGGAAATGAGCGATAACACGAACAATTTCGGATGGATGCGAACGCTCGTATTGCAACAGTTCAAGAAGAGACGCTAGCTAGTGCTCAAAAATTGTATATGAGGGCACAAGATTGCTCAAAATTATGGTACGTGAACAGCAGTGGCCGAAACTTATGCCGTGTTTTTTTTTCTACTCTCTGTTTTTTTTTTCACGGCAAGCACTTTTTTTTGTGAAATCACGGCCAATTACCACTCATGGAAAAATAACAACTAGTTGAACTCACGGCCAACTATAAGCACAGCAAGGAGCGCACTGTATATCTTTTTTTTTGTCTCACGGCCAAACTACACAGCCTTGCTTTGTTTTTTTTTTCTTTTTTTTTCCACTCCCGGCCAAGCGCTACTAATCACCTATGCTGATTTTTTTTTGTTTTGTTGAACGCTCGGCCAAGAAACAACTTACACGGCCGCTGTTTTTCTTTTTCTTTTGTTGAACACACTTTTTTTTTGGACGGCGGACTACAACTCAAAGCCGACTACAATTCACGGGCAGCCTTGCCTTTGTGCACGCACGGGCAAACCGATGCAACCGAACGGCGTCAACAGTGACGGGCGTGAACAGTGTCTGTATGCGAACTGTACTCGCATGTGAACAGTGCACCACTGCACAAAGGCAAACCGATGCAACCGAACGGCGTCAACAGTGACGGGCGTCAACAGTGCCCGTATGCGAACTGTACTCGCATGTGAACAGTGCACCACGTGAACAGTGCACTATAACACGAACAGTGCACACGCAACACAACTTGGTGTCCCAAAAATTTCTAGGAGCAGTCTCTCGAGCACAACAACAAGCTAGTCTCAATAGGAAAAAAAAAGGATATCGCAAAGATGTGGAGCTCGTTAACCAACAACTATCATGCAATCGAGTTGATATATATGAAGCAAAATTGCACGTAACAAGGGGGAAACAAAAAGTGACGCGAACGGAACACAACCAGCAACTAAACACGATGAACGAGTGGATTAAGACCTAACAAAACGCACTAAAAATATATTGAATTAAACTACAGCGGAAGACAATTTTTTTTTGTGTGGCTTTTTCGGTGTATAGGATGTAAAAAAACTACTAAATTACGTAAAGAGAGATTCTACCGAGTGGCTCGAATCGATACCACGATGATACGGGTGGCCCGATCTTCTCGAGTAGAACCGTAGATAAATAGCGCTGACGATTTAAAACCGCCACCAGACACCACGCGCCAAAGGCACGGACTTGCGGCTCTATGGATATTCGCCAACATGCACCAGATGATCGCCGCTAGACCACGAAAGCGAGATCGCTAAGCCCTCAATTCCCAAATGAAAAGCAAACTTAACCTTAAAATGCAGAATCTAACAATTGATCGCCTAATTCTCTCGTAAGTCCTCACATGAACTCGTTATGAAAGAACAAGCAATAACTTGTGTTCTATTCTTTTGCATAAACGTGGTCTGAGTTACAATGGGGGGTCTACCCCTCAATATATAGTCTTGGCCTAAAACTATTCCGTACTAAATTTCCCTGTGGCACTATTCACGCCTCATCTTAGGCCAATAAAAGTGATCGCTCAGCATAGACAACATCTTCTCACGTCCAAAATGTCTCATCAATCCACCTGCATGAAATTCCTGCAATAATAACAAACGCACGGACGATTCTGGAACGCATAGTTTGTTAGCACGAAATAAAAATCCATCATGAATGTGAAATTTGTCCCAGCCTTTCCCATCTTTGCAATGTGCATAAGGTGAAACGAAATCATGGTTATTAGCATATAAATCATGCAAACTCTCTAAACCAGAAACTTGCACATCTAAGTTTATCTAATTCAGAAAGCTTTCACTTGCTCACGTTAATAACCATTAGTTTGACCCAAGCTATTCTGCATCTAAGGTCAAACTAATGGTTATTGGCACGAAGGTGGAGCAAGTGAAAGCTCCTCCGATCAAAAAGCGTCGACTTGTAAAGGCCGTCGATAAGGTAGGGGCAAGCTCGAGTTTCAATCTGGTCAAGCCCTTTGAGAAATTCTTTGCAGAAAGAGTTGCTGCAGAGAAAGCAAAGGCGATCAAAGCAATTGAAGTCCTTGAACATAAAGCCGCCAAGACCAAGGTACCATTCTATTACGATGACAAGACTTTTTTAGTCTCAGCTTCTCATGGCTTTGTTAAGCGACTAGAAAAGGAGAACTGGAAAAGCTTTGTGTCTTTTGTGAAGGATACTGCTGCGTCAGCAGAGCATATTGTAAGATCCCAATTTTCTGAGCTTTAAAAATCCTTTGAATAGTTAGTAGGGAGAAAATTCACCTTTTGGATTTATTTGATTTAATTGAAAAAGCTTAATATTGAACCTTGTGCATCAAAACAATTTAATATGATTAAAGTCAACATCAACAATGGTCAAAACTATTTTATTTGGGTTCTATGTGCTTGGATATATTTTCTAAATTTTTCTAGAATTTTTCCAAGTTCATTTTGCTATTTTCTAATTGCCATTTGGAATTTCTGGTATTTTATAAAATAGAAAAGCTAATTAAAATCTCAGTAATCTCTTTGGGCCTAAACCCAAATCCTTTTCCTTTTCGGCCCATTTCTTGTGTGGCCCAGTGCCTCGCGCGCGTGCCTTGCTTCCCACTAACAGGTGGTCCCCGCATGTCAGTCTCTGTCTCTCTCTTTCCTTCGCGTGTGCTCAAATCAGTCGAGCCGTTCGATCATGTTTGGACAGTCAAGATCTGATGACTGTTCAGACAGTCCAAACATTCAAATCAGTTTGAGCCGTCCGATCAAGAATGGACAGTCAAGATCTGATGGACTGTTCGGACGGTCCGAACGTCACTCGCGATTTGGATCGTCCGATCAAAATCGGACGGTTAGGACAAGTGGTCCGAAAGTCACCGTTCGCTCGTGTTCGCTATCTTTCGCTGCCAAGTGGGCCCGCCTTCATCATCGTCTCCGACTCGGTTTCGTCTTCACCGAGTCACCGCCGCATCCGCCATTGAGGAGCTTCAAGTCTCGTGCAACACCGAGGCTTTCCTAACTAAAACCTTCCCGATTTCTTTGCCAAACTCAATCTCCTATCTTTTCGCGTCCGTATCTGCTCTCAATCGGCATCGAATTGAACTCTATCTCTAAGATCAGTTGAACCCGAAGAAATCCCAAATTGGGGGTTTCCTTTTCCAAGCAGCCCTAGCCCTATAAAAGGCGCCCCCGGGATCACTAGAGCACCCTCAACCCAAACCCCAACTCAATTTCGTCATAGATCAATCCGAGCCACCGCAATCAAGCTTTTAGGGTTTTTCACCGCTGTCGGGTTTTCTTCAATTCCGCCGCCGTCGGTGATGTCCTACCCTCGTGGTTTGCACCATCGTGTTCCTCGTCACAAGCGCCACCTCCAGGACCCCTTCGCGTCGACTGAGCACCGCCGGAGCCTTCATCCGACAAAACCCAAAGCTTCCCTCCACTTCGAGCTCACTGCCGGCCATCTTCGTCATCCTCTACCACCTGGAGTTGGTTCACCAGGTTCGCAATAACCTGGGCTTCATCCCAGTACCACCCGTCGCTAGTAAATAGCCGCCGTTTGCCGTGCCATTGGTTCCCGTGCGCCACCGCCTTCATCGTCGAGCCACGTCAGAGCCACCTCAGTGCCAGCTCAGCCCCGTGCGTGCGTGTCATCCGACATGGCGCTGAGTCAGCGCTGAATCAGCACCCGCACGCCACCTCGCTCCAGATCGGTTCGGTAGACTTAGTCCACCGTGAACCAGGTCTCTGACATGTGGGCCCCACACGTCAGTGATTTCCTTTTCCTTTCTTATTCCGGTATTTTCAATTGGAAAATAATTCGGATTATTCTGAAATTAGGGTTTCTTTTAGATTCAAACTTCCAAAGCCCATATCTTTTGCATCCGAACTCCGATTGAGCCCATTCAAATTTCTAAATTAATCTAAATTCAAGATCTAGTTATCTAAGATTTTTATTTAATTTTTGGAGTTTTTTTTGTGTCTGTTATTTATTTGTTTTGTTTGTTTGCTTCATTTGCGAGTAGACGTCGATACTTCGGGAAGATGTGAAGAAGAAGGAGCACCTCAAGAGCAAGATCAGTACCTAGACCTATTTCAAGACAAGTTATACCTTTGATCACATTGAAACCCAGTTTTCAAAATAGCTTGATTCAAATTATTGCATTTACTTTAAGTATTTATTTAAATGCTTTTGGGTGTAGTTATTAATCCAACTTGTTGTATCCACCTTGTCTATTTGTTATGTCTTAATCTTTTGTCACCCTAGATTGGTTTATTTAGTTGGTATTATCGTAGCACCAACATGGGTTGGTTAGATACGATTGGATTGCTTAGCCATGCTACGAGTCAACATCTTATGTGAGTTGCAATTATAAACCTGACTAAGTGATTATGGAACTATGTGATAAAACTGTGTGTACTGTGTGCTATTACTCGTGATGGCATGCGTTGCACTTAAACAACAGGGTGGAAAAAGATTTAGACTGAGGCAAGTGGTGGGTGAATTGGTGGACTCTGTGAATGGGAATGGTAATCTCCGTGGCATAGTTAGAAATTAGAAGGCTTGTCTTGTTCAATTAAAGACTTAACTTTGTGCGCCATTGAACTGAGCCATACTATACGACCACATGCCTAGTATGGGACGGGCCTAACTAAGTAAGTTACGGAGTCTTGACATTGATTACTCAGGTTGTAGGATAGGTACTCAGTGATGGGTGGAGGTGTGCTACCAAGTAGTACATCGCGGGACGGTTTGCCGCTTTCCTGTGCAACAGTGTGTGTCGTACTAATCGTTGTGTATGGCTTGGTGTGACGGTTCATAAGCACACTGGGAGTGTCGATGCTGAGATGAAGTTTCTGAAACGTTTTGTTATGATTAGTGCTTGCAACACTAGTTGTTTCTTGTGGGTGAAGTATACAAACTCTGTAGAGTGTTAAATCAGTCTATTCAAATGGCCGCATCCACGGTCATGGACATGCTCGGGAATTTCACACGAGGGGTAGATTTTCATAAAAACCTTGGAAAGGGAGATATGTGATCTAAGTCATATGGCTATGTGAATAACCTGTTTAGGCTGTGTGTCTTTTTGAAATTAAACTGTTAAATTATTATTGTTATTTGTTTTGATTATTGCTTTCAATCTATTATTCAACTGCAAATGTTGCATTTCTGCAAAAGAATCACAGAAGCCATTCCTTTGGAATAAGCCGTCATGTATAATTGCATTTCTGTGGTATGACTTGTAAGTACGGTTGTGTACTCATGCTTGCTAAATCAAATCAACAGAAGAGGAGTTGTCATTGCCTACTTTCGAGGAGGAGTTCATCGAAGGTGCTTGATCGTAGGGTCCTGATCCCAATCGGTTGCCTATGGCAAATTGATGGGATTCCGCTGAAGTTACCTGTTCCGCTGCTATTTAATTCTCTGTCAGCCCTGCGTGGCTTAATAAGTGTAAACTCGACCATAAGGTCAAAACCCTTATTTATTAATCAAATTACTCGTTTATGTTACTAATCGTCTTGTGTGGATCGATATTCATCTATGTTGACACTGTGTGCACTAGCGTGATCCTGGACTAGTGTATTATACACAGAGCGTCCAAAATTGCATTTTTTGGCTCCCGACACATATAGTCGAGGGAAGTACTGCTCCTGAGGTGGTCGAAACAGGTTTCGATCACCGGGAGGAGCAGGAAGCTCAAGGAGCATCAACTCTTGCTCAAGACCCGCGACCAGACGTGGTCGTGGCTGACCCTATTTCTTAACTCGAATTTCGACCAGACATGGTCGAATAGAACAAGTCGAAGAAATCTTCCTTAGGGAAGGT
The DNA here is from genome assembly GCA_036346405.1 of Phyllostachys edulis. Taxonomy (NCBI): domain Eukaryota; kingdom Viridiplantae; phylum Streptophyta; class Magnoliopsida; order Poales; family Poaceae; genus Phyllostachys; species Phyllostachys edulis. The sequence continues at coordinate 51,820,599 of CM070547.1, read as the reverse complement.
ATCTTCTAAATTCATGATCAAGTTCAGGAAATTAAGGTATGTAAAAAGACAAAAGCATAAGAACAGTATTTACCTTTTGCTTTCTACAATTTTTGAAGTATTTTTCTTTCTGTGATCTTAGCCCAACTCCTCTAGCCCCCGAGGATGCTTCTGTCGAGAATCCCGCTACCTTTTCTTCTGCAGCTGAGGAAATGGCAGCCGGAGTGGCCACAACTATGACCAATGTCTCTATGGTGAAAGAAGTCGTTGTTGCTCAAGTGACTACGATCAAGAAGGCGGTCGCAGGATCAACCACCATTCCTTCGGTGGAGGTGGTCGTTCATGCCAAAGCAACCATGACCACTGAAGTGGTTACGGAGGCAGAGGCAAAGATGGTGAATGATGCGGCGAAAGCATGTGGGCAAGGTGGTGGTGGAGCCTCTGACCACCGCACCGGGAAGGAAGTTGTCGAAGACATTCCTCCCAGCCCTCAAGGAGAAGCTAGTATTACCGAAGAATAAGAAGAATAGTACTTCAACTTCTTTTCTGAATTATTTGGCCCAGCAACCATTGTATGGTCTTCTTCATTCAGATCTTGCAACCGAGTCCCTCACCCTAAGGACATTCTTAACAGGGGGGATGTCTTTGATGACGAGCGTCTTCAAAAGGTGCGGTGGGACAAGGTTGAAGATATTGATAAACTCAAGGACCCTGAGAGGGTATTCGCCAAGTTTGCTCGATTGACTATCTATGTAAGCACATCATGCCAAATATTTTCATATTTGGTCTTTCCAATCTCTCATTGTCCTTTTTTATGCAGAGATTGTTGGAGCAGATCGCCACTGTTGGTGAAAACAATCGACAGCTTATGATGCTAAGACAGCAAAAATCCAAACTCCGGGAGCAGACAGAGAGATGGTAAGCTACTGTCAATCATAATCATTTTTTGCTCGACTACTTGTGCAGTTCTTATGTCTATCTTTAACCTTTGCAGGTTTAAGAGTGACGAAAAATCCCTGGCTGACACACTCGACCACGAGAAAGTTGAGACAAAGAGGCTAAGGGATGAAAATATTTGACCTAATGAAGAAACTTCAGGAGGCTAACTCTACAACTCTTGATCTGCAGAGTGAGATAAATAGTAAGTTCTGAACTTAAGACTGCTTATGATAATGATCTCCTGTTCTTTCTATAACTTTTGTTACTTTTCAGAAAAAGAGGTCGAAATGGGTAAGCTCCAAACTGAGGTCAACAAAAAGGTCTTGGTTATTCACGAACTATCCCGTTTCGCCAAAGAAAAAGACCAGGTGATAAAGTCATGGACAGAGCAATCTGCGAAGCAAGATGCCTCCCATGACCACGAAATTAAGCAACTTGATTCTCGACTAGCGGGTAAGTAACTCTTTACCCACGACTAGTGTTGCTTACGACTTGTTTAGGGATATGCTTCTGACTGGTCGTACTCTATTTTAAAGTAAGCAGTCAAAATCAAGCAACTCCACGAAACTTTGACTTGTAGTCAGGAGGCGACGAAGTCGTTGAAGATCAACCTTCAAGACAACATCTCACTTCTAAACAACGTACTCGGTGGGCTTGGTGCTGAGGAAGTTACTCATCTTGAAGACACCCTAACTGCTCAATCGAGTTGTTGGTGTTTTAGGACCGAACTTACGTAAAGATTGTTTGATTTGGGGGTTCCTCTAAGCTCAAAATCACACAGAGATGGAGACACAGGGATTTTTATACAGGTTCGGGCCTTCTCCGGAGAGAATAACAACCCCACTCCTGTGTGTATGTATTGAGTATGCTGGATTACAAGATCTAGCCAAAGAAAACTAGAGTATTGTGCTTCTAGCTGGTTTCTCCCCTCTCCTACCCTGATAATCCTTGCCTTTTATACTATCTCCGGGGTGCGCTGTTGGATCTTTAGAATAAAGGTCACCTTAACGCACCAGATCGTGGAGCCGTTACCGGAGGTTATTACGGGAGTTGTAATGTTCCCACGTCGCCAGGCAATTATCATCATAATAGGGAGTTAAATCATGCCGTTATATCAGGGAATAACAGCGTAATTGATTGCTCATATCCTTGGATACGGTACATAAGATTCCCTGATCGACTAGGCCCACATGTTTGTGAGTCTTGTCAACTAAGGACTGGTCGTAGAAGGGCTTACGACCAAGTGGTGGCCGTAGGAGAGCCTACGACCACAGATTGATCGTAGTAGAGCTTACGATCACGGGATAGTCGTAGAAGGGCTTACGACTATGGGGTAGTTGTAGGAAGACCCACAACTACAGGGTGGTCATAGGAGAACTTACGACCTCTAGCTTCGCTCTTATGAACATTAAGGGGTATACTCAAGAGTTATATCATGTATTATTATCCATAATATGAATTATAGATAAATGATTTAAATGAGGATTGTTATATCCTTGTCATCTAGCCCCCCAGCTTAAACGAAAATAACCTATTTGAAGAAGGAGCAATAGATGATCTTACGACCTAGTAGATGGTTGCGGTCGAAGGAAAGTTTCTTCGACTAGTGTTTCATTTGACCAGAAATTTGCTTGGTCAAGAAAGTTGTGGAATATCCTTGCGACTTACAAGGTGGTTGTAGGAGATCTAACGATCACCGAGTGGTCGCAGTACTATGGTTGGAAGTAGAAACTTTCCAACCGTTGTTGCGTTTGACCAGAAAAAGACTTGGTCAAGAAGGTAATTTCGCTTGAGGTGTAAAAACAGATCTGACTTCCCCGAACAGATAAATTTGAGAATCTCAATCGACTCCCTCACCTTTGTCTGTTGGAGCAATTCCAGAAGCGTTGGCAACTGTTGGGTAGACACATCTTTTCAACTTCAAGCGTGGGGTTATAAATTTTCATCGTGGGTGAGGATAAGGTCTTTTACCTTCCCCCAAATTGCTCTTGCTGTTCAAACTTCTGAGTTCTCCGCCTCCGACCAAATCAAGCCTTCTTCTCCAATTTTTCTACATCCAAACCTTCAACTTTTGGGAGAAATGGCCGGAGCCGCTTCCCAGTGGGCTGAATCGGAGATGGACGCGACCAAAATCCAAGCTTTGGTCGACTCCGAAAAGATCCCGAAGGTAGAATTCATTAGATGGATTGAGGCTACCGGGCAGCTCTGGCCGTCGGAGGAGATGGGGCAGATCCCCGTCTTCTAGGCATTCTGTGAGTGTGGTCTTCAATTACCCGCTCATCCTTTTCTCACATTAGTACTCGAATACTTCCAAGTGGAGTTGGTGAACCTTGTTCCCAACTCTATCACAATGTTGGGGGTATTCATGTACCTGTGTGAGGTCTACCTGGGGATTCTGGCTGATCTAGAGTTGTTCCGGTACTACTACGGAATGACCCGATTAGGCGGAATCACCGGTAGTTGCATTCTGAAGCTTCACGATGGGAAGTCGAGGGAGTACATTCAGATGTTTACCCGGTCGTCGTGGCCGGGGTGGATGAAGAGGTGGTTCTATTGGGAGATCACCAACGAGGACAGCCTCTCCTTCGCCGGGAAACCTGCCGAGAAGGTTCCCGCTTGGGATTTGATTCCCAAGGATCTTGGCCGAATTGCCCCTTTCATTCGAGCTATTGCAGACTTGAAGGAAAAGAGGCTTACCGGATGGCACGTGGTGAAGGATTTCATCACGCATCGTATCAGTCCTCTGAAGAAGAGGGCTCACCAGATGTGGAGGTATTCGGGGCCAACGGACCCGATGAGGGATTACTCGGAGGGTAAGATAACCTTAAGCTTAGCCTTTTTCCTATTTGATTTTGATTTAGGCTTTAATTAAAGTTTCCTCATCCTTGCAGACCTCTCACAAGAAGAGATTGATGCTCGGGTCAAGCTCATCTGTGAGAAGCCTCAGCCCTCAAATGTGGAGCCTCCCCAAATTCTAGCGGTCCTGTCCCCAGAAGACAAGTTGGAGCGCCTAAAGGTAATCGAGGGTTGATTTCATCTTTAGGACTTTGTAGTCATGGAAAAACTTATGACTGGGTACTGATCGTAGGAAAACTTACGATCAGGTTCTGGTCATAGAAGAACTTATGACTAGGTGGGTTGTCGTAGGAAAGCTTACGACATGGTAAATAGTCGTAGAAGAACTTACGACCACTTTAAAATACCTCTCTTTTTTATTTTTGCAGAAAGTAGGCATGGAGAACCGTCAGAACGACGAAGAAGTCGAACTGATGGTCGTTGGAGTAGCTGTAGTAGAGCAGCTTGTTTCTCCTCCTGCCAAGAGGCATCGGCTCGTGAAAGTCGCTGACAAGGGAGGCTCAAGTTCGAGTACCTTTGGCCCGACTAAACCCTTCGCAAAATTTGCTGCAGACCTAGCTACTACAGCACAAATTGCGGCTGAAGCGGTTGAACCTCTCAAGCGCAAAGCCCCCAAGACCAAGGTACCCTTCAATAAGACTTTCATAGTTTCTCCTTCCCGTGGTTTTGTCAAACAACTAGAAAAGGAGGATTGGAAGAGTTTTTATGTCTTTTGTGAAGGAAAATACTACGCCTGTATTTCCTGTGGTCGAGGGCAGCGATACCCTTGAGGTGGTCGAGACTGGTCTTAACCATCCAGAGAGCCAAGAGGCTCAAGGGGCGATGGCGCTTCCTCAAGATCCACGACCAGACGTGGTCGTGGCCGTTCCTCAACTTGACTCTCAACCAGACGTGATAGAGAAAAAGTCAAAGAAACCTTCCTTAGAGAGGGTTGTTTCCAAACTTAAGATCAAATCCAACACTCGGAGGTATGTAAAAAGAGACAAAAGTGTAAGAACAACATTTACCTCTTGCTTTTTACCACCTAATAGTGTTTTCTTTTTATGATTTTAGCCTGGCTCCTCTCATTATCAAGGACGTTCCTGCCAAAGAACCTGCTGTAGTTTCTTCGACAAGCGAAGAGACAACAGTGGCAACGGTCGAAGGGTCGTCCGCCGTCCGAGTGGTGGAAGATGTCGTTGCAACTAACATGGCTACGACCATTGGAGCGTTTGTAGAGTCGGAAGCGGCTACGACCACAGGGGTGGTCGTAGAGACCGAGGTAGAGGCGGCGTCTGATACTACGGAGACATCAGAGCGTCGCGCTGGAAAGGAGGTCGTCGCAGACGTTCCTCCAGGTCCTCAAGGAGGAGTTGGTGTTACCGAATCAAACGACGAAGAATATGCCAACTTCGCCTCTGAGTTCTTCGGGCTGTCTTCCATTGTGGGATTTTCTGCTCTTAGACCTCGTGCTCGTGTTCCTCACCCCAAAAATATTCCTAACGGAGGGGATATCTTTGATGACGCTCGTCTCGAAGAGGTGTGGTGGGACCGAGTCTGAGAGGTTGATGAACTGAGTAATCCCATAAGGGTAGTGTCTTCGTTCGCACGAAAAGCGATGAATGTAAGTACCTGCTGTTCAGTATTTGCACTCATACCTTTTTTCGCTTCTAACTGTCTTTCTTTATGCAGAACACGTTGGAACAAATTGTTACTGTTGTTGAATACAACAAGCAACTTGTCCAATTACGACAAGAAAAAGCGGAACTCTGCGAGCAAGCAGAGAAATGGTAAGTAACTACTTTTCGTAGCCTTTTGTGTTTCGACCACTCAAGAAGTACTTGCGGGGTTTGTCGTAGAAGATCTTACGACTAGGTACTGGTCGTAGAAATGCTTACGTCTAGGGTATTGTCATAGAAAGACTTACGACGAGGAACTGGTCGTAGAAGAACTTACGACTGTGTTTTTGTCGACGCTAACCCTTTTCCTTTGCGGTGTTTAAGAGTGATTTAGAAGACTTAGCTGATTCTCTCGTCTATGAAAGAGTCGAGACAAAGAAGCTAAGGGGAGATTCAAGACCTCTGGAAGAAGCTTCAGGAGGCAAACTCTGCGAACCAAAAGTTGTAGGGATGACTAGTCGGTAAGTGCTAAACTTAAGACCGCCTTCGACCCTCTTTTCTTTCTCTGAATTTCATTCCCTGTCAAACAAAGACCAAGAGGTCCAAACGTGGGATCAATGTTACCTTAAGGACACTGCCGCCCATGCTGAAGAAGTTAGATTCTCAACTCGTTGGTAAGCAAATCTTTACCTATGATCGGTTGTGTTTTTTTCGTGAGATCATTTTATTTGACTGGTCTTCTTCTTTTCAGAACAAGTAGTACAAGTAAAACGACTCTAGGAGGCTTCGACTTGCAATCAGGAGGAAATGAAGGCTTTGAAGATCAATCTTCAAGACAACGTTTCACTTCTGAACAATGTACTCGGTGGGCTTCAAGCTGAGGGGATTACTCCTCGTGACGACACGCTGTCTACCCACTCGAGTGCTATTGGTGAACAAGTCGAAACTTTGCAAGAGTTGGTGACTACTCTGAGGGCTAACCAATTCGACTCGATAAAGGATGAGATCCAAGAGGGAATAAGATTTGTCTTAGCAAAACTTAAATCCCATGATCCCAATCTTAATCTACAGCCTGTCGTAAATGACTTCGCCTGCCCTGAACCAGAGGCAGAGCAATTAATAGCGACAATGCAGCTGATCGCCGAGTTAGTCACGGAGGGTATGCAAATAAGATACCCTTCGCCAGAGTAGTCTGTATCGGAGTCCTGTAAAGACAAGTTTTTTGTTGATGTTGATATAAAATCTTTCATTCTTCCTGAAAATCATCTTGTCGAGTAGTAAGTAACGCATAAGATAATTAATGGAAAAAAGAGTAAGACTAAGAATTGAAGTCAAGTTAATAACTTTATCCTCGCCCCGGACTATTTGCTTGGTTTATTTAGATAAACTGAGTAAATAGTGTTAAATGGGTTTTCTGAAAAAGAGAGTGGTTTAGCTAACTTGTAGTTTTTCGATCACAATTATCTTACACTGGTCGAAAGAGTAGGAACGAATCGACACTAGAAAGTTCCTTCTAGTGGACAGGACCACGTGCAGAAAGGAAAGGCTTCGACTAGGTGATGTTACCATCTCCGACCAGATTAATCAAATCAAGAACGGTCAACTTGAGTTAGATAAACGTCTAGAGTTCCTTGAAAAAAATGTCCAACTTATCTCAATGCACTCAGTATATTCTCTCTGGTAGCAAGAGTTAGAAACAGAACGATGCTAGGAAGTTCCTTCTAGTGGGCAGGACCACGTGCAGAGAGGAAAGTCTTCAACTAGGTGTTGCAACTTTCTCCGACCAATTAAAACAAACCGAGTTTATCGAGAGTAGCTGAGCAAATTTGAAAAGTGTACTCGGCTTAATTTATTTTTCAAAAAAAATATAGATGAAGAAATAAACTAAGGTACTAAGAGTTGGCCTGACATTATTTCGACCATGTTTTGAACCCAAGCTCTTTGTGTTGGTAGCAAAAAAAAAAGGAGGAACAAGTCGACTCTAGGAAGTTCCTTCTAGTGGGCGGGACCACGTGCAGAGAGGAAAAGCTTCGACTAGGTAATGTTACCATCCTTTCGACCAGTGTAAAGATGAACTAGGTACTGGTCGTAGGATGTCTTACAACCAGTGCATTGTCGTGAAAAAGCTCATGACTAGGAGCTGGTCGAGCGCCGATCTTCGACCAGGGTATGGTTGAAAGAATTGTCAAAGCACTACTTAAAGTAAGACAATAAAGATAGAAAGAACCTGATGCTTTATTGAGTGGTTGGTCATTTACACGTAGAATTTGTGTAACTGGTCGATATCCAAGAATTAGAGAGAACTCGGCCGTCTTCCATTGCTAGTCGTACCGAACTTGAACGCATAATTTCGACCACTGTGTAAGGACCTTCCCATTTAAGAGAAAGTTTGTTCCGATTAGACTAGGATTGAATCTTCCTCAATACCAAGTCACCTACAGCAAGGCTGTGAGGTTGGACCTTACGATCATAGTATTTGTGCAAGGCTTGTTGGTAGACTGCTGAACGGATTAAGGCCTGATTTCTCTTCTCTTCGAGTAGGTTAATGTCATCCGCCGGTTGTTCTTGGCCGAGTCATTGAAACTCTCGACCCTTGTAGACTGATCTTTAGTTTTGGCGGAAGCATGGCTTCGCACCAAAAATTAGGAAAAGGTGTTTTACAAGGTTCGACTAGCTAGCCGTGGCGAATCGCCCATAATATCGAGGGTAATTCTTGTACCCAAGCCCCGAGCGCTTAACAAGTCGGGTCAAGACTCGGTTTTAATTCCTCGCATTATTTGGCCATTCGCTGCTCGACCGCCCCATTGCTTTGGGGATGGGCGACAGAGGCGTAATGAGCTTATACTCCAACTCGTCACAAAATTCTTGAAATTTTGCGCTCGAAAATTGTTTACCATTGTCTGTGATTATTCGACTAGGGACTCCAAATCGAGTAATCACGCTTCTCATCATGAACCGTTTTGCGGCTTCCGTTGTTATCCCAGTCACAGGTTCGGTTTTGATCCATTTTGTGAATGTATCAATAGCCACAAAAAGGAACTCGAAGCCCCCTGGAGCCCTTGGGAATGGTCCTAGGATATCGAGACCCCTGGTCGCAAAAGGCCAAGATAGAAGGATTGTTTGTAATGCCTGAGCTGGTTGGTGTATTTGCCTGATGTGAAACTGGCATTGTACACATTTTTTAACCAACTCTTTGGCATCATAGAGAGCTGTTGGCCAGTAAAATCCTTGTCGAAAGGCTTTTCTGACCAACGTTCTATAGGAAGCATGAGTTCCACATATGCCCCTATGTATATTGTGAAGGAGATTTAGTCCTTCTCTCTGCGGTATGCATCGCATGAGTACCCCTTGACTGCCTCGTTTATAGAGGACTCCTTCAACCAAAGTATACATTTTGGCCTTTTCGATAAACGACCGCTTCGAGATCGCCATCGGCACGGAACTCCGCCCTCAAGATACTTGTAGATGAGATCCATCCAAGTATCCTCATATTCTAGAGAAGCTGTCTCAATAGGAGATGTCTCTGGTGTTTCCACTAGAGACAGCTTCTGGAGTTGCTCCAAGAAGACTCCTTTTGGTACTTGTGATAGGGAAGAAGCTATCCGAGTAAGCCGGTCAGCGAGGAGATTATCCTTTCGAGGGATGAATTATACCTCAAAACCGAAAAAATACTTTTTGAGCTTTCGAACCTCCGATAAGTACCGAGACATGGTCGGGTTAGAGCACTGGTACTCCTTTCTAACCTGATTCACGACTAGTTGAGAGTCTCCTCTCACGAGTAGTCGCTTAATCGCGAGCTTCATGACTCATATGCCGCTAGTAAACCTTCAGACTTGCCACGTTGTTAGTGGCCTAAAAGTTTAATCAGATAGCATACTTTAAGGTCTCTCCGTTAGGAGATTTCAGACCACCCCACCCCAAGCCACTAAAGTAAGTGACCCGTCAGTACATCATCCACTTATCGTGGGTATCAGATTAGGGATCCTGAATGTGTTGGACTTGTCCATTCAAGACAAAGTCTCGCCAAGATCTCGAGATTTAATGGCCGTCGACACAAAATGGAGGTCGAACTCCCAAGTTCTATCGACTAATTAGACATGCGCCCCGCCGCTTCCCTATTTTGGAGGATCACTAAGGGATGCTCAGACAAGACAATTATCTTGTGCTACCAAAATAATGCCGCAGCTTCTCAAGACATGAGAAGGGCATAGAGAAGCTTTTGGACCGAGGGTAACGCCCTTAGGTCTCAGGTAAAACTTTACTTACGTAGTACATCGGTCGTTGAACGTTTTCACGTTCTACGACTAGTATCAAGGCCACCGCCTGTGGTGTGGCAAATAGATAAATTAAGAGCGCCTCTTCCGGTTTTGAGGAAAATGTAACAGAGTACTGTGAAGATATCTCTTGACATCCTCGAAAAAGTGTTTGCTCTCGTTTGACCCAGAGCGAAAGATCCCTAACCATCTGTGTTCATACACCACCCAGATTTCAAAGTGTACGAGCTACAAAAATGATAACATAAACATATCTCGCATTGCATTAATAGTAAATCGAGTTTATTACCAAAGAGGCTTACAAGCCAACAATAAAGAACACAATGAAGACGAAGAAAGTGTAGTAGAGTCCAGGTTAACCGCCACGTGCAATCGATCAGTAGCGGCCTAGTCGCCGAGATCCACACCAATCGTGGAAGTTCTTCTCCTCTCAAATTTGTTTGCACAAGGCAAGTATGAGCACAACCACCGTGTTTCGCAAGTTACACCCGCCAATTAATGTAATGACATGCATACATAAGGTAAACAAGGATATTGGGTGGTTTATTTGCATAAAGCAAAGATTTTCAATTTTAAATAATCATATTAATTTCCAAGGCCATTTTTATACTATATCTAAAATTAGATTTTAAACAACAATTTTATAGTATGGATAACCTCCATATTTGAATGGTGAAGGATACCCTCCTATCACAATGGCTAACCGCCTAAATTTTCCCACAGACTAACCATCCCGAAAACATCTGCTGAAATCACTTTTAAAAAACCAAAAACAAGTCTAACTCAGAGTGGCTTTGCTAGCATGTCCATGATCATGACGCTTCGCTCAATAGTTTTACTCGCAGAGTGTGTACACTTTACCCACATGACATGATTCCTCTAGTTTGTTCTAAGATCCCACAATACCACCTCTCACCGCTTAAGGTAAGAGGTCTAGAGTTCATGACAAGGCCTTTACAATGCATCCTTCCACCGCAGTCCAGCCTCGCTAAGGTTTCGCCTCCTTTGGACTAACCATCCGTAGGTTCAGGGCCCCCTTTTGCGTCAGGTGAGAATAAAATAGTCATGAAAGACAGGCCATGAAAGACCACCCACGCATGCATGTGATAAATCGCGATAGAACTCCACTTAATTAATCAACCAGATCCCACGCCCCATTCTCGAGACATGTGGTTGTACAAGAAGGCATAGCAAGGCGCGCTCAAAGACCGGTCCTTAATCGACTTGGGCGTTTTTCAATCAAACCACGGCTTTAATCCTAACTAGATTAAACCCGCATAAACCTGCACCCACCATTCAACCATTTCGCCCAAGTCCAAACCATTTTGATTTTATTTAAGTAAAACCATCTTTACAAATTCTCTATGGTAAAACAATACCATAGATTTAATTTTAAACAATTTTGTAATGGTTTGGCTAAATCCTCCCAAAATCAAAATCATGGTCTAAGCATTTGCTAAGCATTTCCAAATAATTTATCTATCGTGACAAAGGGATGACATTTCAATATTCAAAATTGGCCATACAATAACAATTGGAATAACTAAGCATTTAAACAGGGCATTAAAATAATTGACTAAAAATATGCATGCAATAATAATTTTAAAAACTGAATTAAATAACTTTAAAATACTGGGGGTAATATGGTCAAGGGTGTAACTTGCCTTCGTTGAAGTCTTGACACTCTAAATCCTCCGAAGGATCTAACTCTCCGGAATCGTCGAAGTCTAAATGTGAAAATACGATAAATACAAATGAAATTCAAATAAAATCAAAAAGATAGTTCAAACTAACTCTAATTCATATAATTATATTTTATTTAGCTATAAAATAATTTTATAAGATTTTAGAAATTTGAAACACTCAATTTGGAGTTAGGAATCAAAAGATATGAATTTTACAAATTTAAATACTAAATTTGTAGTTTAATCATTTCAAATTCAAACAGACAGTTTAAACTTACTCAAAATCAAATAATTATATTTTATTTAGCTAGATATTAATTTTCTAAGATTTTAGCAATTTGAATCACCCAATTTGGAGTTGGGATGAAAAAGATATGAATTTTACAAGTTTTAAACCTAAATCTGCAATTTAATCAATTTCCTGTTTTATTTTTCTAAAGGAAAAATCTAATTATTGCGCAAGATGACGTCAGCCCTGATATTTTCGGGAAATAAGGATTTAAAATATTTTCTGATGTGTGGGCTCCACGTGTCATAGACATGGCGCATGTGGACTAAGCCCACGCGGCTTGGGCGCAGGAGGGGGTGTGAGGTGGTACGGCTTGGTGCCACGTCGGATCCACGCGTGCGGGATTGAGGACGTGGCGCCCACGTGGCGATGACATGGCGCATACGTGGCGCGGCCATGTCATCTCGCAAGACGGCGGCTTCGCTTCTTGCTCGCGGCGCTTGACGCCGGGCGAGCCGCAAGGAGAGCGCGAACGGAGAGAGGGAGCGAGGAGGAGCCTAATGCGCTACCTTGCGACGACGGAGGGCGACGAGGTGGCGTGGCGGCGATTTATTTTGGCGGCGGCGATGATCGGCTCCGATGGCGCGGCGGTTCCCGGGGCTCCGGGGCAAAGGTTGCGCGCAGACGGATGGTTCCGAGGACGGCGATGCCGGCGGAGGGGTCAGGGTGGCCGGGGAAGGCTCGACGGCGCCGGAGAAGACGAGGATTTGCGGTTCGTCGACTTGGAGAAAAACTCAAAATTACAGCGATTGAGAGAGAGAGGAGAGGAGAGACTTGGGGCGTCTTGTTGCGATGGAGAAGGAGCTCACCGTGCTCCCCTTTATAGGCCATGGGGAGGCCAAGGCATGGAGATCGCGTGCGCGGGCCCTTCAGCGGCCGTGGCTCGATCCGGCGTACGTGCGCACGATGGGGAGGGGAGAGACCGGGTTTGGGGGAGGTGGGGAGCGACGGTTTGACCGCGCACGTTCCCGTGAGGAATGGGTGAGGAGAAGGCGGTTATGAGCTTCCTGCCATGGAATGGCGGTTGCAAGGGCAATTTTGAGGTGGAAGGAGGTGGGGAGGAAGATGGGCGCGGGGTCAGGCGACGGCGCTTCGGCGGCCAGATCGATCGAGCGGCGTAGGCGCAGATGGACCGCTGGATTGTAATCCAACTACGAGGAGTGGGTGCTTGGCGGGTGAGGCATTGAGGCGTACGAGATGGGCCTAAGTGGCTTCAATGAAGGACAGAATCGGGTCAAGATGGTTTCTACCAAAAGGTATTTTTGTAATTTTAATTGCTTTGTTGAATTAAATAAACCGATTAATTCAAAAAGGCTTTAGAAAAATAGCAAAATAAATCCAAAAATTCTAGAAAAATTCACAGAAATTCCTAGACTTATTTTGGACTTAACAAAATTATTTCCAACTTTAAGTTGGCTTTTAATTTTGCAAATAAATTATTTTGGCTTTAAAACATTTAGGAAAAAGCTTTTAAAATTTCAGAAAATTCTCGAAATTGATTAAAATTTTATTTTTCAACTTTAACTCAATTAAAACTTTAAAAACTTTAATAATTTTTATTTTTGACTTTTAAATCTTTAGAAATCCAAACAAAGCAAGTAAACTCTTTCAAATTTCAGAAAGTCCAACAGAATAATAACTTTAATTAATTTAAATTGGTAACAGAACTTTGGGCTGTTACATTGCCTCTTCTGACCACTCGAAACTCTCGTGCTTCCTTAGAAGTTTGAAGAAAGGTAGTCCTTTTTCTCCCAGTCGTGCTATGAAACGACTTAAAGCCACCATACACCTTATGAGTTTTTGGACTTCTTTCTTCGTGGTTGGAGAGCGCATTTGAACAATGGCTTTTATCTTTTCGGGATTTGCTTCAATCCCTCGTACAGAGACCAAGAATCCAAGCAACTTTCCCGAAAAGACTCCAAACACACACTTCTCAAGATTGATTTTCAAGCGGTGTTTTCTGAGGTTGTCAAATGTCTCCTACAAGTCCAAAACATGATCAAGCCGTTTAATGCTTTTTACGACTAGATCGTCAACATAGGCTTCCAAATTTCAGCCTACTTGAGGTGAAAAAGTCGATTGCATCAAATGTTGAAAAGAAGTGCCAGCATTTTTTAGACCAAATGGCATCTTGACATAGCAAAATATACCAAATGGAGTAATAAATGTGGTCTTTTCTTCATCTTCTAGACACATATTAATCTGATGGTAGCCAGAATATACATCTAGAAAACTTAATGTTTCGTAACCAGCGGTAGAGTCAACCAACTGATCGATACGAGGTAAAGGAAAATCATCTTTTGGACTAGCTTTATTAAGATCAGTAAAGTCAACGCACATTCGCCACTAGCCATTAGACTTTCTAACCATTACAGGGTTGGCCAACCACTCTGGGTGGTCGACTTCTCTTATAAAGCATGCTTTAAGTAGCTTGTCCAATTCTGACCTTATAGCATCTCGTCGATCAGGGGCAAATCTCTGTAATTTTTGTTTTACGGGTACTTTGTCAGGCCGTAAAGCTAGCCTATGCTCAATCACTTCCCTGGGGACTCCGGGCATGTCGGATGCTTGCCACGCGAAGACATCAGCGTTTGCTCGGAGGAAAGTGATGAGGGCGTCTTCCTACTTGGGGTCGGAAGTATCCCCGATGCGAACAGTCTTCCAAGGTTCCTCTTGATCTAGGGGAACCTTTTTTACTTGGTCGTTCGGCTTGGGCGCAGCTTTAGGCTTCGAGCTCTTGGTCGAAGGCTGCCCTTTCTCTTCCCGAGCTGGTATCTGACCCACCATCTCGAGGGATCGACGGTCACACGTGTGCGCCATCTTCTTATCACAATGAATTGTGATTATTCCTTTGGGACCTAGCATCTTAAGATATTGATACCCATAATGAGTTGCCATTAAGAATTTTGCCAAAGCTGGTCGTCCGAGTATAGCGTTATATGCCGTATCGAAATCGACCACATCAAAAGAGATCTTCTCCATCCTGAAATTACTTGGTGTACCAAATGTTAACAGAAGAGAAACTTGACTAATAGGTTTGACTGAAGACCCCGGTATAATACCATGAAATAAATATCTTACCGGTCTTACCTTGGTCCCGGTACTTGCATCTCGCCCGGTATTTGTCAACAAAATGTTTATCGAGCTACCACCATCAATCAACACTCGATTTACTCGACATTGTTGATGGTGGGTTCGACCACGATCGGATAACGACTGTCGAGTCGAAGGGATCGGGCAACAACCTTCTCGAAGAGATGGTGACTTCCGATCACTTCGCACTTTATTGACAAGAGGGGAGTCAATGGAGTTTACTGCTGCTCGATCGCTTTTAAGTCGTCGCCTTGACTCGTACGCCAATGATCCACCAAAGATGTGCTCAATGGTGTGCTCGGGATCTTGAAACGGCATGTCCTCGTTGTCGTCCGACTGTGTACGACCACTGGCTTGTCCTACCTCTTCGAGGGCAGGAAGTGGTCCTTTGCCGTTGTAGTAGTCTTTGAGTTTTCGTTGGAAAACTCGGCAATTGCGAAGGTCATGCTCTTCCTTTTTATGGAAAGTGCACCATCTAGGCTTGTCGTTCTTCCGTTCGGGGCACTTACCTTTGCCTCGATCGGAGTATTGTTTGGTAGTTCGTGGCTCCTTATCGCTTATGGCCAAGACCTCCTTAGAAGCATTGGCTTGAGGCTTTTGGCCCTTTGCCTTGTTCTTGGATTTATTGGCCTTCTTATCCTTCTTCTTGCCACCTTCGCCAGTCTCTTGAGGGTGCTGGTCATCTCGATCGATGATTTTGGTCCATTCGACTGCTTCATCAAGAGTCGCATACCGGTCAGCCATCTCAAAGAGTTCAGCGATAGTAGCAGGAGGATTCAAAGCGATGTCCTCCGTGATCCTTCTCGCCGTGGACTCCTCGCTGAAGGCTCGATAATGATGAGTCGAATCTCAGAATCGAATTGCAAACCCGATCGAAATGCCCGATGAATTGGCGAGTGTTTCGCCGCCGCTTTGTCGCATCCTGTAGGTCGTCCTCCTTTCTGGGGCGATGATAGGTGCCCTAGAAATTGGCCAGCAATAGATCATAGAGATGTTGCCATGAGTAGATCGACTCGACAGGTTGGTTTAATAACCATGATCGAGCAAACCATTCGAGCACAGTCGGAAGGTAATTCGCCATGACGCGCTCTCCTCTTCCTCGCCGCTTCGACAATGATCGTAGATTCAAGGAATTCGATGGGATTTTGAGACCCATCAAATTTCTCCATGTTCCCTGGTCGAAACCGCGGTGGCCAGTGAACTGCTCGGAGGTCAAACGAGAATGCCCGACATCCGGTAATCACATCGTAACGCCTCCTTTGTAGAAAAGAGGGGTTGACGTCACCAGGTGATCGTACTTGACGATACCCAGCAAGGGATGAATTTGACTTGTGGTAAGTCTCGATCCTAAGAGGGTAATACTCTTCGTATTTTGTCTACTGTTGCAGACCTCTGGGTTGGAGCGGTGAATGATCACCTCTCCTAGGAGCTTTATTTTCGTCAGTCGTTCGAGGAACTCTTTTCCGGATTGGGGAGCGATGCACCTTGTGGCGATCTCCAAGCGGTGAGTTATTCGAACGACTGGAAGCTGATGGAGTCGTACTTCCACGACTTCCAGGATAATGTCGGCGAGGACGTTCGAGCTTATTCATCGTACTCCGCAGCCTTCGTGCAATCTCTTCAGTGAAGAGATCATAGCCAGGTGCTTGGGCAAGTTCTCGAGATGGGTTCTCGAGCAGATCGTTGATACACTGAAGTTCCTGAGCTTCTTCCGACTGGTATTGAGTGCGC
Organism: Phyllostachys edulis; assembly: GCA_036346405.1. NCBI lineage: Eukaryota > Viridiplantae > Streptophyta > Magnoliopsida > Poales > Poaceae > Phyllostachys > Phyllostachys edulis. The sequence goes on along the minus strand of CM070547.1, from coordinate 51,804,155 downwards.
CCAGGCAATTTTCTCTGGGTCGCGACTCGTTTCCGTCAGATTGTTTCAGAATTATTCATACCTGATCCTTGGGCTTGCCTTAGCAAAGTGCGAAGATCTCGAGAATTTTCCGCACGCTCATCAGAGTATTGACTATGTTCATCGCCGGAGGTGTCCTTGTCATTGCCACGAGCAGTCGCAGGGTGTGATCCTCGGGGAGCGTCCTCAGCCCTGTCTCTAGGAGAGTTATTGCTACCTGAGGGCAAGACGAAGACCTCTCGTTGATGATCTCCACTTGCGCTAGAGGCCTCCTCGCTTGAGGAGTCGTCGAATGACACCATCTGGCGACTTGGAGCAAACCCCTCCAAGAAGGGGAATTCTGGCTTATAACCATCTCCGTTGATAAGTGAGTCCTGCGTTGGGATGGTCGAACTCGTAGGAAGAGCATGTTCGATTGCATCCTTGGCTGGACTAGCTAGAGAGAGAGAATCACCAGATGCTAATGAAGATCCGAAATTATGGCTTCCAAAAGCTGTCGCGCCAGGTCAGACTGTCTTAGGTGGACTTGGACATTTGGAGAGGGAATCCTCGCCATGCCCCGAGTCTGCCTTGGGACAGCCCTCATTGTGGTCGGATTGACCCTTGCCCTCTGAGGAAGCCGGTTCCCCATCTGGACATATAGTTGTGGGGGATAAGGATCCCGCCTCAACTACATCGGTGGTAAAATCTCCTGGAGAAAGATCTCCAGAGGCGACATCACCGTCGGATGATGCATCACTCGGCTCGTAGTCGAAACCAGCATCCATGTCGATATTTGCGTAATCGGCCAAGTCGAACTAGTTCTCCTCATTCCACTCTCCTGCCATGAGACCTCATGAAGAGAACTACCCAACACATGATCTAGAATTGGCAGCTATTGTGCATGCTTTGAAAATCTGGCGACACTACCTTATTGGTAATCGCTGTGAGATATACACAGACCACAAAAGTTTGAAATACATCTTTACACAACCAGAGCTCAATTTGAGGCAAAGGAGATGGTTGGAATTAATTAAGGATTATGACCTTGGGATTCATTATCACCCAGGCAAAGCCAATGTAGTGGCAGATGCCTTGAGCCGAAAAGGTTATTGCAATACCTTGTTGGTTCAAGAACAACAACCAAAGCTATATGAAGAGTTGAAGTATCTCAACTTGGAAATTGTAAAGCAAGGATGTGTAAACACCTTAGAGGTAAAGGCCCAACCATTCTCGACCAAATTAAAGAACATCAAGGGAAGATGAAGACATCCAAGAAATTAAGAAGAACATGAGGAGAGGTAAAGCCCTGTGTTTCTCTCAGAGATGAACAAGGGATAGTATGGTTTGGCAGTAGAATTTGTGTGCCCAATCATCAAGATATCAAGCAGCTCATCTTGGTGGAAGCCCATGGATCACCTTATTCTATCCATCCGGGCAGCACCAAGATGTATCAAGACCTCAAAGGAAGGTATTGGTGGGTCGGTATGAAGCAAGATATTGCCAAGTATGTCTCTCAATGTGATATATATCAGAGAGTAAAAGCCGAGCACCAACGACCAGCAGGGTTGTTGCAGCCATTGCCGATCCCTGAATGGAAATGGGAACAGGTAGGCATGGACTTCATTACTGGATTGCCAAGCACCCAAATGGGCTTTGATTCCATTTGGGTGGTAGTTGACCGACTGACCAAGGTAGCCCATTTTATACCGGTCAAGACCACCTATAGAAGTGATAAGCTAGCTGAATTATATATGGCAAGAATTGTCTGTTTACATGGAGTACCCAAAAGAATAGTTTCAGACCGAGGGTCGCAGTTCACATCATGGTTCTGGAAAAGCTTACATGAAGCTCTTGGTACTAAGCTCAATTTTAGTACAGCCTATCACCCTCAAACCGATGGGCAACCGAGAGAGTGAACCAAACTCGAAGACATGCTCGTGGCTTGTGCTTTGGATTTTAGGAAGAGTTGGGATAAGAACTTGCCCTATGCTGAATTTTCTTACAACAATAGTTATCAAACTAGTCTACAGATGTCCCCTTCAAGCTCAGATGGTAGACCTTGTAGAACACCCTCCTTTGGGATGAGGTTGGAGAACATCAACTTCATGGTCCAGACCTGGTTAAAGAAGCTGAAGACAAAGTGAAGCTAATAAAGGAGCGATTGAGAGTAGCTCAATCTCGACAAAAGAGCTATGCTGATACCTGTCGAAGAGATTTGTCCTTTGAGGTTGGAGATTTTGTATACCTTAGAGTGACACCATTTAGGGGAGTTAGAAGATTTCGGACTAAAGCGAAGCTGGCACCAAGATTTATCGGCCCATACAAGATTATGGACAAAATTGGTGAAGTCGCCTATCAACTAGAGCTCCTAGAGTCCCTCTCGGCTGTGCACAATGTCTTTCATGTATCCCAATTAAGGAAATGTCTTCGGGTGCCAGAAGACCACACATCCCTAGAGACCTTCGATCTTCAAGAAGACCTTACTTATGTGGAGCAGCCAATTAAAATTCTGGATGTTGCAGAAAGGGTTACCAGGAGCCGGATTATCAGATCCTACAAGGTGCAATGGAGTCACCATCCAGAAAGTGAAGCTACGTGGGAGAAGGAAGAAGACCTCAAGGCTAATTATCCCTACCTCTTTACTGATCCTGTTTGAATCTCGGGTCGAGATTCTTTTAAGGGGGGTAGGTTTGTAATATCCTGATTTTCCAAGTCCTTTTAAATTTGTAAAATAAAATAAAACTATTTTGTTTTGATGAGAATTCATAGTTGGTTCGTTGGAGAGGTTTAAGTTTTATGTTGTCACCCCTTCTCATGTGGCCGCCTCCCTCGTCTCTCTTTTGTGTTATGTTGGGTTAGACCTTCTCGTGGGCTCGACCTCCCAAAGGGTCCTTGAAGTTGGACCTCCGCCGGGGCTCAGACCTTTCTCAACTCGGACGTGCCCTTATGTCCAAACCTTTCTCTCGAGCTAGATCTCTTTGGATCTCTTTGTTGGTTCGAATCTCTTTGGTTCAGACCTCCTCCTTAGGTCTAGACCTCCTCTTGGTTAAGGCGTGCCTATATGTTTAGGCCTCCCTTCGAATTCAAGTCCTTTGGACCTCCCCCATCCATTGGACCTTCTTACTCGCTTAACTAGGAACCCCTGACCTCCGTGGGTTTCCTCCCGAACTTTTAGGACCTCCTATATTGAGATCCTCACCGCCAGGACCTCCCATTGTGGAGATCCTAGCGATCAGACCTCCCTTGTCGACTCAGCTTTAGACCTCCTCTCAAGACCTCCTTGAGCCCGTGGAACCTCCTTCATGAGAGCCTAATCGATAGGACCTCCCGTGGGTGAGATCCTACCACCGTGGCCTCCTTTACAAGGATCCTCACCAGACCTCCTTGATGGGATCTTGGTTGTTAGAACCTCTTGTCACAGAGACCTCCTCCATGTATGTCTCGACCTCCCTATGTCCGCATTCTCCTTCAGAATCTGGACCGCTAAGACCTCCCTTGAGATCTTAATGCCTGCACCTCCTCTTTGAACATCTCGACCGCTAAGACCTCCCTCGAGATCTTAACTGCCTGCATTCCTTTGTTGGCAGATTCGATCGTTAGGACCTCCCTGAGATCCTAACCGCTCGCATTCTCCGCCCCGATTTGATCCTACAGCTCTAGACCTCCCTAGCGGGTGGGGTTCTCTTACCACTCTGACCTCCCGTTAGCACTCAATCATGGCCGTTGACCTCCTCTTTGGAGATCCAACTGTCAGACCTCCCCTTGACCCAACTGTCTCTAGATTTGACTAGTCCCACCGCCAAAGCTTACCTATTTTATGTTTCCCGCCACACTAGTACCGTGAGCATTTAATGCATGTAATGTCTCATTGAATGCAGCCAAGCAAGTGGTCAAGCTTCTTTTGTATGGGGTCATTCGGGGCACTATTGGTGTCCTTTCTAGTCTCCTCCCGTAATAAAGACACTATGTCCTTTATTATTTTTCTTTGACACTCCCTGCCTTTTGCCCATCTCACATGCTCACCAAATCATGTACGCTTGAGTGGTCTTTTTCACTTCCTTTGACTATAACTAGTCCCGGAGCCCTCCATTGCCACCTTTTTCACACACTCAACATTATTGCTCACACCCTGGCTTCTCGTGAGCTTTGTTGCCAAGAACATCGCCAGCAGCTTCTCTTCATCAGATAACACCATTGGAGGCTCGGCAGAGCTTGGGCGTTGACCTCAACCGCCAGATTGCCTTCGACCTCCCTTCACCCACACCTCCTTCTTATTGTCGGTAAGTTTCTTGCATATTATGTTGTTCTTGTTCTTGTCACCACCATAAGAGGTTATGTCCATTTCAGACCTCTTCCTTTGGATTCTCTTTGAACTCGTGGATTTTGTGTGAAGATCACCCTCTTGATCCTGCAGACTCATTATCCTCTTGGTCTCTGCTAGAGCCGCCTCCGGTCTTCCGTGAGGACCTTCCTCATTCGACCTCTCCCAAGAAGTTGGGACCTCTCCCAAAGAACCTATTTTGAATATAAGATGCTTCGCATTGGTTGAGTTTTGGAGTTTCTTTTAAAGTTCTTTTGGCTCTTTATTTGGAATGTGGTTTGAGTTGTCTTTTCTCTCTGATAGAGCGTGAAGGCATTGAGGAGCGTGAGAGCACTAAAGAAGAAGACTCTCAAGACAAAGGAGCAAGGCAAGTCATGCTCTTGATCATATTGCACCCAATATTTCAATTTACTTATGTTCTGCTTCAAAGGATAATGCATGCCTATTTCTACCAAGATATTTTAATACTGCCTTTAAACACATAGTTATGCCTAATTCCTTCATATGGCCAACTTGACATTGAACCAAATCTGTTGTCACCTTAGACAAAACCTGGTTAATATATTAGTGTGAACCAGGAGCAATTGTGAAACCATATGCTTAGTCTTGCTTAGTCCAAAAGTACTTGATTTGGGGAAATCTTTACCTTCATGACCAACTATTATTTAAAATGTTTTGACCATGGCATTGGGATGTCATGGGAGTGTGAAAATATTGCTGGGGAAGCAAAAAAAATGAAAATTGATTTAGACTTGGGGAATTGGTTTGCTTGGTTGGTGCAAGGTTTGTGCACGGACTCTAACCTGGATAAGGTGGAGGTCCAGGGGTTTGTGATTGTCGCCAAGTCGGCTTGAAGACCGGTCTTTGAGCCGCCAATGCTAGGCCTATGATGGGCTATGCCAAACCGTGCAACCACATGTCTCCAAGATGGGGTGTGGGACCTAGCTAAGTACTTTGCGTAACTTCCACCGCAGCTTGATCCAGCTTGGAGGAGTGGGAGGTCTTCTATGGCCGGTGGTCTTTATGACCTATGTTCCCACCGGTGCAAGAGGGGGCCAGATCTCATGAGTCAATCCAAAGGAGACTAAACCTTAGCAAGGAGAGGCGTGGTGGGACAATGCATTTTAAAGGCTTTGTCATGAACTCTAGACCTCTTACCTTTGGTAGTGAGAGGTGGCATCGACAGATGCCGGATAAACTAGAGGAATTCATGTCGTGTGGGTAAAGTGCACATCCTCGATCGAGTGTAAATCTATTCGAATAGCCGTGTCCGCGGTCATGGACATGCTAGCAGCGGCCACTCAGAGTTAGATGTTGAATTTGGGTTTCTAAAAGTGTTTAATAAACTATTTTGGGATTTCTATCCCATGGGCTTTGGGCAGGGAGCCTTGTGACAGGAGGGTATCCTTCACCAACTTGTTGATGAATGCTATCCAACTGAAAATCAAGTTTTGTAAATGAATTTTATCTATTAAAAACCTACCTTGGAACTTAGTAATTGTAATTGAAAGAAATTTGGCTTTATGCAAAGCAACCATATTATGCCTTCTGTTGTATATCCATGTATGCATGTCATTTTGTTACCCCACGGTGTGACTTATGAGCACAAAGGGTGGTGCTCACTCTTGCTCAATGCAAAATCTTATCGAGAAGACAACAATGAGAAGAGGAGGACCAGGACAGTAGGTTGTGCCCTCCACCATTTTGCCCGTGGTATAGTGGATGGACCTCTGCCTTTGTTCTTTGTAAGCTTGCTTTTGGCCCAAGGCCACCTTCTCAGTAAACAACTCCTTTGCTATGTTGTAAATAAAGTCTATGTCGTGGATGTTACCACTCTTGTTTTTGTCAGGAAGAGCTAGCTCGAGATCCTTGGGACTAGCTCAGTTCACGCTGGGAATCACAGAGTGATTCCTCAAGTCTCACGACCTCCTCAGGCCAGGTCCTTTGACCTCTCCTGAGCTGGCCGTGGCGGTGAGGAATCTCCCCGTGACTTCCACTTCCCTCGATGGTAATCTTGAGAGGTCCTGCCAAGGCCTCAATTGGTACCACCGAGGGCAGGTCCTACCCGAGCCTCGGGAGGTACCACCGGACCTCCTGGGAGGTCCTAAGGGACGGCCTAGGAGATCCTGGGAGGGCCTCTCGGGTGCCCTAGGGTTGGGCCGCCACATTTTTATACAGGTTCGGGCCTTCTCCTAAGAGAATAACAACCCTACTCATGTGTGTATGTATTGAGTATGCTGGATTACAAGATCGAGCCAAAGAAAACTAGAGTATTGTGCTTCTAGCTGGTTTCTCCCCTCTCCTGCCCTGATAATCCTTGCCTTTTATACTATCTCCAGGGTGCGCCGTTGGATCTTCAGAATAAAGGTCACCTTAATGCACCAGATCGTGGAGCCGTTACTAGAGGTTATTACGGGATTTGTAACGTTCCCACGTCGCTAGGCAATTATCATCATAACAGGGAGTTAAATCATGCTGTTATATCAGGGAATAATAGCGTAATTGATTACTCATATCCTTGGATGTGGTACATAAGATTCCCTGATCGACTAGGCCCACATGTCTGTGAGTCTTGTCGACTAAGGACTGGTTGTAGAAGGGCTTACGACCAAGTAGTGGTCGTAGGAGAGCCTACGACCATAGATCGATCGTAGTAGAGCTCACGATCATGGGATAGTCGTAGAAGGGCTTACGACTATGGGGCAGTCGTAGGAAGACCCACGACTACAGGGTGGTCGTAGGAGAACTTACGACCTCCAGTTCTCTCTTATGAATGTTAAGGGGTGTACTCAAGAGTTATATGACGTCATTATTATCCATAATATGAATTATAGATAAATGATTTAAATGAGGATTGTTATATCCTCGTCACGAGTATTCTTGGACAGCAAGTCGGAGCCTTAAGAGAGCTGATAACTACTCTGAATGCCAACCAGGCTGACTCGATAAGAGAAGCGATCGAAGGTGTAGTAGGTTATGCCTTAGCAAAACTTAAGGCACACGACCGTAATCTCGATTTTCAACCAATCGAGGACGACTTCGACTGCTATAATACTCCACTTAGAGAATTTTTCAAAAGTAATGAAGAAAAAAACTAAGGTTTAAAAAAGCTGGCTTGAGAATATTTCGACTAGATTTGTCAAACCCAGTCTCTTTGTATTGGTAGTAAAAGTTAGGAACAAGTCGACACTAGGAAGTTCCTTCTAGTGAGAAGGACCATGTGTAGAGAGGAAAGACTTTGACTAGGTGATGTTACTCTTCTTCGACCAGTGTAAAGAAAAACTGAGTGTATAAAAATGATCGAAAGACTATCCAAGCACTACTCAAAAGTAACACAATAAAGAGTGAAGAAATCTAAAACTTTTTTGATATAGTAAACTGGTCATTGGACGTTTTCACGTTCTGTGACTAGCACTGCGCTCACTGCCTGTGGCGTGACAGCTAGATAAATTAAAAGCGTCTCTTCTGGTTTTGAAGAAACCAGAACAGGAGCACTCGTAAGATACCTCTTAACATCCTCGAAGGCATTGTTTGCCTCTTCTGACCACTTGAAACCCTCATGTTTCCTTAGAAGTTTAAAAAAAGGAAGTCTTTTTTTCTCCCAGTCGTGCGATGAAACGACTTAGAGCTGCCATGCACCCTGTGAGTTTCTAGACTTCTTTTTTGTGGTCGGAGAGTGCATTTGATCAATGGCTTTTATCTTTTCAAGATTTGTTTCGATACCTCGTGCAGAGACGAGAAATCCAAGTAAGTTTCCTGAAGAGACTCCGAACACACACTTCTCAGGATTGAGCTTCAAACGGTGTTTTCTGAGGTTGTCGAATGTTTCTTGCAAGTCTGAAATGTGATTAAGTCGTTTGATGATTTTTATGACTATATCGTCAACATAGGCTTTCAAATTTCGGCCTAGTTGAGGCGAAAAAGTCATTGGCATCAAGCGTTGAAAAGAATCATCAGTATTTTTTTAGACCAAATGGCATTTTGACATAGCAAAATATTCCAAATGGTGTTCTTCATCCTCTAGACACATACTAATCTGATGATAACCAGAGTATGCATCTAGAAAACTTAAAATTTCACAACCAACAGTAGAATCAACTAATTGATCGATACAAGGCAAAGGAAAATCATCTTTTTGACAAACTTTATTAAGATCAGTATAGTCAACACACATACGTCACTTACTATTAGACTTTCTAACCATTACAGGGTTACTCACAGAAAGTAACATCATATATTAAATATCCCATGTGTTAAACACAACGCATAATACTCCCTAACCGATTATGCCCACAGGTCAGCAAGCCTTATCAATAGGTTTGTCGAAGCCAGGTTGGTCGAAGCCAAACAAGTCGTAGAAGATCTTACGACTATACAATAGTCGTAGAGAAGCTTACGACTATACCATGGTCGTAAAAAGACTTACGACCATAGGGTGGTTTACAACCAGACAACTTGGCCTCTCTCTTATAAATATTTAAGAGGTATACTTAAGATCAATATGAGAATATTAATATCTATAATAAGAATTAGAAATAAACAAATAAATGAGGATTATTATATCCTCGTCAAGTAACTTAATAGAACACATGTAATATGCTCGGAAGCACGGACACGTCTCCAAAGTGTCGAGTCCATGTCGGATACGAACACGACTCCGACACGGCTCGGACACGTATTTCAGGCGTGCCGAAAATTACAGCCGTGAAAAAAATAAAATTAATATCGGACACGTATTAGACACATATAAGACACGTATCGAACACTTGAGTCCATTCAATTCGACCCAAAACGGTAGTTAAACCATTCCATAACTATTTAACGTAGCCCCGAGCTGCCTGCAGAGCGCATACTCCATTCCCCTTCGACGTCGCTGCAGCCCTGAGCCCTCGACGGCGTCTGCTCGCCCTGCTACGTCGCCAGATCCGACGGTGACCCTCTCCCTCCTGACGCCGCTCTGTTTCTCCCCTTCGAGGCCTGCAGCCCCGAGGCTCCGCCCGCTTCTCCACTCCCATAAGCCCCTCCTCCTCCTCCTCCGGCTCTTCTCTCCCCTTTGCTCCTCCTCCACCTCCAAATCCCGCAAGGCCACCACTCGTGGGAACCCTCGCGCCACCGCGCTCCACCGCCTTTCTCCCCCTGCGCCGCAGAATCAGGCGCCCTCCCGTGCGCACATCTCTCCACTACAGTAGCAGCCATGGCGCAACCGCTCGTCGTGAAGAAGGATAATGACTGCGACGAGGAAGGTACGCGCGAACGGATATCTCTCCCTCTCTTCGTTGTCTGCTTTTGTTCGTGTGCCTAGATCTGCGCGTGCCGAACCCGAGATCTAGCACGATCCGATCCGGATCACCAAGCCCACGACCACTCATCTGTAATGTGTTGAGGTTGATCGATTCCTCAGCATCGAGAAGGCCAGTGCAGACCCCCCCAGCTCGACTTGCGTCGATGCTGCCCAAGTGCTTGCCTTGCCTAGTCGTATTTCCTTCTTCCTCGTGTATATACGTGTCCTCGTATCGCCAATTTTTAGAAAATGGCTTTTTTAGAAAATGACAGATCTCATATCCGATACGTATCATGTCTGAGACGCATGTCTATGTCCGTGCATCTAGTTAATACGTAGGGAGTGAGGATAGAACTGAGTTTACAATGGTAAGTCGTCCTCCATACGATAAAAAGGCAGCAGTGCTCAATAATCTCCTTTCCACTCTATTCACCAAGAGCGAGCAATCTCTGACTGTTTGCCTTGACTGTTGGCCTTGTTGTTCCTAAAGCAATCTCAAATAGGTGAAATGCATTGTGCCAATTTTGCATTCTAGTACTCCTGCAAGACAGGCCATTTTGTTGTCTGGAACATTCATTGGCATGATCGAGGATTTGTCAAAGTTAACCTTCACTCCTCTTGGACGAAGCCAAGGCTCTTGGTATTCTTTGGATTCTTGCGATTACCAACAAATTTTCTGTCAGCGCTCATGAACAGAACACCTTGGTCTGTTCGGCTAGGGAAGCATATCAAGCTTCTCCTGATATGACCAAAGTTGTCAACTCTTCCCCAGTAGCGCAGCCAGAAATTTTTCGAAGTTTGAGCAAGCCACGAGCTAAGTATCTAATTACGGTGTATTGAGGATCGCAAGCATCGGATATTTGGATACACAATTAGTAGTCGACCTAGCTAAACAAGGAGAAATTGGGAGAATAGCAAAGATTTCTCAAGGCGGTCGCGGCCTCGTGGCTCGATGTCGATGGCAATGCTGCCACTGGCTGGAGAGCCAGAGCCACCGGACCCGGAATCGTCGTCCTAAAACCACTTGGAAAATGAGACGCGCGGATGGGCTGCCTGCTCGACGGCAGAGCAAGCCGACCGAGCGTACTCCTCAAATGAGCTGAAAGCTAAACAGCGAAGGAATGAATTGATTGATTGGAAGTCATATGAGCTTCATTGAGAGACCTAATTTTTCAACGAGCTACCATATGGGCTTCATTCCTCTTGCTTCTTCCCACTTCCTTTCTTTTATCTCTCCTCCCCATTCTATTCATTGCTCTGGAGCTTTTTTTTTGTTCCAGCCGAATGCATGGCTTCCTGTTCCTCTTGCCTCCTCTCTATTTGCTTCGGCCGAATCCTAGGTGCTTCTTCTTCCCCAATCTTTCTCCTCCTCCCTCCGCCTGGCGCCTTCTCACTCGGGTGCCGTCGCCATTGCTGTCGTTCTGCGCCCTCCCGGCGCTCATCCTGGCTCCAGAACGCCCGACCAGTGGCCCTCCTCCTTGCGCCCGCCTCCCAGACCTCCCTCATGGCGCCGCCCCACTGTCGGCCTCCTGTCGGCCGCCACCTCGGCCTCGCAAGACCGCCCACACCCGGTCTTGCCGCCCACTCCCCAGCTCGACTAACATCTTTTTCCCCATTTATTCTCTTGGTAAAAGCTTCGGCCGAAGCTCCTCCTCGTGGCGCCTCCTCCTTCCTCTTGGTTTCCCCCATAGCTCCGTGACCCCTCTCTCTCTGGTGCTGTGTTCTCTTGGCCGAAAATCTCCTCGGACGCCACCTCCTTCCGGTTCGTCTCGGCACCTTCGGCCGCCGGGCCGCCACTCTGCTCCCCCGTGCGCCCCCGGTGCTGTGCTCGAAGCGAAACCTGGACAAGTGTTCAGACTGAAGAGATGCTGGCTCCGCCCCTGCTCTTCCCCATTTCTAATGCCAAGTGCTACAAATAGTTTGCGCCCATCAGTTCAACTAGTCGCAATTTGGGGAACAAGGATCCCTCGGACAGAAGTACAGAATTACTTTTCACCCAGTAAACTTTGCACTGTCACCATTTCAGAGGAAGGACATTGTTATGCATGTGGAGGGTGTTACTGTCCTTCGTCAACTTGTACATCGAGTAACTCTCAGTAACGAAGAGTCAGCATTTGAGGTACTTTTCTCTTTCCTTCCCTGTTCATGTTTAGGAGAAACGGGAAAAGATAGGGAGGGAACCAAAAAAAAATTATCCAAAGGACTATATGATGATAATTGAATATCGTGATATGCCAGATAGAAATATTTTTTTATTCTATATGAGTAAATTAAAAATTATATGAAAGGCTTCACCAACCATGAGGACTGTCCGTCCTAGGGAAAGGGGAGCATAATTCCATGTATGAACATGGACCTTTCAGAATTTTTTGGAATTGATAGAGGGGTGTACGTGACACAAAATGTATCTTAGTTTGCCAGGCTTGAAATTTTGCCTAGCAGGCTCGTTGGCCTGATTGGCTGCATGGGACACGCTTCTGCTAGTGGTGTTGTCGCGGTTAATTTTGTTTTCGCTTATCACTACTTTCTTAACCTCTGCATCTTATGTTTTATGAACTGTCGTACGATCCTAGATGAAAGAAGATATTTTGATACTCGACATATTTTCAAGAGCTGCACGCTACAACAATATTATCAAGACTCAGACTTTGAATTTTTATATTTTAGTGTCAACTCTTTCCAAATGCAATACTATTGGAAACACGTTACATTTAAGGGGGTGTTAGAATAGGAACTCTTTTGTATTTTCTTATCTGATTTTTGTATTTTCTTATCTGCGTATGGTATACCCTATTGTACTCTCTATACATATTATCTATTGGGTCTTTTCAATATACACAATATTCATAACAATCTTAGTACGGCCCTCAAATACTACTTCACGTTCGATAGTATCTTTCTCAAATTCACTACTCGTTAGCCCCATTTGTCATCGTATTATTTGCCTGGCCATAAAAGGGGTAAAAGCAAGCAGCTTAAATTGCCCCAGAAGAGCACGTCTCGCGTAATTCCAACTGGCTCACCGGTTTCCTTCTGCCCTCCTGGTTGAAATGAGCTATACAAGTCTATATTTACATTGCAAGGTAGCAGGTGGTACGCTGTGAGCCTGTAACTATGCACCCTTTGTAGAATTGTAGCCTTAAGTTTCTCTCAATCTGATTATACCTGACTACGTGAGGTGCTAATTTACGGTTGTTGTGGCATGCTTATTTTCCAAAGTTGTTATAGAAAAGCGAATGTGAATACCTATTCTGTAAATTAGAACAGGCAAATCAGATTTAAGTTTAACAAATTATGTTTATCCAGTGGCTGATCGTTTCATATTTGCTTAGGTGATATTTTTTTCCCTTCCTAAACTATTTCTTTATCTTGTCTTTGTTGTAGCGTGGTTTGCACAAAAAGCAAAAAGCAGATAGTCAAACACTAAATATTTTGAAAACGGTTCTACCAAACAAGATTATCGTGATCAACTCAGCAAGTTCCGTATGATCGACTCAGCAAGTTCCGTATGTTCTAAGAAAACTAACATAAACTCTTAGTGTTCCTAAAATTTCAAGTTCTGCAGTCTCAAATATAGGCTCCATCTCAAACTGAGGACTATATAGTAATTTTAAAGGGAGCATCCTTTTTCCTTCAAAATTGAAATTTCTGCATTCTCATCAGTCCGATATAATTGCTCCCTACCATTGCAAAAATCACTTGAGTTAAAGAAAAAATACTGCACTCTTGGTAAAAAGAAAAGGGTAATGATAGCGTCAGGGACTACTCACATCGGACGCTTCGTCTCAACTACCTACTAACTTCCCACTACAGTCTTCACTCCAGCGACTCCCATCTCCACACCATTCTGAGCTCCCCCCAAATCTGGTACTTGCTTCCTCTCCGGAACTCACCTCCGTCTTTGGGCATCCACACCACCATCTTCCATGCAGTATGTTCCTCTCTCTCTCTCTTGAAGAATCTAGACCTATCATTATGTGTTAATGGGGTTTTGGTGATTAATGACAAATCTAATTGTGAGACTAACATTTTCATTGATATACATATTGTGTAGTCTTATTTGGATATAAAGGTAATAATCATGAAGGCATGCATGTGATTAATGACAAATCCAATTCATTGGATAAACAAAAGGAAAATCCAAACAGGTATGCATTCATAATGTTGAATCTATTTGTGAGACTAACATTTCTATTTGTTATATCATGTTTAGTCTCGTTTGGATATAAAGAATACAAAGTAGAATGAACAAAGAGGTTTGTATTCATATATCTTGTTGCATTCCTCGGATCCAAAATATATGTTGAACTCCACCAAAAGTCTAACTTGAATATGTGCATATGTTTCCATTACACATTTGTGTATGCACACATTTAGGGGGAGCTCAATCTATGTTTTGTGGTTTCATTAGTATTGATCCATATTTCCTTGTCCATATACAATTGGGATCTTTACTTTGAAGCATGTCCTTTGAATGTATTTAACTTGTGTAGTTAATATATTCATATGAGTATATATATAACTTATGTAGTTCAGATATACTCATATCCTTGAATATATTTAACTTGTGTAGTTAATATATTCATATGAGTATATATATATAACTTGTGTAGTTCAGATATACTCATATCCTTGAATATATTTAACTTGTGTAGTTAATATATTCATGTGAGTATATATAACTTGTGTAGTTTATATATGCTCATATTCTTGAATATATATAACTTATGTAGTTAGTATATTCAAGTATGTATATAAGACTTGTGTAGTCTATATACACTTATATGTGAGTATAACATAACTTGTGTAGTTTATGTGTGCTCACATATCTTTGAATATGTTTAACTTATGTAGTTAATATATTCATATGAGTATATGAGACTTATGTAGTTTATGTATGCTCATGCATTCATGAGTACATACGACTTGTGTAGTTCAGATACACTCATGTTGAGTATATATAACTTATGTAGTGCTTATATACTCATACCTATTTACATTCAATTATTTGTTATTGAAGTGGTTATCATCAATTACCAATGAGGGAAAGATTGTGGTATCTTGTCCCGCCATTATGAGTTAATGGTATGTTGTGGTAATTAATGATAATCATATTGTGGAACTAACGTTTCTCCTTGAGTTGGATGAATAGGTTGAGTTCCATGTGGTTGACGACTTGGGATGACATCATGTGTTGATTGTCATCAAGTCAAGTCAAGAGGAGAATGCATCATGTGTTGATGCATATCGAGAAGATCATCATGTGTTGATGATATCGAAGTGAAGAGCTTGAGTAAAGGATGCACATCATGTGTTGATGCGCATCAAGTTCAAGATAAGAAGAAATCATCGTGTGTCGATGATGTTCAAGATAAGGAGATGATCATGTGTTGATCATCAAGTCAAGTGAAGACCCATCATGAGTTGATGGAGGTCAAGTGAAGAGTGCATCATGTGTTGATGCATATCAAGACTGGATGGTAGATGTCATCATGTGTTGATGAGCATCAAGTCAAGATCCCGAAGTGAAGCTTCATCATGTGTTGATGAAGATCAAGTAAGGATGCATCATGAGTTGATGCATATCAAGTCAAGAACCCGGAGTTGAAGCAAGGATGTGCGTCATCAAGCTTCAAGTGTTTGCGCAAGGCAAAGGTATGACTAGCTAGGGCTAAGGATGTGTTCCTAGTCTTTTACCGGTCATGGTGTTTGGTTGGATGACCGAATTTCTAGTATAGGTTGCCGTACTATTAAGAGGGGTCTTTGAC
This sequence comes from Phyllostachys edulis, assembly GCA_036346405.1. Classification (NCBI taxonomy): domain Eukaryota; kingdom Viridiplantae; phylum Streptophyta; class Magnoliopsida; order Poales; family Poaceae; genus Phyllostachys; species Phyllostachys edulis. The sequence continues at coordinate 51,788,785 of CM070547.1, read as the reverse complement.
TAGTAGCTTGAGTTTGTCATGTGTTGATAGCTCATTGTGTTTGCTCTAGCTCACTTTAACATGTTGCTAATATTTGCGAATGTGTTTTGCAAATAGTTGTGGCTCATGGTTAATCCTTGTAGCATGTGACTTAAGTTTGCGAATGCGTTTTGCAAATGGTGTAAGTCCATGTACCTTATTCCTTGTGGTGTGATTCTAAAAGTGTGCAAATGTGTTTTGCAACTTGTTGAGAATCTCACTTGAATCCTTGTTTGCATCAGCGTCAATTTCGCAAATGTGTTTTGCAAATTGAGTTGAAGCGAAGTGCAATTGGTGGGATATTCTAAAAGTGTGCAAATGTGTTTTGCAACTTGTTGAGAATCTTACCTTTGAACCCTTGTTTGCATTGCGCATCAAATTGGCGAATGTGTTTTGCAATTTGAGTTGAAGCGAATGCAATCTGTGGTTTTCTCAGAAAATCGGATGAACCGACGTGTTGTGAGCGGACGACGGGATGCGGTCATACCGAGCTTGTCAATGATACGACCGCGAATCTATTGAGCATGCGTTGCTCGTTGAGGAGCGGTAGTACCGGCGTAATCGAGCGGTACGACCGTAGTCCGGTTGTTCCGATTATTTCGTGGCGGTTCAAGTTTTCCAGAGAAGATGCATTTGTTGCAAGTCTTTGGCTTTGAGAAACCCTTGAGCGGACGACCGCAAGATTGCTTTTGGCGATGCGACGACGCTGATGCGGTTCGACCGTATTTTGGTGCGGTTGGGAAATTCCGAACAAGTGTTCTTGGGACTTAGCCGCATTTGGCGCCTTTGTGGAGCGATGCACGACCGCAGTGTTTGTGCGGTTGTATCGATTGTTGCGGTACGACCGACCTTGGTTGGCGGTCGTTCGATTGGTGACCAACGGCTAGTTTTATAGCCGTTGGAGGAAGGGCGGTACGACCGGCCCCATAACGGCGGTCGTTCCGATTTCCCTGATTTTTCAGCAGACTTTGTCCCAACGGCTAGTTTGTGTGTGTGGGCTATAAATACCCACCTTGGCCGTGTGAGGGAGAGTTGCTGGTGCCCCTTTGAGTTCTATTGAGCTAGTGCAAGCCTCTCATACTCTTTTGTGCATGTGTTGCACTTAGTGAGGTTAGAGAGCAAACCCTAAGTGCATGTGTTGCCTTAGGTTGTGGATTTCGTATCCATAGAGCTTTGACACTTGATTGGTTCAAGTGAGAGTTAGAGTCTTGTTACTCTTGGTGTTTGCCGACACCTAGACGGCGTGGAGGCGTCGTGCGCCGGTGAGCTTCTCAAAGAAGATTGTGAGAAGACCCGGGCGGTTTGTGAGTGGCGTGGTGCTCGCCATCTCCGGAGTGGAGGAAAGAGCAACCCAAGTGGAGCGAGGTGTTTGATCCTCGGAGGAAGGCTTAATTCGTGGAGCCGCCCAATTAGTTTGGGTTTCTCAACGTGGATTATGGGAGACCAAGCAAGTCTCCGACCACCACGGTAAAACATAATCGTGTCATTGTGGTTTGCATTCTTGAGCTTTACTATATTGCAATTTATATACCTTGTATTAAATTGCTTATTCATTGTGTATGAATGCTTATATTGCTTAGTGCCATTCACCTTGCTAGAATTGATTGATTACAAGTCATATGCTTAATTGTTATTTGTCAATAGACTTGTATTGTTGGTGCACTTAGGGGAACCTAGTTGATTTAGGCTTTAATTGTGCAAAACCGTATTTGTATTAGCTTCGCATTAGAAATCGGTTTTAGAGCCTAAGGAATTTTAAAACGCCTATTCACCCCCTCTAGTCGGCCACCTCGATCTTACAAGTGGTATCGAGCTTGGTCTCTCATTTATTAGACTTAACCGCCTAGAGAGTAAAGGATGGCGACTAGAGATTTAGTGCACCTTGGTGAAGCACCTAAATTTGATGGCACAAATTATGCTCATTGGAAAATCCGCATGTCATGTTATTTTAAGGCCATGGGCCTAAATATATGGTGGATTGTAGATGTTGGCTTTTCTCCTCCATTGGATCAACATGCTCCAACAAATGAGGAAGAGAAATGCTTACATCTCGACGCCAAGCAACTAACGCTTTATTTAGTGCTTTGAGTGTAGATGTGTTTGATGCCGTATGTGATCTCAAAATGTTCATAAGATGTGGACCTATCTTCAAGAATATTATGAAAGGTCCATTTCAACAAATGAGGATTGCATACAAGAGTGGACGCCGGAGAAGAATGCTCAATCTCAAACTCCGACGATGAAGAGTCCACAAGCTCCTCCACTTCAACTCCTAGCTCCGACAATGATGATATATCAACTCCATCAACATCGCCTCATTGCTTTATGGCAAAAGGTAAAAAGAAGGTATATAATGATGATGATAATGATGAACCTTCATATGATGAGTTGATAGATATGCTCAAGAACAAAATGTTTTTATGGGAAAGGAGGTTTCAAAATTCAAAGCTTTGAAGAAAGAATTTAACTTGCTTCAAGAAAATTATGAAGTTTTAAAAAATGAACATGAAACCCTCCTTCTTAAAAATTATACTTGCTCTAAAGTGGATATAGGAATTACATGTGATCTATTAGATGATTTGCCTTGTATTGCTCCTATATCTTGCAATTCATCTAAAATTAATGTATCCACTTCTTGTGATGATTTAATTGATGGGCCTAGTTGCTCAAAAATAGATGCACCTATTTCCTCTATACTTGTTGAGACTAACCTTGTAGAGGAAAACAAAGGCTCAAGGCCCAAGTCTCAAGTTTGAAGAATGACTTGGATAGAAGCTATAAAGGAAGGCTACTCGATGAAATATTGAGCAAGCAAATATGCTTACAAGATAAGAGTGGCATTGGATTTACTCCCAAGAAGAAAAAGGAAAATAGCAAGATGAGGCACAATGCAAGACACACGAAGAATATTAAGTGCCTTAATTGTCATGAGAAGGGTCACATTTCTCCGTGTGTCCTAACAAGAAGAATGACAAAGGAGGACTTGGTCTCACCGCCAAGAAGAAGGTGAAGAGCATTCCAAAGCAAGATAGAAAACAAGTCAACAATATCAAGTGCTTTGGATGCAAGAAGAATGGTCACATTGCCTCGGTGTGTCCAAATCAAAAGGATGTCAAGTCAAGACATTCAAAGAAGAGGCAAGCCGGAATTGAGCAAGATAAGAAGACATCAAGGGGAAGCAAAAGCCCTACTTGCTACAATTGCCGGGAGAAAGGACATTTTAGTAAAGAATGTCCCAAAGGTATCACTCCTAAGCCTATCATCTATAATGATCATTATTTGCTTAGGAAGGATAAATATGGCAATGTGTTTGCTAGGAATGTTAGTTTACATAAAACTAATGCTAGGGCCATTTGGGTGCTCAAATCTATTGTGACTAACATTCAAGGACCCAACCGAGTGTGGGTACCAAAAGATGCTTAAATGTTAAATAGGTACTTGGAGAAGTATTGGAAGTTTGGCTCATCCATAAAGAGGTGGATTCCATCTTATGCAAATTTGGAGCCAAGCTTGAGGAAGACCAATTCATATCATAAACCAATGCTATCTCGGTAACAAGTATTTACATTGAAGTATCTAGCCCTTATACCTTGTGTAGGCTGCATTCATGTAAAATCTTAAAAAGGGTTGTTCTTGCTCTTGTGCTAATTCGTTGTTATTGATTTCTTGAGCAAGAAAGTGGTGGCACATTAAGGGGGAGTGCTAAGTCATATACATGTATATCACATCCCTATGTGTGCCCAAATTAATTAAGTGCTAGCAATGTTTTTCAAAATTGAGCCATTTAGCCAAAATTCAAAATTTTGAAATTATTAGTTTAAACTTTGAAAAACTAGTTGCAAAATGTATACAAATGTTATTCAAATGTTTTGCAAAGGTTGTGGTTCAAGAAAAACCTATTTTAAATGAAAATGAGTTTCTACCCAAAATTCTAGATCTTAGAAACTTGTTTTTGACCAAAACTAGATTTTTGTGTAAAATCTATTCTAAAAGGAATTTGACTTTTGTCCCAAAATGAAAATGATAGAGTTGGCTATTCTAAACAATTTTGGTATTCAAAATATTTCCAAAAGGCCAACCTGTCAAAAGTTATTCGATTTTGAAACTCATCCAAAATTCAAGGTTGACCTAAGTGGTCACTTTCTAGCACTTAAGTGAGTTTTGCCATATGAACCAAAATTATTCACATGAAAAGGTCCATAATGGTATTTATAACTCATACATGAAATTGGATGCTCAAAATATCCTAAATTGCTCAATTTGGATCTTTTTTGAGAAAAATTTTGAAAATGCTATTTCAATTGCGAAAATCAAAAGACTAATTCATAAAAACTATATTCATTGCTGTTTCTATCTCCAATCTAATGCATAATGATCCTAGATATATTTATTTGAATATTAAAACAAAGGATCATTTGCAAAATTTCCTATTCCTTGATCTATTTCGAAGCTCCGTGAAAATCGAACGATAGGAGTTATTCAGCAGCGGTACAACCGATTTTCTAGACGACTGCCTTTGCACTGCGGAAGATTTAATCGAAGAACGGTATGACCGGCAATTGAGCTGCGGTTGTACCGATTTTGCTGACATTGCAGTAAATCGAATCCATTTCAATTCTATTCAAATCTAAATCTTTTTGGCTATCCCTCTCAAGTCAAGTTGATCCTTGTAATCCTTGCAAGCTACCCACTCATGCTTTGTTGACTCCAAATACCATTTTGATCCTTGTGATATGTTTATCATTCAAGTGGTATTCCTTTAAGTGGTAGCACCTTTTGATCATCTTGATCTAGGCATGGAATTCATATTACTTATGTTTACAAGTGGTATTCTTCAAATGATATCATCTTGTCTTTATAAGTGGTATTCTTTCTAGTGATATCCTTCAAGTGGTATACTTCTTATACCCACCTACAAGTGATATCTATTTCAATCCTTGCCAATCAATTCTTTTCAAACCAAGCTCTCTCCGATACCTAAAATTCATGATATATCTTTTTCATGTGGTATCTCTCCGATACGTTCATTTCATGATATATCTTTTCAAGTGGTATCTATCTAAGTCTTATCTCTCCAAGTGGTACCAAGTGTCTACAAATGGAATTAATTATTCTTGGTATCATCTTTTCTCTCAAGTGATTCACTCGTTCTCTCTTCTCTTTGGATGCTTTCTTTGAAGATCATTGCAAGAGAAGTTCAAACACCTTGAGATTTCAAGTCTTGTCGACGCATGTTCTCTACAAGTGGTATCAACATGTGGATTTACAAGTGATTTCTACGAGTATTATTTACAAGTGGTATCTACATGTATTACCAACAAGTGGTATTGTAGACTCATGGTATCTACAAAGTGATGTATAAGGATTATCTTACACGTGGATACACATAAAGACATTAGGGAGAATGCTCTTGTGCTTAATGTCAAAAGAGAGAGTTTTTGGGTGCAAATCAAAGATCAAGTGGAAGAAGTAGAAGTCATCTTAAGTGTTGGATGGACATATTTCAAAAAGATGACAAAGAGGGAGATAATTGGATAAAGGAAGCTTTTATGTGTCAAAAGCAAAAATATGGATTGGACAAAGAAAACTTTTGTGTGTCAAAGGAGAAGAATGTCCAAAAGGAACCTTTGTGTAAGGGGGAGTTTTCCTAAAAAGTTTTTGAAAACCTAATTGAAGAATGTTTTGATTTTTAAAATGGGTATATCATTATATGGGAAAACCAATTTGAAAAGACACCCTTAAGGCTTCGATTTATTTTGGATTCATTGTTGTTCTATGCCAAAAAGGGAAAATAAAACTCGTTTTATTGCCTAGCTCATAAGTTTTGCAAAGACTCTCCTTTTACTTGAGATTTATTTCGGTTTTTGGTGCTTAATGCCAAAAGGGGGAGAATTTGTATGAGCTACATTTGGATGTTCATTTGGTTGAGCTTTATCTAGGGGAGAGAATCAAGAGTGAGAATCTTGTGGTGCCAAAAGTGAAAGTTTACCAAGATTCTCTTGTCATTTCAATACATGCATATAGTCAAATACATGCATATAGTCAAATAGCCTAATTGATTATCCTATGTTGACTTATATCCAAATGTTGTCATTTATAAAGGATTTGTCATCAATCACCAAAAAGGGGGAGATTGAAGAATCTAGACCTATCATTATGTGTTAATGGGGTTTTGGTGATTAATGACAAATCTAATTGTGAGACTAACATTTTCATTGATATACATATTGTGTAGTCTTATTTGGATATAAAGGTAATAATCATGAAGGCATGCATGTGATTAATGACAAATCCAATTCATTGGATAAACAAAAGGAAAATCCAAACAGTATGCATTCATAATGTGAATCTATTTGTGAGACTAACATTTCTATTTGTTATATCATGTTTAGTCTCGTTTGGATATAAAGAATACAAAGTAGAATGAACAAAGAGGTTTGTATTCATATATCTTGTTGCATTCCTCGGATCCAAAATATATGTTGAACTCCACCAAAAGTCTAACTTGAATATGTGCATATGTTTCCATTACACATTTGTGTATGCACACATTTAGGGGGAGCTCAATCTATGTTTTGTGGTTTCATTAGTATTGATCCATATTTCCTTGTCCATATACAATTGGGATCTTTACTTTGAAGCATGTCCTTTGAATGTATTTAACTTGTGTAGTTAATATATTCATATGAGTATATATATAACTTATGTAGTTCGTATATACTCATATCCTTGAATATATTTAACTTGTGTAGTTAATATATTCATATGAGTATATATATATAACTTGTGTAGTTCAGTATATACTCATATCCTTGAATATATTTAACTTGTGTAGTTAATATATTCATGTGAGTATATATAACTTGTGTAGTTTATATATGCTCATATTCTTGAATATATATAACTTATGTAGTTAGTATATTCAAGTATGTATATAAGACTTGTGTAGTCTATATACACTTATATGTGAGTATAACATAACTTGTGTAGTTTATGTGTGCTCACATATCTTTGAATATGTTTAACTTATGTAGTTAATATATTCATATGAGTATATGAGACTTATGTAGTTTATGTATGCTCATGCATTCATGAGTACATACGACTTGTGTAGTTCAGATACACTCATGTTGAGTATATATAACTTATGTAGTGCTTATATACTCATACCTATTTACATTCAATTATTTGCTATTGAAGTGGTTATCATCAATTACCAATGAGGGAAAGATTGTGGTATCTTGTCCCGCCATTATGAGTTAATGGTATGTTGTGGTAATTAATGATAATCATATTGTGGAACTAACGTTTCTCCTTGAGTTGGATGAATAGGTTGAGTTCCATGTGGTTGACGACTTGGGATGACATCATGTGTTGATTGTCATCAAGTCAAGTCAAGAGGAGAATGCATCATGTGTTGATGCATATCGAGAAGATCATCATGTGTTGATGATATCGAAGTGAAGAGCTTGAAGTAAAGGATGCACATCATGTGTTGATGCGCATCAAGTTCAAGATAAGAAGAAATCATCGTGTGTCGATGATGTTCAAGATAAGGAGATGATCATGTGTTGATCATCAAGTCAAGTGAAGACCCATCATGAGTTGATGGAGGTCAAGTGAAGAGTGCATCATGTGTTGATGCATATCAAGACTCGGGATGGTAGATGTCATCATGTGTTGATGAGCATCAAGTCAAGATCCCGAAGTGAAGCTTCATCATGTGTTGATGAAGATCAAGTAAGGATGCATCATGAGTTGATGCATATCAAGTCAAGAACCCGGAGTTGAAGCAAGGATGTGCGTCATCAAGCTTCAAGTGTTTGCGCAAGGCAAAGGTATGACTAGCTAGGGCTAAGGATGTGTTCCTAGTCTTTTACCGGTCATGGTGTTTGGTTGGATGACCGAATTTCTAGTATAGGTTGCCGTACTATTAAGAGGGGTCTTTGACTAGTAGCTTGAGTTTGTCATGTGTTGATAGCTCATTGTGTTTGCTCTAGCTCACTTTAACATGTTGCTAATATTTGCGAATGTGTTTTGCAAATAGTTGTGGCTCATGGTTAATCCTTGTAGCATGTGACTTAAGTTTGCGAATGCGTTTTGCAAATGGTGTAAGTCCATGTACCTTATTCCTTGTGGTGTGATTCTAAAAGTGTGCAAATGTGTTTTGCAACTTGTTGAGAATCTCACTTGAATCCTTGTTTGCATCAGCGTCAATTTCGCAAATGTGTTTTGCAAATTGAGTTGAAGCGAAGTGCAATTGGTGGGATATTCTAAAAGTGTGCAAATGTGTTTTGCAACTTGTTGAGAATCTTACCTTTGAACCCTTGTTTGCATTGCGCATCAAATTGGCGAATGTGTTTTGCAATTTGAGTTGAAGCGAATGCAATCTGTTTTCTCAGAAAATCGGATGAACCGACGTGTTGTGAGCGAGACGATCGGGATGCGGTCATACGGAGCTTGTATGCAATGATCGACGATCAAGAATCGAGCAGCATGCTTTCGTTGAGGAGCGTAGTACCGGCGTGTATCGAGCGATACGACCGTAGTCCGGTTGTTCCGATTATTTCGTGGCGGTTCAAGTTTTCCAGAGAAGATGCATTTGTTGCAAGTCTTTGGCTTTGAGAAACCCTTGAGCGGATGACGACCAAGATTGCTTTTATGCGATGCGACCGCGATGCGGTTCGACCGTATTTTTGGTGCGGTTGGGAAATTCCGAACAAGTGTTCTTGGGACTTAGCCGCATTGGCGCTCCTTTGTGGAGCGAGACGACCGCAGTGTTTGTGCGGTTGTACCGATTGTTGCGGACGACCGACCTTGGTTGGCGGTCGTTCGATTGGTGACCAACGGCTAGTTTTATAGCCGTTGGAGGAAGGGCGAGACGACCGCCCCATAACGCGGCGATCGTTCGATTTCCCGATTTTTCAAACAGACTTTGTCCCAACGGCTAGTTTGTGTGTGGGCTATAAATACCCACCTTGGCCGTGTGAGGAGAGTTGTCGGTGCCCCTTGAGTTCTATTGAGCTAGTGCAAGCCTCTCATACTCTTTTGTGCATGTGTTGCACTTAGTGAGGTTAGAGAGCAAACCCTAAGTGCATGTGTTGCCTTAGGTTGTGGATTTCAGATCCATAGAGCTTTGACACTTGATTGGTTCAAGTGAGAGTTAGAGTCTTGTTACTCTTGGTGTTTGCCGACACCTAGACGGCGTGGGGGCGTCGTGCGCGGTGAGCTTCTCAAAGAAGATTGTGAGAAGACCAGGCGGTTTGTGAGTGGCGTGGTGCTCGCCATCTCCGGAGTGGAGGAAAGAGCAACCCAAGTGGAGCGAGGTGTTTGATCCTCGGAGGAAGGCTTAATTCGTGGAGCCGCCCAATTAGTTTGGGTTTCTCAACGTGGATTATGGGAGACCGCAAGTCTCCCACCACCACAGTAAAACATAATCGTGTCATTGTGGTTTGCATTCTTGAGCTTTACTATATTGCAATTTATATACCTTGTATTAAATTGCTTATTCATTGTGTATGAATGCTTATATTGCTTAGTGCCATTCACCTTGCTAGAATTGATTGATTACAAGTCATATGCTTAATTGTTATTTGTCAATAGACTTGTATTGTTGGTGCACTTAGGGGAACCTAGTTGATTTAGGCTTTAATTGTGCAAAACCGTATTTGTATTAGCTTCCGCATTAGAAATCGGTTTTAGAGCCTAAGGGAATTTTAAAACGCCTATTCACCCCCCCTCTAGTCGGCCACCTCGATCTTACATCTCTCCCTCCCTCCCTCCCTCCTATCCTCTCTCTCCCCACCGGTGCTTTATCGCCACCAAATTGGGTGTCGCCTTCTGCGGCCATACCTCCCCGCTGCCTTCCTTGTCCCTGTCGGAGCTAGAGATGAAGTAGGGTGCGGCCGCCACCATGGCTTGAGCTCATCGGATCTGGTGATGCCAAGGTTGGAGGAACTGGTGTTGATGATGAGAGGAGGAGCCGGCGGTTAAGGGTCGATGAGACAGTGGTGCTAGACCAGCCACGCCCCTACCAAATCCAAGATGGCCGACAACGAGGTGGTGGTGTGGGCGTTTGTCTCCTTCCTACTCTCCCGAGCTTAGCTTCAGTATGGCTGTTGCATGCATTTCATGGCTTTATTGCAAGATCTTTCTCCATTTGTTGCAAGAATCTGTCATAGGTGTTGTGGTAGTTGAAGATCTATTTTCGGTTGTTGCATCCTTGGTTGCACAATGTTCTAACTATTATTTTCGAATGTTGCAGCGCTGTAACATTCTAAATTTGTTTGATGAGAAATTTTGGGTATAAATTATGGAAATATTGTATAATATTTTTGATTTGTTGCAAACATTGTCTCTATTTGTTGTATGATTAATTATAAAATGTTTTCACTGGTGTTTTCAAATGTTGCAATATTGTAACAGTGTAAATTCGATTGTTTTGGGATTCCTAAATTAGTTTTAAAACACTACTAAATTGTATACTCATAGTTTCATCCAATTTTGGTGTGAAAATAAATATTTCATTTTTTTTGACATTGTCGTTGCAATTATTCAGTTTTGTTGCAGATGTTGATTACAAATGTTGCAGATGTGATTCAAGTATGTTGCTCCCGAGCGTTTCCCATCGTACATCCGGGTGCTAGTTGTACACTTACAATTTTGAATTCGAAACATTCGGCTATATTAAAAGTCGATTCATCGAGGATCAAAAGTTTGTGATTTTTTAAAAAATATTATTAATTTAATAACAAATTACAAAATTAAATAGTCGATTCTTTTTTGCAAAACTAGCCTACTATCGCTGGTCCAACTAGCGATAGGGCCTTATCACCGGTTCAATTAGCGACAGGAGTCCTATCGCCAGTTGGTCTAGAATTTTTTTTTCTGTGTAGAATCCAGCCAAAACATTTAGTACTGTTTTATTTAAATTTCTACTGTTATTTTTGGACTTCTTATTTTGGACCACTCCACTTCAGCGTCCGAACCGCCACATAACACCAACCAACTAAACACCATCACATAGTAAGAAACTGAAACAAGATAAGTTACATATTACAATTGAACATGCATCATAATAAGAAACAAAATAAGATAGTAATAACAAATAATATTAGCACAACATATTTTTAAGCAAAATATCATCACATAGTTTTTCCTAACGCACAAAAAGCAAAAGGCAGATAGTCAAACACTAAATATTTTGAAAACAGTTCTACCAAACAAGATTATCTTGATCAACTCAGCAAGTTCCGTATGATCAACTCAACAAGTTCTGTATGTTTTAAGAAAACTAACATAAACTTTTAGTGTTTCTAAAATTTCAAGTTCTGCAGTCTCAAATATAGGCTCCATCTCAAATAGAGGACTATATAGTAATTTTAAAGGGAGCATCCTTTTTCCTTCAAAATTGAAATTTCTGCATTCTCATCAGTCCGATATAATTGCTCCCTACCATTGCAAAAATCACTTGAGTTAAAAAAAATACTGCACTCTTGGTAAAAAGAAAAGGGTAATGATAGCGTCCGGGACTACTCACATCGGACGCTTCATCTCAACTACCTACTAACTTCCCACTACACAGTCTTCACTCCAGCGACTCCCATCTCCACACCATTCCGAGCTCCCCCCAAATCTGGTACTTGCTTCCTCTCCGGAACTCACCTCCGTCTTTGGGCATCCACGCCACCATCTTCCATGCAGTATGTTCCTCTCTCTCTCTCCTCCTCCTCCCTCCCTCCCTCCTACCCTCTCTCTGCACCGGTGCTTTATCGCCACCAAATTGGGTGCCGCCTTCCGCGGTCTGTTGTTTCTTGAGGGCTTTTGTGTAATTTCTCATTTGAGAAAAGAATAAACAAAGGATAGAAAAGGTTTGGGGGGTCCACTGGTCATTGCGGGAGCTGGAGGATAAGGTTGGAGTTTGCTTCCAACTTTGACCGAGCGTGGGAGCTGCACGGGTCTGGGCTTCGTCCTGGTGGCGTTGCGCATGACGCGAGAAAAGCGAGCAGCTCGATGGCTTGTGCGCGAGGAGCGCGGGTTGTTGGCGGCAGCCACGAGCGGTTCTTCTCCTCTCTCTTATTTAGTGGTCGGCGGCTCCTCCTGCAGGTACAAAAGAACAGGAGAAATCCCCATCCCTTTTTTCGGTCTTTGATGCTTCTACTACCGATCTAATTTGGTGTTTTCCTTTCACTCCTGGTGATGCCTTGGATCTTGACTCCTGGTGGTGGTTCGATTTTGAGCTCTACTCCCTTGCACATCTGGTTTAATCCCCTCTTGTGCCATTCAATCTTGGAGGCCTTGTGGGAGATTTAGATATTTGTGTTGGGAGTTCGGTTCCTAACCGTTCTGGAGTGGGTAGTAGTGGTGAAGATCAACTAGTTTGATTGATTGGTGCTAATTAGTGTTTTTGGCCGAAGCACTCTATTGGTGGGCTTGTGCGGCAATCACACGGTTCCTCGGCTTCGTTCTTTGGTCAGTTCCAAAGGAGGGAGTATGGCATTGTATCTTCAATTGCTTCGTCTTTTGCTCAGGATTGCAGGGCGATAGTTTTTCTAGGTTAGTGTCAATTGACACACCTTGCCGGTTGCATCTTGGTGGTTTTGAGTACCACCACTTCAGTGAGTATTGTTTCTCTGTGGCATTTCAATTGATCTTTGCATATGTATACTTGTAGTGCTAGTTGATACCTTGATCTGTATTAGTTCTGATTTCTAAATCTAGTACTAGAGATATTGCAAATTGATCAGTGGGCTTTGTTGGCATGCTCTGTGATGAACTTTGTCATATACTGAAATTGAATGTGATAGTTAGTTCATACTTGAGCTCTGTTGTATTACTTGCTACTGTCCCTTTGATCTGCTATTAGTTTGTTACTTTCGGTTTATCTAGTTACATTGAATCTTCTGGTTCATTTGATCTCTAGCATTTCAGTTGGACACTCTACTGTCAGCCAATTGGCTTTATTATTGAACCCGTGTCTTGATGTTCAGTTTTATTGAGAGTGATCAATTACTATTGGTAATCTAGAGTCCAGATTGTGATCCTTCTAGTCGTTTGACTGAAAGCATAATCTGTAGCTGTTGAGATCATTTGACAGTTTAGCAAAGTATTGTTTAGAGCTCATAGTTTGAATTTATATTGTCATGTTCAATTAATGAAGAGTATAGACAATAGGGTTGAGATGGCAAAGACTTGTTCTTTTGCAACTCTCCTTCTGAGAGCACACTCTATCATAAATCTTCTGCGCTTTATGCAGCCTTTTGATGATTTCTTGTTATTAATGTTGAGCATAATATTGTATTTAAATGACTTGGAAGAATTTCATGGGTACATGTTATCATGGTCATTTATTACATACTGGTATTATGCTTTACTGCTGAAAATGAATGCTGGGTTTAATTATGCTTTATTGCTGAAACTGCACTTTTTACAACACGGCCATGCCTCCCCGCTGCCTTCCTTGTCCCCGTCGGAGCTAGAGATGAAGTAGGGTGCAGCTGGCACCATGGCTTGAGCTCATCGAATCTGGTGATGCCGAGGTCGGAGGAACTGGTGTTGATGATGAGAGGAGGAGGCGGCGGTTAATGGGCGATGAGACGGTGGGTACTAGACCAGCCTCGCCCCTACCAAATCCAGGATGGATGACGAGGTGGTGGCGTGGGCGTCTATCTCCTTCCTACTCTCCCGAGCTTAGCTTCAATATGGTTGTTGCATGCATTTCTTGGCTTTGTTGCAAGCTCTTTCTCCATTTGTTGCAAGAATCTATCATAGGTGTTGTGGTAGTTGCAGATCTGTTTTTCGATTGTTGCATCCTTGGTTGCACAATGTTCTAACTACTATTTTCGAATGATGCAACGCTGTAACGTTCTAAATTTGTTTGATGAGAAATTTTGGGTATAAATTATGGAAATCTTGTATAATATTTTCAATTTGTTGCAAACATTGTCTCTATTTGTTGTATGATTAATTATAAAATGTTTTCACTGGTGTTTTCAAATATTGCAATATCGTAACAGTGTAAATTCAATTGT